>JACEII010000059.1:450342-481672 GCA_014332785.1 Antheraea mylitta | reverse complement strand
AAAATAAAGTTAAAAAAGGCACAAACAATATATTAGAAGCCAAGAACATTACTTTTGGGTTTTATTGTTATAATTTCGGAGAATTCCGAGTTTCGGTTAAGAAGGCATGTCTATGATTTCCTTTTTCTGTGATAACACGAGGCCTTTACAGTTACATGTTTATAAAATTTCAGGAATACCAAGCATTACGTAATGCTTTGCCGAATCAACTACTCGTAAGACAAAGAGAATAATATTTATCTTGCTTCGTTCTCATTATATTCAATTTGTATCACTGTTATATATTGTAATGGTGAAAAGGCTTGCCAAATGGTTTATTTATTATAGACAGAGTGCGAAACAAAGCCGCTATGGTCTTGGGTCGCCTCCATCCGTTGCTTTGTCATAAGAGTAAGATGTCCCTCAGACACAAGCTCACTTTGTATAAGACGTGTATCCGTCCCGTGATGACATATAGTTGCCCCGTTTTTGCGCATATGTCCAAAGATAACTTTCATAAGCTGCAGGTTCTCCAAAATCGTGTTTTACGTAAAGTGACCGGTGCTCCGTGGTACATTCGGAGAGTCGATCTCCATAGAGACCTGGAGATCCCTTCTATCTGGGCGTACGAAAAATCACTTACGATTAGCTATTTTAAAAAAGCCACGAATCATCCCAGTCCCTTAGTGGTATCCGCCGCAAACTATGAACCCGTACCTAACGCTGCGCGTTATAAAAGACATCCGCGATGCATTTTTACCGACCCTCCTGATTTAATCACGTCAGCGAACGATCAGTACCAGCCTGTCCCTCGAAACAGAGAGTGCTCACGCCCACGCCCGCGTAACCACAGATCACGCCGCCGTGGTCTGGGGGTTAATTTCGCTCCAGCACACCCGATTAGGCCTCCCACGGCAGCGGCTCAAGCCTAGGTTCGATCCCTCGGTAGGGAGCCCTTGAGTGCGTTGCTTGCGCGATACGGTGACACGCAAATATATATCACTGCTACAACACTACACGATCACCTCCACACACGTGCACGCCTGCACGCTTACACATGAAAGTGGAAGGGTTTACTTTTTTTCCTTATCGAACCGAAAAACTCTCAATTTTCCGATAATAAATATATGGAGGAGTTGTTGAGGCGTGTATGCTTGGTACACATATACGTTTCAACAACTTATACATATATGAAGAGTTAGCTAGGTTAGCTAAGATAGGTCGCGATTTTGCATGCAACAGGCAACAGCCAGGCCGAGGTGTGCCGTATACCCTTGAGCTGGTTGCCAGAATGGAATCGGCTGAGTGCCTTAAGCGCTCGCCTTAGTAGTCCGGTGAAGCTGTTAAGACCTTTACTGGGTCAATAGCGTAGACATTTAGAAAAAAAAAATGGTTTATTTATGAATTTATCTATATATGTATGTTTACATAATAATAGTATAACGAAAAATGTAAGTTTTTTTATATCATAGGAGGCAAACGAGCAGGCGAGTCACCTGATGTTAAGTGATCACCACCGCCAACCATAGACACTTGCAACACCAGGGGAGTCGCAAGTGCGTTGCCTGCCCGTATTTGAGCAAGGAATATGATGAGAGGTGGCAGGGAGGGGCGAGGGGAGGGGAGGTGGGCCTCCGGTGCTCTCACTGACCGAACGAAACGCAACAATGCAAGCACTGTTACTTCATGTCGGTTTTCTATGAGAGGGTGGTACTACCCCGGGCAAGCAGACCCATTCATGCTGAAACTAGTTATAGCTTCAGCGTGGCTCTGCCACCTACAATGTGGGCATATAACCACACGATAGAAGTGAAAAGTTATAAATATGCACGTTAATCATACAAATCTAACAATGTTTACATCATTACATAGTATAAAACAGTCCTCTGCCACGTCTGTCTGTCAGCCTGCAATAAACTCAAAAACTACTAAATGGGTTTTCTTGAAGTTTTCACTAGGAAATAAAGTAATTAATGAGGTAGGTTTAAGTATATAGTTTGTCAAGATTTTTCGTATTATCAGAGCGGGCTAGCGTCCGACGGGCCCTCTAGTATTTCAATTAATCCAAGCTATGTATAAAGTAATTTACAGGGAGGGAGTATTTATTTAACTTCAGTAATAAAAAGCAAATGTAAAAATGTTGACGTTCGCGTGACTTTGTTGAATAATTCATGTTATTTAAAGCAATACAGTTAACACGCAATTGCGACCTTTCTATCAGATATATCAAAGGAAATTACTAGAATGTCTTGTATTTATTTTATTTGAACATAGTATTGTGTTATTTTAAGTAGCGTAACTATTGACAAATTCATTCTTTATGGGGGTAAATTTCGCTCCCGCGCACCAGGTTAGGCCCTCCCCGTCAGCGGCTCAAGTATAGGTCTGTTCCCTCGAGGCGTGGAGCCCTTGAGTGCGCTGTTCGCACGATACAGGGACACAAGATCTTACATCACTGCGACAACATTACACATATCATCTCCACATACGTGCAAGCATATACGCGTACACATGAAAGTAGAAGGGTTTCATTTTTTTCCTTTATCGAACTGAAATAGTTTAGAAAATTGTCCAATACGAAATATATATAAAAGTTGTTGAGGTATGTATGCTTGGTACACATATATGTTTCAACATCTCATATATGTATGAATAGTTAGCTTAGTTTAACTCTGATAGGTAATTTTGTTTTAGTGAACCTAAGTTACGTAGATTGTCTTGTCTCAAAGAGTTCCTTAAGAGAAGTGTTCCTCGAGAGCTTCTGCTGCGTGTTAATTATTCTAAAGTAACTATTCCACGCGGACGAAGTCGCGGGCAGAAACTAGTCCTAACTGTTTCTCTAATTCGCTGTTACTTCGCACTTTTTTGTTTCCTGGACGGAATTATTAAAAGGGCTGACTTAAACAATAAAATAATAGATGACGTTATACCGCTGCAATCGTAGTGCGTGGGCGCATATCGTCATGCAGTATAATTTATATTATATTTACCGGATTAATTCACATTGATTAAAACTTTATCTACAAAATATTTCACGAGTTATTTTACTCTGAAAATATATCGCTTGGTTTCAAGCTATTTTGTACTAACTCACTAAAAAAACCTTGACCAATTGTATACCTAAATATTCTTCATGAATCACTATATCTAGTGGTAGAAACCGCACGTAAATCCGTTCAGTAGTTTCTGAGTTTATAACGAACAGACAGAAAGACAGACATGGAAGATTTTTTTTTTCTCGAACTGACTACGCTATTGACCTACCAAGGTCTTAACAGCTTCACCGGACTACTAGACATGGAAGAAGAGTTTGTTTTATACTATGTAATGATAATCTTATTATTCTTTTATTTTATGTTAAGTCAGCTGTTTTGATGCGAAGATAACAAGCCTCAAACTTATATATAAATAGGCAGAGGAAAACAGATATCTGCGTGTCTTAATCTATTGTATTTTGAAGTAAGGCTTATTATGAGAGGGAGGGCTATGAAATTCCGATCTGCAACTAATTTGTGTGACGAAAATATATGGGGGAAATCACTGTGTCGAGTAGAGAGGGAGCAGTGTCTCGCTTCCCTTTGGGTGTTGGAGAACAATGAAACATACACTTTTTTTTCTTTCTTTTTGAAAGTTTCTCTTCTACCGAGTGTGAACTATACACATTTTTCTTTGTTTACCAAATATTGGAAAGCTGTAGTGCTCTCAATAAATATATTGGAAACATTTTGTAACTTGGTGAAATTTCGACCACTGAACTTTTTCTGTAGTCCGGTGAAGCTGTAAATGCCTAGCACGGCCAATAGCGTACTCAGTTCGAAAAAAAGAACCTTATCTCGGTATTTTCTAACTACCAAATATTTTGATTTATATGCCATTTGTGATATCTATATATTAATACGTGAAGCAAAAAAATTGTACCCCTTTTTAACCTATTTCCCGTCAACGGGTGAACTTGAAATTTGGCATAGTTAAAGTTTATATGGCAGAGAAGTGCAGAAAGCTGTTTATTTTATATAAAATGCATTAGAAGTACATTAAATTAATTAAAATATGCACTACTCACACTACTACTCGAATTTTACACAACATATACACACATGTAAATAAAATAGACATTTTGATAGCCGTCTATAATTACGAACTTCAAAAAAGGTTGTGAAGGAGGTTGCGATGCTCGACTATATGTATTTTTTAACTCTTACGTTCTAATTACTATTTTTCATCCTACATTCAACAATGATATTATAAAATATAACTATTATTGTAATGTTTATTATTTTTTATGGTGAACTCACTTCAAATGATAAATTAATAAAAAATGAGCCAAATAATACTTTTTATAATCAAAATAAGAATTTTGTTCATAAAAGTAATCCATGACTTAGACCTCCGCGGTTACAATATTGCATTTCAACCACTCAACAAAAAATAATTTATTTTCAAAAGGTAGTGTGAAAAACATCTTTGTCTTGGATTCACCATTTGATTGTATTGTGCATCCTTTACTTTTCCTAACGATGACACTGGGCATATCACTATTTCTCATAATGCACAGACTACATTTAACTCAATATCCTCCAGAAATACCATCCACTCATGGTGTCGTGTAAAATAAATTGAAAATTGTGTTATGGGTTGCGATAAATATCTTTATTTTCGTAAAGTTATGTTTGCTTCAAATTTGAGGGCTTTACCACGTAGTTTTTGATTCAAATTTATAATTAATTTCAATTTTCATTCACACATATTTTTTTATGTTTATATAATTAAAGATCATGGCAAAGAGCAAATAAATAAGTAGCCATGATGAAAACCTTTGATTATAGAAGTATTACCTTTGACAAAAGAACCCTAATAAAGTTCAAACTTTAAAAAATCAATTATCTATGGTCGAATGTTGACCACTGGGCGACCACTAGTATATATTACTATAGACCCGCCATTAGACATAGCAAGATTACACATTAACTCATGATAATGATAATGATAAGTAGATTCCTTGATCGCGATAGTCATCGTCAATTTAACTAAGAGAAATATATTTGGTTGCTCCGAGTTCGCTGGTAATCCTAAATGGTCGATTAATATTGTACGTGAGTCGTGTAACAAATGAACGGATATAAAAAACTCGCTGTATATAGTGACCAGATGGTCTCTACCGCTTATTATTTAAGCAGACCTATGTACGTACGTTGTTTTGTTATTGTCATCGAATCAATTTATTCAGCTACTTCCATTCAAACGGTTAGTTTACGTCATTCGCCTTTATACGTTCCGTGACTGTTTGATATGAACTTGGACAAGGTTTCAAATCATCGAAGGCTGGACATACTATCCTACGCTGTTTACTGTATAGATAGCCCATTTGTGTTTAACTAACGCGCTGAATGTTACGGATTTAAATTCATTCGTTTATCTATCTATACTAATATTATAAAGAGGTAAAATTTGTGACGTTGTAGGGGGTAACCTCAGTAACTACTGGTCCGATTTGAAAAAATCTTTCAGTATTATATAGCTCATTTATTAAGGATGGTTATATGCTATATATCATCACGCTAAGACCAATAGGAGCGGAGCACCAAATAAATAATGTTTAAAAATCGGGGTTTTTTCCTCTTGAGAGCGTCCGCTGCGTGTTAGCTTTCGCCCAAAGTAAACTATACCACACGAACGAAGTCGCAGGCAGAGACTAGTTTATTTATAAGACAAAAAGGGTCCATTATAAAAATATAAATAAAATTACTAAGCTACTTAATCAAAATAATAAATTAAAAATAATACAATAAGTTGAATTAATTATATACTCACAGATATCCAGTGTTTGTAAATACTCATTGGTTACGACTGGAGCCGAGTATTCACGATCTAGTGCATCTTGGTTCACTTGTATTGAATGTTCAGTACGCCTACGGAAATTTTAACCATAAAAACTTTTGAGTGTAAGAATGGGATAGGATGAGTGTTACTTTTTAGAAGAGAGATAGAGTCATCAACTTTATCTCTATATGATTAATTTTCAGTTATGTTTTCATTCACAATTAATTAAAACAACTCTTTTTTTATAACATCAATTATTGCTATGGATATTCCCATACATATAAACGTCGTTGAAATGTCTCCCATTTTATATACAAAATATATCTACTCTGTCTACAATACATTACATTTTAACCTAATTAGTGTTGAGTTGAGTATTCATGACCCCTCAGTAAGAACCGCGCCTGTTAAAACTACGTGGTTACACTATTAACAACGAAAAATTAGTCACTGAAATAAGGTGTGAACTTAACAAATAAATATCCATGTCATATTGTTATGACGGTCACCGCCTACAAACCCATTTTACTGAAATTAATGTTTACTGCCATAGGTTTGTTTAGTGGTGACTGAAATAGTCGTTTTGTTAGATAGGAGATATTCACAAAAAACTGTTATAAGACGCCATTTTTCCAATATGGCGGCTCGAGTGGCAGAGACACGAGATAGGAAAGTTGTCATTCAGAAAGAGTATTTCGAAATCTGTAAAATAATCAATTTTATAAACTGACGGAAATCTTTACAGGTAACCTTTTTCAGTAAAACCTTTCGAATGAAATGATTGTACAAAATTATTCATTTAGTATTAAAAGAAAATATTTCTTATTTATTGTCTATGCCCGCGACTTGCGTTTCCAAAATTTTTCCATAGGTATATTTGATACGAGTATTTGATTGCAGCCTCAGTTGCGCTAAAAGAGATTTTGAAAATTAAGTATCGTCCTAATTTCTCGCTGATAACAGCTTTCTAGAGATGAAAGAATTTTTAAAATTGGTTAAATATTTTTTTAGTTTATCCATTACAAAGAAAAGATTAAATCTCTTCTCTTTATGATGTCCTAAGAATGTATTCAACAAAACGAAGACTTAAATATGAAAAATAGTTTTTTTTCTTGCAAATACTTCATATATTCTTGTTGAGAGAATTAAATACGCTACTTTTCCTAGAAAAAAGTTGGCAATTCTACTTAAGTATGTCGTTTTCCGGGTTAAGGCAATGTATGTCCTGAAATCAGGCTGAGTGGTACGGTACATGTAGGTGACTGGCTTGCTACCAACATTACGTCACAGTCTTCTTTTGGTTTGTAGCGTTTTGACAGGATCACAGTGATCAGCAAGAGGCTTCAAGATTGTTATGACATCAGTGTACTCTAATGGATTGTAGATCTCTCGATTTTCTTTGATTTTTTTTTTTTGGTAAGCGCACTACAATCATCATCAGATACAGAGGTGTCACTTTGTTGTACCACGTAGAAATGTCTCAATAATTTTAATTGCATTAAACCTATCAAAGAAATATTTCCCGAGTACATCGCTTCTCAACCTTTTCCGTATCGAAGCTTTCTAAATCGCCAGAAACTTCGCGATTTCTATACGTTTTTATCTCGCAGACGACGATTCGTCAGTGTTCAGTATACATCATTATTTTGAAAAGGACTCCTACGAGCGAATTACCACGTTTGCGATTCATATGAACTGGGTTAGGTTATTACGTAATTTAATTATGTCGTTACTTCTTAATAATAATTATAGTCAATAAGGCCCCATTTTTGGGTCAAAGACCCCTTTCCGAGGGAGACATATGGAGATATAAACACCACTCCATTGACAATTTATTATTAGTAATTTAAAATTCTGAAAAATCTACAATTCTAGATTTTCCCATATACTGTGGTACCACAACATTTCTCAAGTATCGCCATGAAGGTTTCCTTGACCGCCAACTGATAGTGTTACCGATTTAAATTAGTAAATTAACGAAAATTCCGAAAAAATACATGACGTGTTTCGAATTGGCATTCCAGCGATCAAAACAATCGACCGCCATGTCAATATAAACCACTGAAATGTCAAAATTTCATATACTGGGCTTATATTTCGAATATCGTGACGTTCTGTATTCCCGAACGCATCCCACTAAAAGGTCAGGGTCCAAGGTCATACTATCTGTGTATTCCCGATCGCTTCCCACCGAAGAATCACGGTCCAAGGTCACGCGGTCTGTGTATTTCCAATCGCTTCCCACTAGAGAGTCACGGTCCAAGGTCACGCTATCTGTGTATTCCTAATCGCTTTCCTCCAAAGGGTCGCGGTCCCCAAGTTGAGAATCATTGGCCTATAGTGTAACCGGGACCGCACTTTTCAATTTATTTAACTAATGTTGACTTCCTCGAGTAACATTTGTGTCGATTAACTGGTAGGAAGCAATTTATTTCAATTGGACAGCCGGTTTAGATATTAGAGTTAGTCACATCTTTATACACAACCAATGCAGAAGCAGGCTAAAATACCACTTAATGTTAACGCTTCTTAATGAAATAAAACTGATAAAAACTACTTAATTTGTTTTATTTAATGTACTCAGAAAAATTTAAGAGATTTAAGAGACTACTCAGCAAAAACACAAAACCATAGAACCAGAGAGAGTGCTGCCGTCTATACACGAATATGTACAGACGATGGGTAATAATGTACACAAATATGTACAAACAATGGGTAATAATGACCTTGTGGCTCAACAGTCAAGATAAAAATTTTTCAATTGGCAACTTAACAAGATGGACTGTTTCTGTGGCGACGCGTCGCCACGCTAAATGTTTTTGATTTTTTTAGGTTTTTGTATTTTATGAATATAAATGTTCCTTTTCTAGAAAAAAAATCATGTTATGCTATTTTGATGTGAAACATCTATAGCCGCCTGTAAACCTGATTGTTGGCGTGACAACGACGAGCAATTCTTGTATATTTTTATATTGTTATATATTCAGGATTTCGGAAACGACGTCAGTGATTTCGCAGGCGCTGTCAAAACAGAAATAGCTCTGATGGAAATCGGCTGTTTCAAAAATCCGTCTAACCCCAGTTCGAATCCGAGTGACAGCAAAAGAGATGTTTTATTTTAATAATTTTTTTTTTTTTGGTAAAATATGCTAATTTTGTGAGGCAAACCTAACTGTTTATTTTAATTCAAAATGTATTTTTAACGAACAGAGTTAGGCTCGGTCATCCAGGTACTTTGATTTAAACCTATGAAAAAGTTAGTCTCCGGAGATACGTAATAAAGTGAAGTATAAAGTAAATTAAAAAAAAAAGAATTAACCGACTTCAATATTAATCAGAGACATAAAAATAAGGCATTAAAAACCGGATAATAAATATTTTATCAAATTAACCAAATTAAATAAAACATATGGATATGTGTGCTACCTAGAGATGTATTGGAAGTCGGTGCCTTTGTACCTATGTAGATGATATGATTTTCGATTGGCACCGACTTCCAATGGGACCACACGGGAAGCACTAGCTTTCAAATAAAAAAAGAATCATCAAAATCGGTTCAGCCAGTCCAAAGTTATGAGGTAACAAACATAAAAAAAAAACATACAGTCGAATTGATAACCTCTTCCTTTTTTTGAAGTCAGTTAAAAAATGAAATAAGTCGATATTTTAAAAGACTAATTATCTTATTAATTACCTTAAAATATATTTAAAAAATGCATTACTTTAGTTAATGTCATTTTATTTTTAAATACTACGTAATTTTTTTCGAAACATTGAGACTTAATTGTGTTTTATGCTAATTATCGTAGTGCATTTTGCTGTTAAAAAATATTTTGTAACATATTTTATTTAAGAGTGAATTAACTACCAACTCTTTTTAATGCTTAATTAAACGTCTTTATATTACAAATGATGATATTTTCTGCAAAGACCAAATAGCAATATAAATACACCATTTATCCCTAAATTAGAGTCGACTTAAAGAACATTATTTTTTTTAACTTTATTTTTGGCAATCAACCGTTCAGATTATTACTGCCATTGTCACGTAGTCAATAATATTACAAGCGTAGAACGATCATTTCAACAACAAGCGTCGTGTGAATCAACATTCTAACAAGACGGTGGCTCCCTTGTTAGAACCTTCCATGGAGTTTTTGTGGCATCTCAGAATTGCATGCTCCGTGGTGTTATCTTTCATTCACTTCACTTATGCATAATAAACTATCTATATTACGTAAAACACCACCAAATTTACAAAATATAGAGTCCAATAACACAAGATTATGAATAAAATATAAAATCCACTACATGACAGACTAAGATCCCGCCAAAAACTCCCATCAATTCATTATTATTTTTTAATATAAATTTAAGTAGCTTGTTAACATGGTGAATACTCTAACGCATTTTCCAACTGAACTTTGAGTTACTTCCATTTTTCGATCTTCTAACTGTTATACATTTATAACGAATTCGAATTTTAAAATGTTACCTTGCCACCTTATTCTAGATATGTTAAGAAAGCAATTTATAATTTTTTTTTTAACCCATCACATAGGTGAACCCTCTTAAAGTTATGACATAGAAGACAAATATCTGTTAACAGATGAAGAAAAAAAAATTATGAACTGTTTCAATACAGATCTCTGGGTGGTATATAAAATTGTTGGCGCGCATTATATATTTAGGTTTCTGAACGCACAAGCGATCCTTCTGCCCACCTTCCTTCTTTCCTACAAAAATCACTTTCGCATCCATTTTGACCGCGGGCATAAATAAATTAGTTTCTGTCCGCGACTTCGTCCGCGTGGAATAGTTACTTTGAGCTAACGCTAACACGTAGCGGACAAAAAAAAAAAACGATTTTGAAACAATCTTAATTGGTGCTCCGCTCCTGTTGGTCTTAGCGTGATAATATAACCTATAACCTTCCTCGATAAATGAGCTATTTAACACTTGAATTTTTCAAATCGGACCAGTACTTCCTGAGATTAGCGCGTTCATGCAAACACTTCAGCTTTATAATATTAGTATAGTATAGGTATAGATTAAAACAGAAGATTAAAACGACTTTCTAAATAATTCTCAATGAGTAAAATCTTTACGGTTCGGTAACTTACTATTAAAAATTAGGTCATTGCATAATCTCTGTTTAAAATTACGACATAGTAGCGTCTAGTGCTGTACGTCGTCACGTGTGAACATGAAAGAGATTAAAAATATATAGAGTATCAATTAATAGAATTTTCGAGAAAATAATCTCAAGTCATTCGAATATACTGTCTGTGCTCATCAAATTCTTTGGCCGCTATGAATATAGCTATAAGTTCGAGTTTGCCCGTATCATCAAGATTTAAATACAAAACACACATAGATATTATTATAGAAACCTAAGATTCTTTTTTTTAAAGTTATACTTGTTTTGGCGCGTTAAGAAAAATGCGCGCGCACACCGTCACGAAAAACTTACACCTTGACGTTAGCTATAGTCAACATTTTGTGTCTTTGTATTTGTTGCTTGTATTTCCTTGTTTCACTTTCATTATATTAAATACCTTTTTACTATTGTTAGTGTCGTTTTTTGTACAAACGTAGATTAAGGAGAAAAATAAAAATTTTTGAAAAGATTTTTATCTTGTTAATCCGAAAAAGTATAACTTCTAACGCGTGTACATAAATACACACACACTTTTTTTATATCATAGGAACCAAACGATCCGGAGGGTTACCTGATGTTAAGTGACACCGTTCATAGACACCAGCAACACCAGAGGAGTTGCAAGTGCGTTGCCAGCCTGTGTTGATGGGGAGGGGGGACAGAGGTAAATGAGAGGGGGTGGGATAGGCCTTCGGCGCTCTCACTAACCAAACGAAATGCAACAATGTAAGCATTGTTACTTCACGTCGGTGTTTCTGTGGGTCAGGTGGTACGCTGAAACCAGTTATAGCTTCAGCATGGCTCTACCACCTAGATTGGCATTTATTTATTCTTAAGTGGCCTCAATATTAAATATATAATGTTATGTGAATTAAATACCTAAATTTGTGTTCTGCGCATCGATTCCAAATCGGTCAAAATGTTTAACGCTGACTGTAGAAAATTTCATTCGAATATGTGAAAATCGACTTCTCTGGTGTTGCTATTGTTTATGGACGTTGGTAAACACTTACCATTAGGTGACCCGCCTGTTCGTATGCCCCTATGATAAAAAAATGAAACAGGCTAATTTCACAATTGATCAATAATATTCGAATAATGCATCTCTTTATAAATCGTTATAATAAATAATACACTTTAATAAATCTATGAACAGTTGACAATTGGCAACTGGTTGTTTATTACAATTTTGTATAGGTTAATGTCTTTGTACACATCTATGGAGTTGCGTTATCGGGGAGCAAATAAACATTAGACGGAACATCACTATAACAAGTGAATTTACAAATTTAAACGTACGTTACAAATTGTGCTCAATACATGTCGGATTACATCATGGCTTTGTTTGTAAATATTTGTACTTACTTTGTTAAGAGACTCCATTGAATTGCCGCGTAACCACAGATCACGCCGCCATGGTCTGGGGGTTAATTTCGCTCCCGCACACCCGATTAGGCCTCCCACGGCAGCGGCTCAAGCCTAGGTTCGATCCCTCGGTAGGGAGCCCTTGAGTGCGTTGCTTGCGCGATACGGTGATACACAAATATACATCACCGCTACAACACTACACGATCACCCCCACACACGTGCACGCCTACACGCTTACACATGAAAGTGGAAGGGTTTACTTTTTTTCCCTTATCGAACTAAAAAACTCACAATTTTCCGATCATAAATATATGGAGGAGTTGTGGAGGCGTGTATGCTTGGTACACATATACGTTTCTACAACTCATACATATATGAATAATTAGCTAGGTAAGCTAAGATAGGTCGCGATTTTGCATGCAACAGGCAACAGCCAAGTCGAGGTGTGCCGTGCACCCTTGAGCTGGTTGCCAAAATAAAATCGGCTGAGTGCCTTAAGCGCTCGCTTTAGTAGTCCGGTGAAGCTGTTAAGACCTTGATGGGTCAATAGCGTAGTCATTACGAGAAAAAAAAAATCCATTGAATTGCATTGCAAGAGATATAATGTATCAAAGAGTAGTAATAATATTCGTCCAATAGGACAGGTGAAGGAATTAATCCATACTGCCAATTCTGAAGTTGTCAATATAAGTTGTATGTATCAAGGAATCGTAAGAAAATGCTTCTTCTTCTTCTTTTTTTAGTTTTGGCTCCGCAGTAGCACTTGCCAGTGTCAATGTTATGGATGTTATAGTACAATAATATTACAAGCGTCGTGTGATTACTTTAATATTCTAACATGATGGTGGATCCCTTGTTTGTGGAACCTTCCAGGGAGTTTTTGTGGCATCTCAGAATTTCATGCTCCGTGGTATTATTTTCTATTTACTTCGCTTGTGCACAATAAACTAACTATATTACGCAAAAATTCCAAATATACAGTCAAATAACACAAGATTATGAATAAAATATAAAACCCACTACATGACAGACTAAGATCCCGCCGAAAATTCCAAAGAAAATGCTTAAAACACTCGTGAAAAGCAAGTCATACATTAACCAATCAGATGCGAAATATATGTTACCTTCTTTGTAACAGACTTCAAAAGAAGGTTTTAAATTTGGTTGTATTCTTTTTTATATCTTACCTCAAATCTTCATTACTTGAGAGTTTTTGGCGGGATCTTGTAATGTCATGTATTGCATTTTATATTCGATTCATAATCTTGTATTATTTGACTCTATATTTTTAATACTGGTGGCGTTCTAAGTAATTTAGTTCAGTTTTTGTGCGTAAGTGAAGTGGATGGAAAAATAATACAACGGAGCATGAATTCTGATTTGCCACTGAAACTCCCTAGAATGATCTAACAAACGGGCCACTACTCTCTTTTTAGAACATTGATATGATCTCAGGAACCTTGTAACATCATAGTCGAGCTATGGCAGTAATTAATGTACTACAAGATTGGTTACCAAAAGTAAAACTAAACAAAATTTCGTCATTTTTAAAGCGATTCATGAAATTATTTTTTCTTATCGGAAAGAGAATGTTTTAAAAAAGGACCCAATTTTAGCTTTATAAACATTTGACCTTAGATTTCATAGTTATATTAAGAAAATGTTGGTGGGTTTATTGTAATTCAAAATTAGGTCGGTAATTATAATCAAGGACGTTCTGGTAAGTATTCTTTAAAAGTTGTCGTCCGCTGAAGCTGTTAAGACCTTGCTAGGTCAATAGTGTAGTCAGTTCGAGAAAAAAATACTTTTAATTTTATTTTTTTAATCGTTTTTTTTATCGTTATAATCTGATACATATAAGGGAATTTACAATAACAACGCCTAAAGAAGATAGCTCAGAGTGAACTGATTGACACTAATACTATACAATTGACAAGTGCCATTAGAGCAGTCAAATAGCACGGTCAAATGGACATTCCCTTAAAGATTTTTGAACATCATAAAGCCAAATAAAGGCTTATGTAAAATAGTTTACAAGTTATTTAAATATCATTGGAATATAATTCTGACTGTAAAAAAAAATGAAATCCATTAACGATGTATTTTATAATTTTTAAAACGATTAACATAAGTGACACAACATAGTTTATACATAACATAGTACATAGTACACAACATAGTAAACTTATTCAATAAGGTAGCAGAATAATTTTGTAACAAATACAGATAATCACAGCATTCACGCAAGTAATTTAATTTCGAAGTAATTATTGGAACACTGGGTAGAAAAAGAATACATTTATAAATAATCCTAACCCCAGTGATATTATAAGCTTTTGCTCGCGGCTTTGGTTGCATTAATATAGAGTACCTGGGCGACCGAGCCTGCTCGGTTCTTTAAAAAAACATTTTTAAATCAAAATAAACTGTTGGGTTTGCCTTACAAAATTAACATTTTTTTTACAAAATATATATATATATATATATATTCTGCCGTCACTCGGATTCAAAGTGGAGTTACACGGATTTTCGAAGCAACTGATGTCTATCCGTGCTATTTTTGTTTTGACAGCGCCGGCGAAATTTACCTTTATATTCTTGCTATATTTTTTCATTGCCTGAAAACCCAGTTAAAAAAGTTTTCTATGAATAAAAACTAGCTAGATCGATTTATCGTCCCCCAAACTACCTACATACTCATACTAAGTATCACGGAATTAGATAACGCCGTTTCCGAGATTCTGAATATATACAAATATAGAAATAAACAAGAATTGCTCGTTTAAAGGTATTAGATATATATTACATAGATTAGATGTATCCCTCGGTAAGGGTATGGTTTGATTGTTACGATTTCACGTCTCATACTCATACTCAACAGGCAATCATGAAATGTTGTACACACAACTTCAGGAGTACAGAAACCTTTCATAAAGACGTACTGTCCCCGAGAGAAAGTAAAATCTAATTTACACGTGCGAAACCGTGAACAAAAGCTAGTATGTAGATAACTGGAACATATATTATCTAAGAGTTGTAATTTTCAAACAGAAAATTTTATTTTTCCGACAAAAATATATGGAGGAGTTGTTGAGGCGGATATGCTTGGTACACATATACGTTTCAACAACTCAAACATATATGAATAGTTAGCTAGGTTAGCTAGGTTAGATCGCGATTTTTGCATGCAACGGGCAACAGCCAAGCCGAGGTGTGCCGTGCACCCTTGAGCTGGTTGCCAATATAAAATCGGCTGAGTGCCTTAAGCACTCGCCTTAGTAGTCCGGTTAAGCTGTTAAGACCTTGCTAGGTCAATAGCGTAGTCGTTCGAGAAAAAAAAAATTTCAAACAGCTGATTATACTGTAGATAGTTAAAAAATGGAAAATAGAATAATTGTTATTATTAGTTTAGATTATATAAAAGGAGCATTAAGTATTCAGTAATTAAAAAATAAAGTAATATATTAATTATAATTTAGATAATTACGAAGCAATTAAGACACACATTCAAAAGCTGTTTTACTAAACTAGCTGCTTGCCCGACTTCGTCTGCTTTTGACGTACGTTCGTTTTTTTTTTCTCGAACTGACTACGCTATTGACCTAGACCTAGGTCTTAACAACTTCACCGGACTACGACGTAAGGTCGAATAATTGATATTGAGCCGGAACTTGGTGAAGGAAGACGTCCCGGTGAAACTATATTATGGTAGTATGACTTTTTCTCGTGTTTAGCATCTTAGGGCACATTATAATTTAACTTCATATGAGTTTGTGATCAATTACCCTAAATGCTTTAAATGTTTAAAAAAAAGTCAAGACAGACGGACTGCCGACAAAAGTGAAAATTCAGAACAGTGAAATAAATCTGTTCTCTTTTGAATGTTCTTTTTTAACATAAGAGGCAAACGAATATGTGGATCACCGGATGTTAAATGATCACCACCGTCCATAGACACCAGCCACACCAGAGTCGTAAATGCGTCGTCAGCCTGTGTTGATGGGATTAGGGGAGGGAGGAGGGGTAGGGATGGAAGGAAATAGGGGAGGTGGGTCTCTGGTGCTCTCGCTAACAGAACCAAACGCAACAATGCAAGCACTGTTACTTCACGTCGGTGTTTCTGTGGGTCGGGTGGTAGTACCCCGGGCGAGCTGACGCATTCATGCTGAAACTAGTTATAGCTTCAGCGTGGCTCTGCCATATACAAAAAAATCATGTTCATATTCATTGTAGTGTGAATGACAATATTTAAATTTCAGAATTTGTTTATTACATTAGTGTGGTTTTCATATCTATTGGCGCTCGGAGCAATAATTACATTTCTAACCGACTTTAAAAAAGGAAGAGGTTCTCAATTCGTCTGTTTTTTTTATATAAAGTCATTTAATCAATCAAATGTAAGACGAGCTACAAAATATCAATTACATGTACAAAGGCAATATAGTACAATATAAGTATTGCGATTCAGTAGTTTGAGGCAAGCAGCGCAAGCGTAATACGGCCACGCTTAATAGCATGTCATGACCCAAAATTAGCAATTAATCTCCTGCCAAAAATACTACTCAACGCGCCTAATAAACGTTTCATTTCAAAAAATGTATTGTGCACAATATTTTTTATAGTTATCAATTTCGGATACCGTTTTTTTAACTGATCTAACAAAAATACGCATGAATAAAAAACCACAAGGCCAATGAATCATGAAATTTGATTTTCTTTTACGGAGTTAGTCAGCCTTTTTTGGTCACGCAGGTAGTCGAACAGAACTGTACTTAGAAATTTATTGGGGGTCAATTATTATACACACTTTAAGTTTCTTCTTTACAATTATTTATAATGGAATTTATGGCGGGATCTTAGTCTTTCATGTAGTGGATTTTATATTTTATTCATAATCTTGTGTTACTCAATATTTTGTAATTTTGATGGTGTTTTACGTATATATAGTTAGTTTATTGTACATAAATGAAGTGAATGGAAAATAATACCACGGAGCACGAAATTCTGTTATGCTACAAAAACTCCCAGGAAGGTTCTAACAAGAGATCCACCATCTTGTTAGAATATTGACTCACACGACGCTTAATATTGAAGTGATCGCACGACGCTTTAATATTATTGATTACTCGACAATGGCAGTAATAATCTGAAAGATTGGTTGCCAAAAATAAAGTGAAAAAAAAATTATATTGTATCTCGATAAATTCTTTGTTTTATTTTACTTTTCAAACACTTAGTCATTATCTACAAAAATGTTACTTTAGTATAATGGTATAAAAGGTTATTAGAAATGTTAAGAAACTACCATATTAATTAGCACTACACGATCACCAATGTGTGTTTTCTTTTTGTGGAGAATTGAGGCAGTTTGGGATTTATGTCTTTTTCCTATTTTTATAAAATATATTATTTAGAAATACAAGAAAGATATACGTGTAGTTGATCTCACGGGTATCAGCTAATACCAAAAAGATGAACAATCATTTTAATTTTAATTACCTATAACAATAATATAAGTAATAATTCAAAATTAGTCTAATTGATGTTGATAATTATAAATTCGTTCTTTCATATGGTATTTTTTTATGTTTGTTTACTGTCAATTTACAATTCTATTTTCGTTATATTGAAAATTACCACATATAATATTTTTTGTTTGTTAAAATTTATTCAATACATTACATAGGAGTATAATCTTAATTTTCTTTAAATGGGGGTCCAGAACCCACATCCCATTGCTGAATACATCCGTATTTTTTTGCAATATTTCGTATAATGAAAAATGTAAGTTGTTGAATCAAAAAATTTTTTTATTCAATTTATTTCTTTACAATTTATAAAACTATCAAACCGTATGTTCAAACCATGAGTTGAGTAAGTCCTGATATACATGAAAGTGTCATCTGTTTTCATACATATATTGTGGGAATAGGTTAGTTATTATCATAGCACGTGTCTTTGGGCGCAAACGAGTAATACAGAACAAAATTTCCCACATTTATCGTCTTATTTTTAGCTACAACATATGACAAACCGTATAAAAATAAACGTTACACTCTCGATTTGATCACGGCGAATGTCGCGGGGGAAGTGTCAAGCCGATATTCAAATTGAGAACACAGACGCGTTCCGTTGCACGCATTCGAATGCGTACACTCGCGCCGGAAACAACTAATGTGGTAACAAGCTGGCATCCGCGCACAACACCATATAGGGGGCGGCAGTTTGCGCAGTGCTCCTAATTAATTCATAAAAATAAGTTAGCGGTGCTTTTTTCTCTAAATACATTAGCTTTGTTTTTTTTATTACGGCCATTTTTATTTATTATTGGAAATTGACACTGGCAAATTCTTTTCCCGTACCAATTGAATAAAAATCACAACTTACTTCAAAATACCTTGTCACGTAAAATGCAAAAAGTAAATTTATGTTACAAGTTATGTTTGACAAAGACGTAAAGTTAACGGTGGCATTTGAAAACATTTCAAGAATCTTTAATTACTATTTTAGTATAATAATTAATTAATATATTAATACGTGAAGCAAAATTTTTGTATCCCTTTTTAACATATTTCCCGTCAACGGGTGAACTTGAAATTTGGCATAGTTAAAGTTTATATGGCGGAGAAGTACAGAAAGCTGTTTTTTTTTTAATATAAAGTGCATTAGAAGTACATTAAATTAATTAAAATATGCACTACTCACACTGCTACTCTTATTTTACACAACATATACACACATGTAAGTAAAAAAGAGATTTTGACAGACGTCAATAATTACGAAGTTCAAAAAGGTTTTTGAAGGAGGTTGCTATGCTCGACTATATGTATTTTTTCACTCTTACGTTCTAATTACCATTTTTCATCCTACATTCAACAATGATATTATAAAGTATAACTATTATTGTAATGTTTATTATTTTTTATGGTGAACTCACTTCAAATGATGATTTAATAAAAAAATGAACCAAATAATACTTTGTATCAACAAAATAATCCATGACTTAGATCTCCGCGATTACAATGTTGCAATTCAACCTCATGTATCAACAAAAAAGAATTTATTTTCAAAAGCTAATAGTAGTATTAAAAACGTATTTGTCTTGGATTCACCATTTGATTGTATTGTGCATCCATTGCTTTTCCAAACGATGATACTGGGCATATCACTATTTCTCATAATGAACAGACTACATTTAATTCAATATCAACCAGAAATACCACCCACCCATAGTGTCGTGTAAAATTAATTGAAAATGTGTCATGGGTTGCGATAAGTTTCTTTATTTTCGTAAAGTTATGTTTGCTTAAAATTTGAGAGCTTTACCACATGATTTTTGTTTCTAATTTATAATTAATTTCAATTTTCATTTACACATAGGTTTTTTTAAATGTTTATACAACTAAAGATCATGACAAATAACTGAGTAGCCATGATGAAAACCTTTGATTATAGAAGTATAACCTTTGACAAAAGAACCCTAATAAAGTTCAAACTTTAATATATCAAATAACTATGGTCGAATGTCGACCACTGGGCGCCCACTAGTAATAGTTAATATACATAATTCATATTAATAAATCTGTAGTTTAGTCTGTATATATATTTTTATTTTTGTGGTTCGATGTTGTGTGTTATATTATTAAAGAATATGTTTCGAAAAAAATGTCTTCTAGTCGATCTGTTTATTTATGTAACAATGTTCTAGATTTAATATTATTATTATCATGTAATTGAAAAATACCTTGACCGATTAAAAAAATTGATATTAAATTAAATAATTACAAAACGAATGCGTTAAAATTTAGAAATTTTATAATGTAATATATAATAATGTCGTATCTCGGTGTTTGTGATCGAAGTCCAGCGAAACGGCTGGATCGATTTTTATGAAATTTTAAATGTATATGTATGGTACGTATGAGAATACGTTGAAAATTTATTTTATACCACTAGGTGATTAAGGTGTTCCTATCCAGATTTTTTTTACTTTTCCTTTTTGTATTTTTACATGAACAATACCCAAATGAAACGGTCGTTCGTATTTCAAGCAAAACGAAATTATTGATGTTGCTGAATGATAGATGGCGCTATGTCCGCCTTATCGTATTTCTTCCAACTATGCCTAAGTCACTCAATAAATTAACTAGGTATGTGGTTAAGTGAATCCCTGAATTGTTTATTTTCACAATTGCAAACTCTAGGAGTCACTGTAACCGGGTTTTAGTTTTTTTAAGATTTTTTTTAGTTTGGAAAAACAATTGGATCCGTTAGGTACCCGGTTTCACGCAGACGAAGTTGCGTGGGTCAGCTAGTAATATAATATTAGTTATTCAGAACTTACGTAAAAGAAAATATAGTAAAGCTAATGACCATTTCCATTTTTTTTTTATAATTTTTAGCATATAATTACAGTAATGATCCAATGATTGCACAAAATAATTAATAAGTTTTTGATTGCGATATTCGCTATAAAAATCATCAATTATTCTTCTGTAAATCGTAAAAAAATATCATCTTTCTTTTTATTCACTTAATTACCTCCGATATATAAGAGTATGTTTCATTCCAAAGTAATTATCAATAATACTTTTAAGGAATTATACAATGAGACGACAAAAAATAGTGGTTAGGTAAACCAAAAATGCTACACAGTATAAAAAATTTAATTCAACTAAATCAATTTTTGCATCATTTATCATCAAATATCAGGTCAATGGAATTCTTCACCCCGATGTTACGGTTAGTTAACAATAGGTTAAATTAGATTGCATTTAAGGCAGTTGAATTTAAATCATAAATTAATATGAATCAGCAGTTTTACACTCCCCATTTTCAATTATAATTTCAGTTAGTGATAATACCAGCGTTAATAATGATGCAGTGTTTTAAATTGTTATTTAAAAATAGTTAATTTTTTCAATACATTTGTTTAATAACATTGATCGTTCTAAGTAGTTCAAAAACTATTGGACAGATTTCCATTTTTATTACTACTTAGAAATTTGGTACTTATCTAAAAAAAAAGATTACGATATTATCATTTAATATAAATTTATTGACGTTTAAAAAGACTACTATTTTTATAAACACCAGACGAGGTATGTTCTTGATGCAGAGAAATGTAGCAAACGGTGATGTGCTTATGTTTAAGGTTTGTTTATAAGCACGCAGACGAAGTCACGGCATAAGCGAGTTTTTTATTAGTTTCTCCGCTACTTTACCCGATGATTAAGCAACGTCAGGGCCGAGTAAGCCAAGCTCACATAGCTTAAAATGGCTGATTCTTAAGGGTAACTTCGGAAATACATTGATTCAATTTCAACTTTCAATTAGTTGGCCAAGCTGACATTAAGAAATACTCTATAACCCTCTTATGATACTTTAGTTTCAATACAGAATTCTGAGTAATCTGTGCTTTAAAATGTCTTACTTTTATTTTTCCTCGGAACAGGCAAGTCGGTCGAAACCTGATCATCCCAGGTGGTACCCGGACAATTGACGCAACCGGGAAACTGGTAATGCCCGGCGGTATCGATCCTCACACCCATTTCGAGCTCGAAATGATGGGAGCGAAGACGGCTGACGATTTTTATAAAGGCACCAGAGCTGCTGTGGCCGGCGGGACTACCACAATCAGTAAGTATTTCTATGTATATGTATGTCTATATAGTATATTGCCTGTAGCTGATGTAGACGACAGTAGATGCACTCCATCTAAGGCTTCGGATGTTTAGCTAAACAAAGCACTACCTATCATCACACGATTTGAGTCAGCTAGGCAAAAGGAAGTTAACTGCTCAGGATATATTATGATGTATAAACTTCCGTACAGTACACAGATGCACCCTTTCGTCCAATTTTCCTGGACCCGTTCGAATAGAGAATAATCAAGGCCAAAGAAAAATTGAACGCAGAGTCTGGTAGACGATAAATATTTACTAAATAAAAAATTTCATAACTTTTTGGTTACTTTCTGTCATCACCGCCAAATACATATCTTTTATTCATTTTCAAAACAGTTGCGCTGAAAAATATTACTCTAGAATTTAACGTTGGGCATTTGCTCTTTATATAACTTAATAAGTTACAATTCCTTAATTGTAACTTCCGAGCTTTAAACAAAATTAGAACGTCTTTGTATTTACGCTGGATACCCTTGTATTCTTTGAATTTTGCATTAAAATAAGGCTTTTGTTTCTATTTCAGTTGACTTCGTGCTTCCGCAGAAAGGCCAATCTCTTATCGAAGCTTACGCCAATTGGAGGGAGAAAGCTGATAATAAGGTAATGAACTTTCCATCAGTATCTCCCAATGGCACATTCTTTTTTCAAGAATTCATGACGTCATTAATTCTTCACTAGGTTTGCTGCGACTACGGTCTCCACGTAGGTGTAACGTGGTGGTCGCCGTCAGTAAAGAAGGAAATGGAACAACTGGTGACTGAAAAATACGGAGTGAACTCTTTCAAGATGTTCATGGCATACAAAGACGCTTGGATGTTGGATGACTACGATCTCTACTGCGCTATTGAAACCTGTTCTGCTTTGAAAGCTTTGCCGCAGGTAAACACTTATTTTGTAATATACATTACTAGAATATATTCTATAGGTAGTTTATTTACTTACAAATTGGAAAATATTAGATATTAGCTATTTCTAGCAGTTAACCTATCTCTCGGAAATGGTTCATTTTATAAGCTATTCTTTTCTGTACTTCCGACAACGTGTATGCAAAAAGTTAAGTTCACATTCATAACATTAGTAAGGATTACAAAATAATAATAAATTTTGTGTAATTCTCTCAATTTGAAACAAGTGTTGTTAATTTATATTATTACTGGGTACCTACTACGACAACTCTAATGAAAAAATAATCCTTAATATATCTTCATTCGCGTAATTTGGGGCTGATGTTACTCCCGTCCGCAGGGACCAACCTCTCATTCCTCTGCACGTGCTTCCCGGGTGCTGCTAAAGGGTAACATATTTTTGATCGCTGCACTGTTCGCAAAAGATGGATACTTTATTTAACCATACGATTAAATAAAAAGAAATATTCAGTTGTCCCCATATTTAGTAACAATTTCCTTGAAATGACACCAACAAACATATTTTATATGTACAAAACCTACCACCTACCTAGTTAAGTTTGTGAAAATGTACGTAAGAAATAATATCCGAAGTACAAATTCAGTTCTAGAAATATCTTCAATAAGAATTTATATCAAGACTACTAAACGATATACATTACACTATACATAGATTGTTAGACTAAGATGTAACTAATAAATCCATAATAATTAAATCCGTTGAGAAGTATTATATTATAGTATATTTAGGAGGACTACCAGAACCAATAACTATTCAGAGTTGTTAATACTCAATTGGACTCTATAGATGAAACGATTTTATGATGAATGTGTCATCCATCTCCACGTCATAGTGTTATAATTGTTCCATTGTTGGTTATATGATATGTAATAAGAATCCCTTATCATAGGTCCACGCAGAGAACGGTCACATCATTGCTCGGAATACAGAGAAATTGCTGGCTGCCGGCGTGACAACTCCTGAGGGTCATGAACTCTCGCGTGATGAAGAAGTAGAGGGAGAAGCAGTTAATAGAGCCTGTGTTATCGCCAACCAGGTAATTCATATTTAACGATAAAATACCAGCATACTTCTAAACGATGATAGTTTAACATGTGACGGTAGTTGTTAATATAGTATAGATGGTTAATCAAAATAGCTATTATCGCCTGATGAGTGCTTAGCAACCAATTTCTAACTCTAGTGTAATAGTTAAAACTATTATTTATTCCATAGAAATTTCACGCATTGTTGATTTCTAGTCCATGTTCAATATACGCGGAATCAGATTGTATCTCTGCACGGACAGTCATCTCTGCATTAGATGAGATCATGTTAAAAATAAACAACACTTACCATGATACATATGTTAATACACCTTCTGTGAGGTAATGATCCTTCGTAGCTGAATCGATTCTAACTTTCTTCCGCAACTGCTGCATAATTCACAATAAAGAAAGACCGTCTATCCGAATCAATTCGATCCGATCCGATCATATCATCTATCCTAAATGTCGAGGTGGTATTGGACTGAACCACCTAACAGATGGACAATATACCTTTAACGAGGATACTGAGGTGTTAACACTTTATAAGAATGTAATTGTGAACATCGTGGAGAGGGGAAATCGAGGATTATATACAGGAGAACACAAAACGAGTATATTTTTAGTATTGACTCAACCAACTTTCTTGCTTTCCATGCGGATATGCAAGTGGTTGTGATAAGTAACATTGAACGAATTATAATTCATTCAAGGAACAAGCCGAGCTTTTCCTTTTTCTTCCATTGGGTTGGAAATCTGTTTCTTATCGCAAAATATTTGAATCGGGACTGACACAGTTATGATTAATTTATTAATTTTCCATTATGTTTTTTGTTTGTTATCCAAAAGAAATAAACGATAATGATATGTTTCTTTGTACATTATTTACAATTATGATAATAATGATACAATAATCTACATTTTTTCTATTTACCTACAGGCCAATTCTCCACTATATATTGTCCACATGATGTCGAAGAGCGCTATCCGTGCGTTGCAAACTGCGCGGATGCGTCAAAAGCAGCCACTTTATGGAGAAACCTTAGCTGCTACTGTAGGCACAGATGGTGATTACATGTTTAAAAATATATCCATAGCCGTTTAAAATTTAATTGCAACACCGAATTCTTTATCATCAGACTTATTCACATTTGATTGGTTTAATATTAGACTACAATCACGTTTGATGTTAAATGTCGTATACATGCTGAAAGTTTAAACAGTAGCAATATTCATGGAGGATACTCTGCACTCGATTGTCGTCATTAAAAAAAATTCCTTAATATTTCACCTAATTATCTAGAGAAATACAAAAATTATACGCAATCCTCTACACGTACATGTTCAATCACTGTGTCAATGACCATCGGATGATTTCATTTTAACTTGAAAGTGAACGTGGAAACGGCATGAACAAAACAAAAGGGTTTATTGACCGTTTTATTATCGAAGGTTATTAATTCCTGGTAACCCGTTACATTTTTTGATACCGGTCATTGCATCTAAGTTTATTACGATTGTCTATATACTTTTGAAAGTCTTAGAACAAATTTTAACTTAGCTTCTCTCTGTTCTTTATTAATATTCGTTTTGATATTATTATTTTGTATGTTAAATGTAATTATGAAGTATTATATCCTAGAACACTGTGAGTGTATAACCTTTCACCGGGTATAGTCCAAGAAACTGACTGTTTCAGTGAAACTACGAAAATACTAGGTTACGTGGCGAATAATTTTCTAATTGGACTAATTAAGCGGTCATCTTGACCTTAGTACTTTTATTGTAAAACATCTGTATGTTAAAACATTTCCTTCAACTAAATCTTTATCTTGTACAAGCTAATCTGATTTCTCTATTAACTTATTTGCTATATGCTGTATCGAGTTTCACTACATCCATATAAATAGGTGTGATTTTATTTTTATAAACAGGCACACACTATAGGAACGCCTGCTTTCGACATGCAGCCGCGCATGTGTTGTCTCCACCCCTCAGACCAGACCCAACAACACCAGCTGCCATGATCGAAGCACTCGCCGAGTAAGTATCCGTACAATGTTTAGTAGCTTGTAGAGCCACGCTGAAGCTATTACTGGTTTCAGCATGAATAGGTCGGCTCGGCCGGGGCAGTACCATCCCTCTCACAGAAAACTGACGTGAAATGACAATACTTGCATTGTTTTGTTTCGTTCGGTCAGCGAGAGCGCCGGAGGCCCACCTCCCTTCCACTTTCCTCCTTTCCCTATCCTTCCCCTCCCTGATGTATCTTCCCTGATGTCGCTAGTGTCTATGGACGGTGGTGTTCTCTTAACATCACGTGACCCACCCGTTCGTTTGCATCCTTTGATATAAAAAAAGTGATTTTTTTATGTTATATGGTGTAAACGGACCACCTGATGCTAAATGGTCACCGCCGTCCATAGACATTAGTAATACCAGGAGAGTCGCAAGTGTGTTGCCGGCTTTAATATAGTGATATATTGCCAAATTATTCAAAAATCCTCAGGATTCATTCCCAATGTTAGTTAGTTTCATGTAGGTTTTGAAAATTAGCAGATATAAAATGATAGAAACTTGTGAACGTATTTATTAATAGTGACTAGATTTTGCCATGTGGGCTACATAAGTTACTTTAAGGAGATTTTTTTTTTATATAAGTAATGTATAGGAAAAGTATTTTAATAGAGAAACGCAAGCATTTTAAAATGGGTCAATTTGATTTAATATTTGTTACTGTGAGCCATTTTTTAGTATCCCTTATACATCCATTTCAATTATCACTGTTATTTTCGCGCACACTTACGTCAATGCAAACTAATAAATACCAACAATAATTCAGAATGAAATTCAAAACTGTGTATCTGGTGTTTTTTCCAAGTGTTCTGATACGTCACCAAAACTGGTTAGTAATTGTAATCATCTAACATGTACTAAACTTTTTTTCATTAATTCCAGCGACGTACTCCAGCTTGTCGGCAGCGACAACTGCACCTTCAACGAGAAAGAGAAAGAGCTGGGCAAAGGGAACTTCTCCAAGATACCAAATGGAGTTAACGGAGTTGAAGATCGTATGGCCGTTTTGTGGCAAAAAGCTGTTAATAACGGTAACTTTACACGTATCGATGTTTCTAGATTATATTAGAAGGAGAAAGAGGCTTAGGAGATTCATCCATGGGTGTCTTCAATTTTCAATGATAAATTTATGTCTAAACTAATGTCTTAAAAAAACATTATTATTTTTTGTAATGGAAGGAGGGCTTTAAAGTTTTGTATCATGATAGAATCTTATATTCTAGGTATACCCTTTAATTAATTTACGGTTTTTGAAAAAAAATAATTAGGAAATGTACAAAAATAAGCCGAAAGACGCTCAAATTGAAAAAAAAAAATTAATTCTTTAGTAACAAAAGGACCACCAGTACATATTAAAAAGAAACCATAGAAACATTTTTGATTCTTGTATCACCGTAATCTGAAACGTACCACAATATTTTTTAAAGGCATCAAAAAGGTAACTTGTCATTTATCCCTTTAAATTAATTCAGCAATGTTAATTAAGTGAGACTGGTTTTTGCCTTGATGATGAGTACCTTTTTGTATTTTTTATACATTGTCGGTCGTCAGTAAGGAGGAATAGGAAAATACATAATTAATAAAGACTATAGATGAACAGGTAATGAAATCCAATAAATAATTCTATTTATCTTATCCAAACTATTATTTATAGTCCTCACCAATCTCTTTGTCTCCTCTGAATATAGATGCGCAGATTACGCTATTGACCTAGCAAGATCTTAGCAGCTTCACTGGACTACAAAAGTTGATTATAAATACCTATTATATTATACTAGAGGGCGCGGCGGTCTTGTTCCGCCGTGGTAATAAAAAAAAACTTGACATATGTTGACAAAATCCTCCTTCGTGAATTACTTTATCTGCTAGTGAAAACCGCGTAAAAATCCTTTAGTTGTTTTTGAGTTTATCGCGAACAGACTGACTGACGTGGTAAAGGACTTTATTTTATAATATGTGGTGATATATGGATACAGTGATTTAAGAATGAATAAATCCCAATTTCAGATTCCTGTGATGACATTTCGACTTTATTTTGTATTCAACTCTTGACTATATTATGCGCAAATTTGAAATTACTATCGTATTCAATGGGGACAAAAAGATTGACAAGGATTTTATGTTGTGTAGGCATGATGGACCCGAGCCGTTTCGTGGCGGTGACGAGCGCGAACGCCGCGAAGATATTCAACATCTGGCCGCAGAAAGGACGCGTCGCCGTCAACAGCGACGCCGACATCGTCATCTGGGACCCGCGCCTCGAGAGAACCATCTCCGCCGCGACACACAAACACGCTGTCGATTTCAACATCTTTGAGGTTTTTACTTTAGCACAAACACGCTGTTGATTTCAAAAAGGGTTTTTAAAAATGACCAAAATTCTGCATTCCTAATATTTAAACAATCCGTCACCAAATACGGTAATATTGTGGAATATATGTAATATTCACAAAGTTTTAAACTATCTGTTTTTAGAAATATTATCCGTGTTCTAGTATTTTTTTTTTTTTTTCGTAATGATTACGCCATTGACCCAGCAAGGTCTTAACAGCTTCACCGGACCGCTAAGGCGAGCGCTTAAAGCATTCAGCCGATTTTATTTTGGCAACCAGCTCAAGGGTGCACGGCACACCTCGGCTTGACTGTTGCCTGTTGCATGCAAAATCGTGACCTATCTTAGCTAACCTAGCTAACTATTCATATATGTATAAGTTGTTGAAACGTGTATGTGTACCAAGCATACACGCCTCAACAACTCCTCCATATATTTATTATCGGAAAATTGAGAGTTTTTCAGTTCGATAAGGGAAAAAAGTAAACCCTTCCACTTTCATGTGTAAGCGTGTAGGCGTGCACGTGTGTGGGGGTGATCGTGTAGTGTTGTAGCGGTAATGTATATTTGTGTGTTACCGTATCGCGCAAGCAACGCACTCAAGGGCTCCCTACCGAGGGATCGAACTTACGCTTGAGCCGCTGCCGTGGGAGGCCTAATCGGGTGATAATTTCAAATCAATCAGTTGAACTGTATGAGTTTATTGATTAAGTTTTTGGCGGGATCTTGGAACGCCATGTAGTGGTCTTTATATTTTATCCATAATCTTGTGTTATTTGACTCTATATTATGTAATTTATATTATGTAATTATGTAAGGTAATATTGTTTGGTTATTGTGCACAAATGAAGTGGATCGGAAATAATACCACAGAGCATGGATTCTGATTTGCCACAAAAACTCCGAAGTAAATTCTAACAAGATGGCCACCGTCTTGTTAGTTCATTGAAGTTATATCAGTAAACTTGTAATATCGTTACTCACTTGACAATGGCAGTAATAGAAAATAATAGTAATAAATAGAAAACTGGATGCCAAAAATAAAATAAAAGAAGAAAAGAAGAAGAAGAGTTTATTGGTTGAAGCGCCATCTTTTTTCATCAACGTACAATGAAATATACTTTGGTATTTCTCTTATAGAATAGATATATGGGATGCAATAAAATTCAAGTATTTTCACATTGTATTTAAAGCATAAATAAATCTATACCATTTTAATATTAATTTTTAAACGCGTGATGTCCTATCAACACGGTATTTTCGTCATCTCGTAAACGTCCTACCACTGAGTAATGCGTATCCACTCATACTACGTGTTCCCTTTTACCTAACATTCCTACACATGTGCATTTTTTAATTACTAATTTATTCATTTATACTTCAGGGCCTACATGTGGTCGGCAGTCCACAGTACGTGATCGTCAACGGACGCGTTTGTCTTGACGACGGTGAACTGAAGGTGGTCGAGGGTATGTCTTTACGAATATTTCTATACATATTATAAAAATGTAAATATAATGTGTCTGTATATTTAGATTCTTGTAAAAAGATGTTGCAAAGTGCCTCGGAATAAGTAATATACATTTTAATAAATTTACGCGACTTACGAGAGAAGAGTAGATATGTAAATGGACTTAATACATTCAAATGACTTCATTAATCGCTGTTTTTTACATAATGCTTCACGTAAAAGAAGTCGCGGGTATATTTACTTTTAAAAATATCTCATAGATCACCTTATTTTGAATTTCCTCTCAGGTTTGGGCAAGTTTGTGAAGACGCCTGTTAACGCGCCCTACGTGTACGGCGAAGAGTCCGGAAGTATCGGGAAGTCTGGTGCGGGCACACCCACCGAGCTGGATATACCGGAGACACCCAACAGATACACCAACGGAGTCTCTGTTCCTACCGGTAAAAATTATTCAATAATATTTCCGAAACAGTTATAATCTGTGTACATTAATTAATCCATATTTAACCATTTTTTGTTTTTTTGAAACAACTGTAGGCGAAAATTATACCTGAGATTGTTCGCGTGTCGACTCAAAACACGAACTTTACACTATTCACGAAATACTCAAAAACATTTGCAACCTTATTTGTATAAACATAAGATTCAAAGTGTTTTGTCGGCCACTCGTTCTACTATTGTTACGCGGCACGCACCGACGACCTAGCATCTCTGAAAAATGCCGCCAAACACACCGCGCCTGAGTCTAATTGAATTTTTGTATTTAATAAAAATTAATATTAATATAATAAAATAAATAAACATTATTGTATATAACAAATTTTATTAAAATACTTCAATATACCGTAGCTGATTCCTGTCGTAATCTGTTCTGTTATGCATATAACTCATACGAAACAATTTCGATGTTTCACATCTGCCAGGCGTCCCGTGAATGCTCAATTTTTTTCCTAGGTTTCCTCTCTATATTTTTCAGTATAATAATGTTGATAATAGTCTTCTTCTCCAGATCTCGACAGTATCTCTTTGCACGCTTACACATGGAAGTGGGAGGGATTTATTTTTTTCCCTTATCGAACTGAAAAAACTCTAATTTTCCGATAAAAAAATATACGGAGGGGTTGTTGAGGCGTGAATGCTTGGTACACATATGCGTCTCAACAACTCAAACATATATGAATAGTTAGCTAGATTAGCTAAGTTAGGTCGCGAGTTTGCATGTAACAGGCAACAGCCAAGCCGAGGTGTGCCGTGCACCCTTGAGCTAGTTGCCCAAATAAAATCGGCTGAGTGCCTTAAACGCTCGCCTTAGTAGTTTGGTGAAGCTGTTAAGACCTTGCTAGGTCAATAGCGTAGTCAGTTCGAAAAAAAAAAAAACAGTATCTCTTTGCTTAATTTAATAACAATCGGTTTGAGGTTGTAAACAAACAGAATTATTTGCAGATTTGTAATGTGTGGATTAGTAAACATCACTACCGGTAAGAG
>JACEII010000059.1:369364-450332 GCA_014332785.1 Antheraea mylitta | reverse complement strand
AAAACCTGTTTAACAATTAAATGTTTTTTCATACGATGGTTAATTGAGTTACAATCGGTATAAGGTTGTAAACAAACAGAGCTACTTGCAGATCTGTATAGTCTGAATTAGTAATACTAGCAGCTAAATGTGAATTAGTAACACTACTACCGGTAAAGGTTGGCAAAACAATTAACTGTTTTTGCATATGATCTCGTCCATGTTTTTTGATACCTATAATAACGATGAAAGGCCTATATTCTGCTTCAGGTCTCAGGGTATCTCTTTGTTTAATTTACAATACAATCAATTAATAGGTATAGTCTAGAAAAGGCTATAATCAGGCACGAGTTACTTTCAAATTTATAATGTGTGGTTTAGTAACACTAGCATGTAAGTGTGAATTGGTAACATTATTAATTAGTAATACAACGGGATACAATTTCTACATTTGTATAAAATTACTTTCATTTTATAAAAGACTAGCTTCTGCCCGCGACTTTGTCCGCATGGAATAGATACTTTGGGCTAACACTAAAACGCAAGGAAAGCTCTCAAAAGGCCAAAAATGCCCGATTTTTAAATATTCTTTATTGACGCTCTGCACCTAATAATCTTAGCGTGATTATATAAAGCCTAAAGCCATCCTCGATGAATAAGCTATCTAAATCCGAATTGTTTTTTCAAATCGAACCAGTAGTTCCTGAGATCTAGACGCGCTAGCGTTCAACCATACAACAAACAAACTCTTGAGCTTTATATATTAGTATATAGATATAGCTTAAATCATTACATTCCTCGGGTTTTTAAATCTCTAGTAAATCATTTGTATTGTAAACTCATGCTTTCTAAGTGTAGTCATCTTCTTCCTTTGGGACATTTACGGACTGGTATTGTGAGAGAAAGTAGTCATTCAACATTAACGACTTAAATGATACTCGTTTATTAATTAAATTACAAATATATTTCAGATCTGCAGCTCGTGAACAAACATTTAGAAGGTTTGGGGGTTTCTTCTGGTTGCAGCACGCCCACTGGACGTAAGATGAGAGATCCTACACAAAGGGATTTACAGAATTCCACTTTTTCCATAAGCAGTGAGTGTTATTTCTATACCAGGATATCGAACATATCTAATTTACATTTTTTAAGTGACTTACTTTGCAACAGTTAATAAACTCGCTAAATAACTGTTTATAATTAGTTTCAATACAATTATAACTTTCTAAAATTACAATTACTAGTTAAGTATCTATGATTGTAACAATGTAGGCATCTAAGATTACAATTAGCTACAATAATGCCTATCTACAACTGTAATGATGTACAATTTTTATTAACTCAACAATTACAATTATCTATTACCATTTTTTTGATAATCCACTACGAATCTATATTACTATAATTATTTACAATTATATCTATATATGTATATATATAGGACTATAGTCATTTACAGTTGATATTTACTCTACAATTATAATTTTCTATATTACTTTTCAATAATCTACTACGAATTTGTACAATTACAATTAGTTACAATAATATCTAGCTACAACTGTAATTATGTACAAATGTTACTAACTCTACAATTACAATTATCTATTATTGCTTTTCAATACTCCACTACGAACTTATACTATTATAATTATGTACAATTATATCTATATAGGACTATAATTATTTACGACTGTTACTAACTCCACCATTAATTATTACTACTACGAGCTTATAAAATTACAATTATCTACAATTGTTACTAACCACAATTGTACCAACTCATATCTACAATTGTAACTGTCTACAATTGCAACGATCTATATTTACAACTATTTACATTTGTCATCCGGGAAATAGGATTTTTTGCGATAACCTCATTCAATTTATTTTTTTATTATAAATTCCAGAGGAGGTTGAAGGTCTTGACACGAAGACATCGGTTCGCGTGAGGAACCCGCCGGGCGGCAAGTCTTCCGGACTCTGGTAGGTAACGACAACAATGTCTTCAGAATGGAGAGCTTAGGGCATCGCAATCTGCTTGCGAATTATACAAATGGGGTAACTGTTATTATTTGCGATCATTGAATTAAAATCTTAATATAGTATATTGAAATATTTGTCTAAAATTGTCTTGTACACTTTATTAATAAGATAGTAATAAAATATATATATGGTTGCATGGTATATTATTTAATTTTTAATTGTCTAAATCAAACTAAAGTGACAATTATAGACTATGAACAAATGTAATAATTTTTAGGTTAAATACTGTTTGACGTACATCGTGTGATCTGTCTTAAATAAAACCTACAAGACAAAAACGAAAAGTTTATTTGCGATTAACGTTTTGTTTAATAAATTCAATAAGACATCATTTTGGTATATTTCGATATAAATAAGAAAAAATACTGAGATGTCAACAATTGTAGCATTTACCCCAAATGATGTCACAAAATGTTTCGCAAGCAGAGAGGAAAGGGGCTTAGGGCGGCTGAGAACTATTTTAGGCTATTTTTACTATTGTTCGTAACCCAAAGCTTACGTGTTAGCTCGTTAAATTAGGACATGACATGATAATGGATTCGTATGTTATTTGTTATTTATATTCAGTTATGACATAGACTGATTTGTATTAGACACAGTTTTTATGTGAACATACAACCGCCGTATTTGTAAGCCATTTTTTTATTATTAATATGACACAAAAAAGACTTGACGTATATTCTAGTTAACATTATTGATAATTATTTTCAATTGTTATGAATCTAAAGATTTTTTTAAAACAAACTTTTTTTTTAACTACAAATTTGGTCAAAAATTCCAGAAATCCACCGTGATTTGTATAATTTGAGTTTGACATATGAAAGTAGTGGCCACTTTGTAGCGGAAATTTTAGAAATAATGATCGAATCTGGCGGTATTTAAAATATAATGTAACAAAAACGTTTTTGGCACTTGACAACGGTGGAAATTTCTAGAAAGAATATTTGATATGGCCCTTATTAAAATATACTGTAAAAACGCTTTTGACACACCACAACGGTGACCATTTTGTATCGAAATTTCTAGAAAAACTGTCAGTTTGACGTTTATTAAAGTATATTTATAACAAAAACGCTTTTGGCACATGATAACGGTGGCCATTTTGTATCCAAATTTCTAGAAAGAATATCAAATATGGCGGTTATTGAAATATACTCGTGATTGTTAAGTACTCAGCGTATTTGCGTATAATTATTTGTTGGCGTAGCAATAAATATCTGATGTGGTTATGTATATTATATTATTACGTATTTTGAACGATTTTTATTCACCTTTCGATACTTTTTACGGAAGCATTTAAACATTAATCAGATATTTTATAGAATCGAAAGTTTTCCAAAAATTCCAAAAGTGTCAATTTTATGTGCGTCATTTTTATGCGTGAAATACACTAATTGATGATTCACCAAAGTGTAATATTTTATTCCTTATTGTGACTACATGATTGTTTCGTTTTAAATGTTGGGAATTTGTTTTGTTGTGCGTTTTAAACAGAACGCAGCTTTTATTGAAACTTGCGTTAATGTTTGTAATCGTAACGATGAAGTTACAAAATAAAAGAAAAACAACCATACGAGAACATAAGAAATTCTAAACAAAATTTGATGGCAGTCTAAGCACTGTAGTGAATATAACCTGTTGTTAATATTCATATACATTTACACATACACTAATAAAAAAAAATAACAAACAGGTAATAATTGACTAACTTTATACTTTACTACATGACTGTTTTTTATCTCCCCTGGCTCTAACTCAGGTTTTCCTTAAAAATCCCTTACGTTAATAATATTATAAGCAGGAGGAATTTTCAATCTATACGATAAGTCAAATCAACGTGTATTCACCAAGATATCTTTTCTTTGTAGATTCCTATTTCTTCCTTTATAAAACATAACTAATCTTACATTATAATCATCTCCTTCAAAGTCCCGGGAATCCCCATGTTTCAGTTTTTTTTTTTCGCTAAGTAAATCTGGATATTTTGCCCTCCGTAATTTTCCTCTCGGGTCTTGAATTTATCGTATCAACGACTGTCTATTTCCTTTACACTTGAATGCAATATATGGGTAAAACTGTATTGTATCAAATATAAATAAGGAAAGTATACGTTTTTGCACATAAAACGATTATCGAGAATACTTAAAATAAGTCCTGTTTAAAATAAGTCCAACGTATAACGTATAAGTCCTGTTTGTCCGACGTACAACACAGCAATCCTGTTTGTGCAACGGGTAACATGTAAATCCTGTTTGTCCGACGTGCAAAGTGTTAAATCCTGTTTGTGCGACGTATACGTGTAAATCCTGTATTTCCGACGTTCAATGTATAATTTAATATATCCGTTCGTAGTGCCTACTACCTCGCTTATCTTTTATAATAATGTTTATTTATTAGTTTTTTAAATACATTCATCGTTACAATTATAAACAACACGCTTGTTTAATTTATATACATTTATTTGATTGTAATGATTACAATATAACGATGATAAAACGGAATGAATGTTTTAGAATTACGTGATTTATGTCGTATGTCATTATAAGTGATTAATTTTAAGATTCGTTTTTATATTAAGCACGTTTTTTTTACAAACTAATTCTAATCTATTGAAAATTGTATAACTTATAGGTACTTATAGTACAAAATCTGCAGATCATGTTTTTTAAAACGATTTAGCTAGTCGTGCGAACCACATTACGATTTACTAAGTATATTATTAACCTTTATTACTATGCATTGTCACCGAATAAACAATGTAATCTCTCGTACATATCTGTGTTTTATTTTTGTACGACATCCTTGTTAATATTTTAGATGCAAATATGAGTGTACTAGCCTACACTGACTTGTTGAGCGTGATATTAAAATTCATACGGTGTTAGTACAAAAAAGTTAAAGATGTGTTAATACTTGCTTTAAAAAGGTTAAGTCTTAAATGCATTGCGCTTGCTGAATGTTCGCCATTTTGCTTGTTCGTCTCGCTTTGGTTAGATTAGGTTAGACTTGCGAAAAAAGGATAAAGCGAACTTAGCTCGGGCGAGCGCGGTGCATTAAATACGAAACCTTTTTAAAGTAAGTATTCAATACGTATTTAACTTTTTTGTAATAACACTGGTAGTGCGTAAAATAGACTGTTTTATTTAAAACCATATTTGGTATTCATAAATACAAGAGGTCTTTCGATTGTTTAAAGACGCACTCTCAATTTTTCAAAGTTCAATTTCGGCATCGAGTCCTACTAGACGCTTACAGCTCACGTACACAAACACGAAAACTGATAAGCAGGGAGTTATAGCGTACTATAAACAGCTTTGATACTTTTATAAAAAATACTGCGATACTTTCTTATTACTTATGTTCTATTTTTTGTTATATTTGATGCTATAGTACCAAAATAAATTATAGTTTCTTAAGGTCATGCTACGTCAAGAACAGTATAACTAAACCTAAATATGTATACGTAATAGACAGAAACATTGAATTTGTCTTCAGATTGTGCCCCTTAGTGCCCGATTAAGGCAAAATTTCTCAATATTTTCATAAGTAGCATCATTGTGGTAACTGGACCATAGTCTAGGTAATAGCTAGAAACATCAAGTTTGTGCTGAGATGTTTAGTCTCCTAGTGTAGGAGCAAGGTTTCAATTTTTTAAAGTTCGGTGAAGACATTATTTATGATAACTGAATCTCAGTATAGTAATAATAGTTAGAAACATTGAGTTCGCACGCAAAGGCTTAGGTGTCAGCTAAATGTTTCATATCTTAGAACCAGATGAGAGCTATGTCATGACAAAAGAATTTTAATATTAATAATAGCTAGACACCTGAAATTAGCGCTCTGAAGTTGAGTCTTGTCTTATCAGATGAGAGTATAATTTCTCATAGACCAAGTGAGTAGCTGTATCATGATAACAGAACTTTGGTACTGATAATCGCTAGAAACATTAACTTTGCGATCAGACGTCTAGTCACATAGAGCCAGATCAACGTTTCATTTTATGGATCAGATGAGTGGCTGTATCATGGTAACTGAACTTTAGTATTCATAATAGCTACAAACATCAGGTTTGGGTTCAGATGTTTAGTCTCACACTATCGCATGAAAGTTTCATTTCTCATGTGTAGATGCGTATGTATATCTTTGTCGTGATACCAAAATTTTTGTATAGTATAGAGTAGCTAGAAATATAGAGTTTATGCTGAAAAGTATCATAGTGTTTTCTTAATGTTTCATTCCTCATGGACTAGGTGAGTAACTATATCGCGATAGCTAAATTTTAGTACATATTAGCTACATTTACATTTTATTAGCTACAAACATTGAGTATGTGCTCAGAGATTTAGATAGGAGAATTATTAAATTAGTGTTTGCTTCTATATCAAAAATGATTCTGTGAACAACATACTACAAAATACCTGAATTAGAAATAATAATACCTGTAACACAACCGGCAGCATATGATGGTCTTTGTGTAAAACGAACCCTAATTCCACCGACAGACTTTGCATATCTAACTTTTAGATACACTTTTTACCAAATAATTACTTAACGAAATTACTAAATGTTATTACTTAACGAAAGAATTACAAACAAGACTTATATGTCTCTATTCATCAATGAGTTCCATAACAGTTTTTGAAGTGGATCGTCATCAGATCATTTTGTTTAGTCCTATGGTAAGCTCTCGTCACTACTAACAAAAGGACTGCAAGGACGACATCTATATTTCTACCCGTCAAGAAGTTCCATAACAGTACCTCAAATCCATCTACAGTCAAAACGTAAAAAGAACTAACGTAATAAAAACCAAACTTAGAATTTTTGTTTTAACCTAATTACAGTGTATCTTACTACTAGAAATATAAACCACTATAAAAATTGATTATTTTTTCTTAATGATCAAAACGTTTTGTGAAGTGTATACTTATTTCTACAGCCATTTTTCTAATCGAGTGCAAAGCGGCGTAGACGTCAGCTATGTGAACTTGGCAACCCACTTAAAAAAATATATATTGTGATGATACCATTCGATAGTGATTCGTTTGTACCCGTTTGTACCACTTTTATTTTCGTTTGTACCTCAAAGTAAAAAAAGTTATAGCGTTTTCAAATTTTGATCCGTACCCCACTTTGAGATATCAAAATTGTGATAACGGGGTTCGATTCTAAGTTATCTCAAGACGTTTGTACCACTTTTATTTTTTCTTTTACTTTAAAGACAAAAAAGGTACAGAAATTTCAAAGTTAACAAAAAATACAACAGTCTTATTGCAAAATAAAACAAAAATCTGTAAATGAAGTTCGTCGTACAAATATATGAACTTGAAGGTAATAATTTGAATTTCTTCAAAAATTCAGAAATAAAGAAAATATTGGTATTTGAAAATTTTCAAGAAAAATCCTGGATTTATAAATTTTCATAATTTCACAAATTGATTAATATATATCGTCGTGCAATCGTTTGTACCCGTAGGGACCACTTTGAACCATGAAAATATCTCAACCAGTTTGGAAATAACATCACTTTAAAGTTTTGTTTAATAGTTTCGTGAAAAGTCAATTTTTCTGTTTTTCAATTTATATTAATCTTTCAAACATATGTCTTCGTGAAATCGTTTGTACCTGTAGAAAACATTTATCATTTTGAAAATATCTCATAATACAAAAAAATTGAATCGTTTGAAAGTTTATGGGCAAAAAGATGACTTTCGTTAATACCTAATATTTTTGAAATCTATAAACGGATATTGTTAGACAACCTTTTGTACCCGTAGGAAACACTTTGAACGATAAAATTCCTATACCGGTTTGGAAGCACTTAAAAGTTTGATTAAAAGTTTCTTGAAAACATGCAACTTCTCTGTTTTTCAGTTTGTAATAATCTTTCAAACGGATAACGTCGTGTAATCGTTTGTACCACTCTAATTTTCGTTTGTACCTCAAAGTGAAATAAATTATAGCGTTTTCAAAATTTGATCCGCACCCCACTTTGCTATATTCAAATTTCGTTAACGGGCTTCGAATCTAAATTATTTAAATTAAATAAAAGCGGTACAAACGGGTATAAACGAAACACTATCGAATGGTATCATCATAATATATTTTTCTTAAAGTGGGGTGCCAAGTTCACATAGCTTAGACGTCCACACGCTACAGGGGTAGAGCGCGGTCTATTCTTTGGCGCGATCTGACGCAACGTGAATTCTTCTTTTATACTTTTGATTCAATCGAATCTAAATAAAGAAATAAATTGGACCTTATTCCATAGAAGTTAAAGTCTACGTAATTAACATAAAATCGTGAAATTTTGTTCATAACTACATAATTTTTTTCTCAGATGTAGTATACATATGACACACTGCGACTTTGTTTAAAATTTGAATCACAAGATTTTGATTTGAGACAAATTGCAGATTGACAACAATGAGGGACAACAATTGAATAATATTTTTAGTATCCAGAAAAGTTCTAAGAATAATTGTGGATGTATGTAGGAATAAGGGTATATGGATGAAGTTATTGGTGTGTAAATGGGTATAGAACATAACAACTAAGGTGAATGGATGAGAAAATTATACTTTGCTGATCATCCTTTTTCTGGGCTAAGGACTAAAAATATTATCATATAAATAATTAATTCTTCATATATCCCCATATAGGAATCAAACAGGATATATCACAGATATGATGAGATTCTGAAATAAAAAAAAACAAATACAATTTTAAAGTTGTTTATTAAAATAATATTCGTTCAACGGAACACAAGAAATGGGACCAGACTTAAAAAACAAAACTGAGTTCTCTAATTTGACATTTATTGTGGTCTAAGTATAAAAAAAAATAACCAGCCCGTTTTGAGCCTCGTCCTCGATAATTCTTAACAATAAAAACAACTTTTTTAAAAACCTATCAACACATTAAGACCGTTAGAGGTAAACAACCAGCGTGCTTCAATTCGTAATCATTTAAATTTGGCACAGATTGTGTATAATTATACTGTCCTTTATCATAATTCCCTGGTTTTTGTAGATGGTTTTGGCACTACGTTTGATTAAAAAAATTATAAACAAAAATAATCCATTTTCTCGGACTAAAAGGAAAAAAAAAAACATAATGAAATTCTCTTTTTAAAACCGAAAATAGACTAAATTAATCATTAATTTTAAAAAGAAAAAAAATCTAATTTAAAACTATACAGGGTTACCACTCGTTGATATTTAGAGAAATCGTTCAAACAAATTAATTCAAATTTTCACTTCTAATATGATAGAACAAAATAATCAGTACCCATTCAGTATTGCACAAATTAATAATCATGCAAAATCATTTCTCATAATAATAATCGCTTCATATAAATTCGGTCGTCATTTAAAAATTATACCCTTTTGTGACATCATAATGTAAATATAAAAATTTTGATTCAATGGTTTCAAAGTAGTCATCAATCCTTTAAAAAATCAGTACACGATTTCAGTTAAAAATGAATTCGTTTTGCATCTAACAACGTTAAAATTCTTAATAATAACAATAAAAAGTAATTAACAAATCAAAGCGGAGTTGTTAAAACAAACCATCTGTGAACATTCCGAGGGGGCTAATCACTTTTTATAATTTCTTTATCTCTTTAATAATAATAATATAAATGCAATATTCTTTATACCAAAAAGTGTCCTAAACATTTTTATTTATGAATTTTAATATAAATTTATATACAGATTCGACTCCCTAACATTCTGGTGATTGTCAATCGATGATAAAATATGTCCGTATTACTTGATACAATTTCGAGTCAGTATTTCAACTAATATTTTTTCATTTTTAAAATTTATTACAATATTATATATTTCTATAATAATGTATACATACATATGTAAGTAGCATAATACACTTAATATCTAATATGACACAGTTAGGTTTATTACTATATTTTTATAAATTTACAACGTGTATGTAATTACACATATACAAAGTCAGATAATGTACCGAGGTGCTCTTTGATAAAAAAATCTTAAAAGTAAATTTCTGATTTAGTCCGCACCATCACTGACAGATGGCGTTGTACTCAATAATGATAAAATAAATGGCCGTTCTTTTTTTCAATTAAAATTATAACTTTAAAGAGCAGTCGGTACAAAATCAAAAACAATTTCACTCGTACAACATTTCTAATCTAACCTATGACAGTCTAACAAGTTCCGCACAACGGAAAAACAATTTTCCCTTCCTCCCGCCTTAACAGTTACTTTATACAAGCTTAACGCGAAGGGAAAACACTTTACAAACTAAATCGATTATCTATAATGCTACATGGAACCTTTCTGTGGTGCAGGCCATTGAAATATTAAATATATAAAAGAAAAGTAAATTGTAGACCTTATTTGACTGACGTTAAAGAATTAACTCTATATTGTGTCTGATACGAAAGTTTTTCATTTTATTTCTAATCTGTCGACATAGATGGCGCGTTATAACACCATAACAATAGTATAAGAAACATTCAAGTATTAAATAGAGGTAAGTAGATTTGAGATTTATAAGTAGGATGACGGAAGAATAATAAAATTAGCTCTTTAAAGTGTTGAATGAATCACTATTAGTATAGTACGTTGTAAACGCAAGTGGATTCAATATTATGATGCTTTCACTTAATAATCATTTAAAGAATTATCAAGACAATTTATCCAAAGAAGTCTTAGATTATTTAAGAAAATATTTCTATTTCATTATATGATTTTATACTTTAGTATTATTATTATTGTTGTCCTGTGGAGTGAGGTAATATTTAAATCTATTTTAATTGAATATAATTTTTCTATTAATACTTGAATACTCTTGTGATGAAATAGTGTAAAAGTCTCACAACAACCTGAATACTTAAAGCGAAGACAATTTCATAATTAAAAAGAGAGCTGTATGACTGTTTGATCATAGTTTAAAACGAATACAATCGAATTATCGATTATTTTAAGCGTGCACTTTTCAAAGTAGCATTTTCTTAGCCGCATATTACATATTTCCTTTATTTGAATTATATCATAAAAATCTCATTAGTTCAAATAATACATCTTATAGTTTTTGTGTAGAGTAAAGAATTAATTAGGGAAATTAAATACTGGTATTCTATTCTCATGCAATTATGATGTTAAAAGTAGCAACTGAACTTTCAGTGTTGAATTATTCTTCTATGGTGTACAAAAATTTGTTGAATGTACTTACAGTTTTAATATAAAGATATTTGCATGTTTAAATAACTGAATCAAAATGATATTGTTGCCCATAATTAGAGTTGTACATATATCCATATTTTTACTGCCCAAATAGTTTATCTACAAACTCCCAACTTCAAAACAGTATGACGCATATTTTTTTGAATAACTCATCTATAATAAATAGATCAATGATAGATTACATTATTAGTAGTAAACAGACTTCTTTTTTTTAGTGTTCTATAGTTTGTTATATAGAAATTATACCTTTAATATATGTATTCATGTTGCCGAACTTCTATTATAATATCATATGCGAGAGAACAGAAAGTCGCTTTATGTATTTAAAAAAATCGCCTTGTTATTCAGTACATACGATATATGAATAATAATGACAAAACATTAATAATAATGTTTCCTTAAATTTAATTTACGTTTAAAATAACAATTTCGGATTTCATGATATTCCATTATCTTGAAGTTATGGAGTATTTCATGACATAGATAATTATTTTCTTTGAGAAATCATTAAATGTAATAAAATTAAATAGGTGTTTAAGCGTCATATGTTAATTTTAACAAAAGCTAATACATTATAGGAGATAACATAGATGAAAACAATGGCACATGTAAATATGAAACTAGTCAGGTTTGGACAGTAAAAATATGGACGAAATGCATACTAAGTGACTGGACTTAAGTTAATTTTGAGATCATTTCGAAATTTATTAACACTTTAAGGCCTAAGATGATCACGATAAAAAGGCCCAAATTGTGGAATTGTTGGATATATATTTGTAAATTGTTACTTAAATAAACAAATTTGTCGCCTTTCTACCGTGATTATTCTCAGTACGTGCGTACCTTTGATGAAAAGGGATTGATTGAATAGGAGAGTAATAATAAAAGCAGTTTAATTTCCTGAAATACAAGGCATTTGGTAGGTTGAAGTGTTAGAAGTCCATATACTTTTAGGCCATGACAAAGAAATGTTAAATTTCATAACATACAGTAAATGAAGCAATAGTTCACAAAAATGCCTGTATTCCATGATATTAAAACTAAAATTTTAGCACCCGATTCAAATAAACGCCAAAAGAGGTAGACAAATACGAAGTCGTTGATATACTTTTCAATAAGTATTGAAACATTAACAGTGGGTATAGACCTACTTCGTAAAGGTTCATATCACAACCAACACGACTCTTGAAACTCTGTCCGACAGATGTCGCTGATTTGGGGTTTTAACATGTCACTACGACCTATTGAAAAATTATTAATTCCCAATTTTGCCATGTCCATGTATGAATAGTGTAAGCTTCAACAACAAAATTACAAATTAATAATTTTCAGTTCACAAATCATAGATGGCGCGACCTTTGTTATATTATCTCAGCAACACAATCCATCAAGCTGAAACAATTATCACAGAGCGTGTGTGGGTAATGTTTGAAATTTAACAAACGAAAATGTACCGAACACCATTCGAATTATAAGAAAGGGGCGCGCGTCCGCCATTCGTGTCCGTGCTGCGGCAGGCAGCGGACGTGTTCCACCGTCACTATGAAACCGATATCACTTCGTGTCCCGGCCTCGCTTGCGCGGCTCGGGGCCACGTCTGGGAAGTGAGTTGCCCGACGGACAGGGGGTTATTCGCGTCCCTTGGGTTGGTCCCGACGGGGTTGCGTGGGGGGTTAGGGGGCGGGTCCGAGGCGGGGGACGCGAGCGACGAGAGGGCGCTCAACCCGCCCGGACTCGAAGCCGAATTCAAAGGCGTGTCGGCGTCACCATCGCTCGACGCGTCCGACATCTCCTCAAGCTTAACGTCCTCCTCAGAACAGGGGGACTGGGGTGTCGTCATCGGTAGGGGGACAGTCCCGGACGCTGCTGCCAGGGCTTCCATGTAGCGTACGCACTTCTTCTTCCGCCTGAGGAATGTTTAATTACATTACTGTTATAGCCGCACAGAGTTCTATAGCAAGATCGTTTCATACCTCCATACTCAATAGACATTATTTTCGTCAATGTATGAAACGTTCTTAGTAATATAGGCACACATTAAAAGCTAAATCTAACCTACGTAACATCGAAACACAGAAATAAAATTATGTTAAACAAAAACGACATGCTAGAAACTGTTAAATAAATGACAAAAAAGCATGCTGTATTTCATAAAACTGGTTATCCTTTAAGTGACCTAATAAATCTACCAAAGAAATATTAAGAACATTCCTTAAAATCAGACATCATTCCGGTATCTACGTTCTTTTATTTTAGAATCTATTACAATTTTCATTGTGATTTGATAAAAATATTTGACATTCACCGTTCTATAATTAAACGACATTTAAAAGTAGCTACAATTTGTCAATTTATATGCTATAATAATCTGCAAACATGAAAAAAAAATTGGAAATAGCAAAAATGTCAACAATGATAGCAAAATACAAACAGGAAATCGATAAAAATGAAATGTTAAGAAAGTGGTGTAGATATTCAAAAGAAGTACGAACGTACGTACGGAAACAAACTATAAATGATGATGACTACATAGGCTTCCTATGAAATAATAAAAACAATCTCGAGAAAATCTGGTGTTACAGCAAAAATATAGGATACTACGTAAACTACTTCAACACACAACGACAATATAACACCATTCCGTGGTCTTCATGATGACCGACTGACCGTAGCTCTTCCGTCGGCGGGAGCAGGCCGGCACTAGAGGTTCACATACGTAGGCTCCTGTGGTGGGCTTCCGACCAGACTTGCTGGTGGTAAAGGCGTAGTTGGCTCTGGTCGGACCAGCCCTAACCCTCCCGATACCATAACGCTACTTGTCTCAGGACTTAGTTAATTTAATAGAAAAAGTAATAGGAAAATTGATATGGATTAATTTAACAATAGTATAAATATTAAAGATTTTTTAATCGAGAGAAAGCAAACGAAATAGAACATAACGATTAATGTCATCAAGAAGGAGAATAGTATAGTGAAGGTAAGGTAGAAATGTAAGGAAAATACAATTGTGAGTCAAGCAGCGTTTGGCAAAATTTTCGAAATTTAAGAACGGAGCGAATGAAAAATACCAATAGTGCCAGCAGATTCCAGCATCGATCCACGAGAAGCGGCAATCATAAGTGGAAAAAACATTTCGTTAAATATCATTTAAACCATTTTCTATTACAATAAATCTGTATTAAATTATAAAAAAAATATAGTAAAGAAAACAAAGCGAGAGCGTAATTCAGAAAATGTGTCAAGATTTTTTTGAAAGCTTTTGTTTCGACAAATGATTGCCCTTTCTCTCACTGCAACAACTTCACACGTTTCCACTATTCCTACAGCTACGAATTCAAAATGTGGTCTACTTTCAAAAAAATCTATGTTGTATTCATCTATAACACTTTAACTTATTTCTTTGTGAAAAGACACATTTTCTGAATTTCTTTTTGCTTCGCTGTACACAATTATCCTTATTTTATTAGGACTTAATTTAAAATAAAAATAAAATACAACATCTAAAACAATTTAATTATCGATATAGAGAAATGAACGACCGGGCTACTCTAAGACACGCGGCTAAAATTAAGACTAAAAGATAAGCCAAGTCTTTCCACATAGAAACAATGTAACTGGAAAATTTTACCGATAGTGAATAGAATCACGCTATCGATAAATTTATTATTAGTCGAGAATTGAAATTTTGATTGAAAGCGAAAATAAATAAAACAAACAAATATGGCGACTCTCACCTGCAAGGTTTGCACCACTGGTTTTGCTGATCGAGGCCGTACCTCGCTCGGCATTTCTTCAAGTTATTTCCTGGAAGTTGCACAGTACACATGTTAGTAAATATTCTTATCGTCTCCTAATTTTCTTGGCTACTTCAACTTTAAATCCGCAAATGAATATGAATTTTTAAAGCAAAATAATAGAGCCTTTGTTTGGAATATCATGGAATATTTTGAATTAAATTTCAATAATTTAATTTAAATAAATTAATGGAAGATTGTAATAATTTTTATAATAGCAGATATAATTTTACTCAAAATCATATTTGAAGCGTCTTAGTATAATTTGACTATATCTAGAGACTACGAAGAAGCACATGCAACAGAACCCCTCATCATATTTGTTAGTAACATGCAGGAACGGGATGCGGATAAATGAAAGGGAATAACGGAAAAAACATTGGTTTCAAAAACAACACACTACTCGCTTCCAAAAATAAATGCCAACTACGCTATAGTATTCAGAAATAAATGACAAATAAACATGACGCTGATAAGCAAAATTTAAGCAGAATAGGTTCTCCGGAATCAAAAATAAATGTTTAACTTTATTTGGCCAGTATCATTATATAACACCGCAGTCACAGAAGCATCGGCAGCTTTATTGTCAAGTAACTAAATAAGTCCGCTTGTAGCGGCGGCATCTGCTACCAACTTCAGCGTTCGCTCGGAATCGTAGTGTCCGAGGAATCCTTCGTTTGACATGCACACTGTATTTCACACTACTCCTTTGGATACTTTAGATACTTCGAGAAGGCTGTCCCAGCCTCTCCGAGCGCGTAAATCTAGACTCCCTGTAAAGCAATCACTCTGATGTTGCATTATTTTGTGTTGAATAATACATGCAAGTTCCCGTAAACGTAGGCGCTAGGAGCAGAACGGAAAGCATAAAACCGGGACAACCTTCGAAGGAGTGCCGCTCACAGTGTAATAGCATGGTAAAGGAAATAAATATATGCGATAAATATTAAATAAAAAAATACTTTTAAGACTACAACCTTTACCCCTTTAACCAGAGATCTGATATTATTCACGTACAAAGTTCAAAGTAATTGAACTCTCGCGGGAGGGAACGTGGAGTGGGAAGAATGGCCGTCGTCTCCGCTTAATCCATCGTTAATTAACCTCATTTTTTAATAAGACGATAGACGACAGCGTACGGCTTCGAGATGTGAACGACTCGAAGGAGCACGCTTGGAATGTGTGACCGAGTTTTTAATTATATATTATTACGTCAGCACGTTTAACAGCCACTGAGAGGAGAGGAACGGGTCTGGGATGGTCGTCGACGGAGTCAAAGGCAGTACCTCCATCGGTTGTCTCCTGTTTTCGTTTCCTCTTCTTGCCCCTTTGCGTATTAGCCCTAGACGACCAATCGGGATAGAGTTGCATGTGAAGCTGGCGTTCGCGTCGCGCCAGCTCGTAATACTTGGCTTGCTCCTCGCGGCCGAGTGCATGCCACTGTACCGCAATATGGAAAGAAAAGAGAAATGCACTTGGACGGTGGACCACGGACCCTAACGATAGTGCTAGAAAAACAGCGCGAAGTGGGAAGCCCTGTCATTAAATTTTGATTCCTACTAAATGAAAATGGCCAATTGTGACGTTCCTCACAGAACCTATTCTGCGGTCGATATCGGAGTCGCGTCTCTCTAGACATATAACAAACCAATGTTTCCGGGGGTTTAGGGTTTACGCTCACTCGACGACTACATGACACAGAACACGGAACAACAAGGGGCGCGGCGCGGCGCAGCGCACGAGTTGCATCGTCGCCGAGCCCTACCTTCAGTCAACTCCGACTCGCGGGCAACGGTTCCAGCCGCTTTTCTAGCACAGGCGCCGTCGCGCGGTACCAAGTTATATAATATTACACGCACACACGCACACTCACATACGGGATAGGTGGGACGCCATGTATTAGTGGACGCAAGCCGGTTATACGTGCGCCCAGCCCTGTTAGTGGAGTGCCGGGACTCTCCGGGGCGTGGGGGCTAAAGGGACCGGAAGGTAAGGTCGGTAGGTCTGGTGTGGGGGAGACATGAAGCGAGTGTACACAAGCGCCGACGTGACAGCCCAGCCCCGTGTCGGGTCCTAAGGTCCAATACCTCCCAGCTCAGCGGGACTGCGGTCCTTTTTCCGCTTTTTCTTTTTGGAACCGTAACCGTAGTTGTCCCTCGCACTCCAACCGGGATAGAGCTGCATGTGCAGCTGTCTCTCTTGCCTCGCTTTCTCATAGTACTTTGCTTGTTCGTCTCGACTCAAGGAATGCCACTGCATGTTACGGACACGAGCTTGTTAACGGGCGTAACATATCACGTTTTTCAATCGCATGTTACTCTTGTTAGGAATGAGATTGTGTTCTCGGAACGCGTAACGGGTTCGATTCTTAGTATCGACACGGTCAGTTTATTTATTATTCAATACATGATACTTGATCGTTGATATGGACGGTTTCACGTTTCATTGTCTGCCAAGCTAAGCTAGATACAGGATGACGAATCGTATTCCTAACAAGATTAACAAAGGCATAATCCAGTACAATTATAACACATACATAAATTTGCATTCAATATGCTTGTATACAAAACACGCATATAACATGTCGAGCTCCAGACATTCATTGTTGTAATATGAAATAAAATTAAAATTACAATAAACGCGACGATACAACTGAATTTAATCATCTAAATCCTATTAAATTAATAGTAAGTCTGCATTAAAATTTGTTTTAAATCGTTACAATAATATCAACGAAACATTGACGATTTGAATTGATTTTTTTTTTCTACCAATTATTAAATACTTAAAAGAATACCTATGTAAAATGTAAGTGAAAACAAAATTCAACAATAAAACGTAAACATAGCAGTATATATTTACTTTTATTCTAACAAAGTATTGGTAATGAGGACTCACCCGTCTGCCGAGAATTTGATTGATAGCCGCGGATTCCTTAAGCGTACATTCCGCTACCACCTTCGCTCTCATCTCTTTCATATAGAGCATGAAAGCGTTTAACGGTTTCTTTATATGAGGTTTCTTTGACTGTTCCTTACTGTTCGAATTGGACGAACTTTCAGCGGTTTTGTCGCTCGCACTGCTGCTGCTACCTTTCTCTAATGACCTGAAATTTACATGATGTGTATCTTAGAATTTAGAAAGATTATTAGAAAAGTCTTATTGCTTTGCGTATTACCCGTGGATAGTATTTGATAATATTTTACAGTAACTGAATTCTTACATTTGTCTTTAATATAAATTTACTTGCGTATAATTTAATGCAACTTTATACCCCTTTTTAAACGAAATGCGTAAACAGGTGAACTTAAAATTTGGCATAGTTAAAGTTTACATGGCGGAAAAGGGCAGAAAGCTATTTATTTTACATAAAATTCATTAGAAGTACATTACATTACAATATGCATTACTCACACTACTGCTTGAATTTAACATAACATGTAAATAGAAAAGACAATCGTTCCTCTTAAACAAACTCCAATATAAAATCATATGCAGTACTAGGTGATTTTGTTGTTTTATTCATTATTTATATATATATCTAATATTTAACAATCCGTAAAAAAATATTAAAATACTGAGTGGCGTTATATAAACATTGGCCAGTTAGGGAGTTGGAATTGGCGAGTAATTGCAGAAGGTGCATCACGCGTATTTAGAAATCGTAATTCGTGGAGGCTTTTCCATTTTGAAAACTGTCATTTAATAAATTGAAAAGAAAGACAATGTCTAATGCTTTACATCAAATAAAATAAAATTGTAACATGCTATGCCATTTATTAGGCAAAACATAACTGTAAAGTGGAGATAATTAGTTATTAGTTATGTACGGAATGACAAGTTTATATACTTTATATATCTTAATCTTGACGCCATAACATTAAAGAATCCAAATGAAAAATATGGGGTGTAAGGGGTGTCGAATAACATCATAAGACTTGAGACACCCAGGCCAACCTCACCTGCACGTGGTGAACCCTGCTGAATAACGAACGAGGCAATGGCGCAAGCGGGGTGTTAGGGTTTTACAGCTAGACTGGGTCGCAACCACCATGTATATGGCGAGAAAGCTCGTAATAGTGATTCGCTTCTACGGGTCGCGTTTCGGGATCAGCTTGTGCATATCCAGCTTATTACAAGCCGGCATGATAGTGGCGACCGGCAATGGACAGTGTGTCAATCGGTGGTCGCTATTATTTTTGGATTGTACTGTGCTTACCATCAGGCATAGTGCAGTCACTTTGCCGTGCTACAATAAAAAAAAAACATATTTAATGTAGATCATGGCAAGACGCTTAAGAACGCAAAACAACTACCTAGTTATAGAAAAGTAGAAAGAATCCAATATAATTTATCTTTCTTTGTATATATTTTTATTACAACTAAATTAAGAATTGTTTTCTCAGTCATATCTAGCGGATATATATAGAGAGAGAGATGTCAACCCCAGGTATAATACGAGTATTACCCGGTACGAAATATATATAAAAGTTGTTGAGGTTGTATGCTTGGTACATATATATGTTTCAACAACTCGTATATATATATATGAATAGTTTCCTTAGGTTAGCTCAGATAGGTCGCGCATTGCATTTATCAAGTAACAGCCCAAGCCGAGGTGTGCCGTGCACCCTTGAGCTAGTTGTCAAATAAAATGAGTGCCGCAAGCGCTCGCCTTAGTAGTCCGGTGAAGATGATAAGACCTTACTAGGTCAATAGCATATAATTATATTCTTCCATAATACATTATTTCTAAGATGTTGCGGTGAACATAAATGTCTTGAAAATACGGTTCTTTTGACGCTCAATTACTTCGAAATATCGGTATATGACCATTTGATGCAGAATTTTTAGTAAATGGTTCTAGCCAATCATATTATCTATATATTAATACGTGAAGCAAGTTTTTTGTATCCCTTTTTAACCTATTTCCCGTCAATGGGTGAACTTGATATTTGGCATAGTTAAAGTTTATATGGCGGAGAAGTGCAGAAAGCTGTTTATTTTATATAAAATGCATTAGAAGTACATTAAATTAATTAAAATATGCACTACTCACACTACTACTCGAATTTTACACAACATATACACACATGTAAATATAAAAGACATTTTGACAGCCGTCAATAATTACGAAGTTCAAAAGAGGTTATGAAGGAGGTTGCTATGCTCGACTGTATGTATTTTTTAACTCTTACGTTCCAATTACCATTTTTCATCCTACATTCAACAATGATATTATAAAATATAACTATTATTGTAATGTTTATTATTTTTTATGGTGAACTCACTTCAAATGATGAATTAATGAAAAAATGAGCCAAATAATACTTTGTATAATCAATATAAGAATTTTGTTCATAAAAGTAATCCATGACTTAGACCTTCGTGGTTACAATGTTGCAATTCAACCTCATGTATCAACAAAAAAAGAATTTATTTTCAAAAGCTAATGGTAGTATTAAAAATGTCTTTGTCTCCGTAGTTCGGTGAAGCTGTTAAGACCTTGCTGGTTCAATAGCGTAGTCAGTTCGAAAAAACAAAACGTCTTTGTCTTGGATTCACCATTTGATTGTATTGTGTATCCGTTACTTTTCCAAACGATGATACTGGACATATCACTTTTTCTCATAATGAACAACCATTTAATTCAATATCACCCAGTAATATCACCCCATGGTATCGTGTAAAATTAATTGAAAATTTTGTCATGGGTTGCGATAAATTTCTTTATTTTCGTAAAATTATGTTTGGTTAAAATTTGAGCTTTACCACGTGGTTTTTGTTTCCAATTTATAATTAATTCTCATTTTCATTTTTATTGACATAAAGATTTTTTTAATGATTATATAATAAAGATCATGGCAAATGACAAATAACTGAGTAGCCATGATGAGAACCTTTGATTATAGAAGTATACCCTTTGACAAAATAACTCTAATAAAGTTCAAACCTCAAAAAATCAATTAACTATGGTCGAATGTCGACCACTGGGCGACCACTAGTATATCTAAATAGCTGTAGATACATTAACTTCATGATATTTTGACAAAACAAGTGGCGCGATAACGCACACATACGTAAACTAATATTATAACGCCACACTGTCTTCGCTAAAATGTGGAAGTAAGATGGCATATTCTCAATATCGGTTGTGAAAACGAAATAGTTATGTTTTGCTTAGATACGGGCGGATTGACGGAGCTAAATCACATTTGCTAGCTAGACAAAATATTAACAAGGCGCTGTCGAAGCGTTTATGATGTATCTACAGGTTAATATCTATAGCTTTATAATATACACAGCGGACGGAAACCAGCTAGCATCTATATGAATCCAGTGTATACAATAAACAAGATTTTAAAATCAAATATTGCTCTCTTAAATATCATGACATGTTTTAATTTTTTTTTGCTACCATTCCCTACCGTATTAAGCCATCAGATGTAAACGATTTATCAATATTATCAAGATAGTACTGTCGGATCGATATGTTAATTCCGTGGATAGGTGTTAACGACACGCGGGCAGACAGACAGCGATAAACAGGCACGCGTCCGGTTCGAAATAGACGGGCGTTTCCGGCGAGACGCCCGTGTGCCGCGCACTGACGCACTGGCAAACGAGATTTCGTGCGTTTATGGTTGGTGACAACAATGTATTTAAAAGAAATTTGTATGAAATTTACTCTTTATTTTTATAGCGTGCTTGGCGGGAAATTTTCAACTCGAGGGCGGTCGCTAGCCAGGCGGATTAGAAAAAGCCCTGCTACCACATGCTATGGTTACATCATATATCTATACTTATAAAGAGGTAAAGCTTGCGAGTATGTGACATTGTAGGGGGTAATCTCAGGAACTACTGATCTCATTTGAAAAATTCTTTCAGTTATAGCTCATTTATCGAGGGAGGTTATATGTTATCATCATGGTAAGACCAATAGGAGCGGAGAACTAATGAGGAATATTTCAAAATCGTGTTTTTTTTTTCTCTTGAGAGCTTCCATTTCGTTTTAGCGTTAGCCCTAAGTAACCATACCACGAGGACGAAGTCGCGAGTAGATGCTAGTGTGTAATAAAGAGATTATTTGTTTTGTATGTGGATATTTCTTCAAGTCACCTCATTAGTATCGAAGTAATGGCGATCGTGGCTAAATTTTTTTGTTATTGAATACTGCACATTAATGATTCTTGAAATTTCATAAATATGTACGAATAGATGTAATAATATAACTAAATTATGTCTGTCTGTCTGTTGTCGTTGTATGCGCATCAAGCTAACACTACTAAATAGATATCAATTATTTTTTATTTAATTACTTCATAGACATTTGGTTCTAATGTAAGACAAATACCAAGATATCTTCTTTATTTGACAAAGAATTGTAAGGTTTGAGAAATTACGATTTTATATACACTATGAAAGACTACTGAAATATTATAAGCAGAGTATATTTTTGTTTCAATTATTCATGCTTTTTCCTATGTAGGGAAAATATAGAAATTAGATAATAAAAAAACGCAGACGAAGTCGGAAATATCAACTAGTTTTAATATAAAAGAATAACTGAAGTTTAGTGAAACGTTGGAAATCTTTCAAAATGTGTAAATGTCGTGTTCGTATATGTTATTTATAAAATTATTTTTATATCCCAGAAACTATGCTTCCGCTGACATAACTTTATTATTTCGAATAAACAACCGAATGGACACTGAAAACAAAACAAAAGATAACTGAAAAACGACTTCCTCCGACACGAAGCATTCAGTATCTTATAAATAGACACTATAAAATATATTGTCAGTGACACATACCTAGTTTAATACCAATATAAAATGTTTTATTCACAAAAATTAGTTCCAGGAATATACAGAAGTTAGATATACGACTTCCTGCAAGACAGGGGCGGGCTTGAGTTTTAAAATGGGAAAAGATTTAAAAAAGAAAAAGAAAATCCGAATGCACAATGCGTAAGAGCGAGCATCCAAACGAGGTGTGGACCGGCGCAGCGGCGCGCGCTCCTAACAATTACGTATCACGTACAGTCAACATTAAAAGTCGTTAAACGTTTTATTGTTGATTATTATTTCATTTTGTTGTGATATTAAAAACTTGTTTATTACTCTCTGTCGGAGTTATCTCTGTTTATTATTACAAGTTTTTTTCACGTTACATTCGACTGGTATACTGTTTTTAATAACTATTTAAACGATTCCCCTGAACTACAATTATTTACATAAGTTTTTCTTTGAAAATAATATGCTTGAAATGGTGAGTATTGGTGAGTATTATACATTGATGCAAGAATATTGTAAAAACTGAGTAATTGGATGGCACAAAACAACTTTATGATTCCGCTTTCAAATTTAAATTTATTAATCGTACTAAAGTACAAAGTAATATGAAGTAGTATTAAAAACCAAGGGAGGTTACAATTTGAGACTTAAAACTGGATTAGCCCATCTTCATAAGCAATAAAGACAAAATGCACCTACAGAAATAAAAATGTCTTGAAACTTTAATAAAAAATGTAATAATCAAAAACAAGTACAACGCCATTACATTTTTTTATGATTAACGGAAATGATACATTTCATAAAATTATAACTTGTTCTTGTGCAGGTAAATATGACGATATCATTCATTCTTTACACGCGTACATAAAATATGTGGGCTACATCTAATTAATTTATTTTTATTATTGCACTAAACTACTTTAACTGGTTTATAGATTTAGTCCGCGGTATATTTCTGAATTTACACTTTCAATTCATATATGACAACCTTTGATGTATTATTTGTAATGTTATTAGGTTACTTTTATTGAAGTTATACTTCTTTTGGCGCGTTAGGGGAAAATGATGAGAGTAAATTTTAAGATGCGTACCATCTGAATTAATGACAAAAAACATTTCCAAAAAAAGCTGATGTGTTGTCTTAAATGTTTTGGTTAAACGATCTTAGAGTTTATCAATCATAGATATACTAACGACATTCATTTTTATTTAATATTAACAATACGATCCCAAAATGATACAGCCAACTATACTTGATGTAAACTAAATATCAATGTATAGTTTTTCTACACGCGATAATGTTTCTAATTGTAATAGAGGATATTTCATTGAGAACATAAGACTAATTGTGAGATAAAAAATTATTTTGTCTAATACAGATAATTATTATACGTATTCTAATTGATATTTGTAGATCAAATAACTCATTACATTTACTATTGGTTTATGTAGAAAAGATTGCAAATTTAATAAATAAGGAACGATATAAATATGTGTATCATTTTATATCGTTATACGTCCATTGATTTATTATTTTCTGAACCACGAAAACTTATAATTAATTCTTTAATTTGTTCTTTATGCTGCTGTGATTTAATTTAAATAATATCTTTACTATGATCTAATACATCCTATAGTTTTGTGCATAGTGTATTCTATACTGTAATTACTATTTGATTATACTATCGAATTCGGTTTTGTGAACCTCATAAATGATATAAAGAATTTCGTCAGCGACTGTACAACCAAGCTGCGGAGCCCGTTAACCGGGGACGTCTCATATATCATCTTAATTAAATTTCTTCACCGTTTTACATGATTGTACCTTGACGCTTTATGTGTATGGACACCGTACGTAATACAACGCTAACCCATAAAACCGAAAATGGAGTTATTAGCATCATGTTAACTTACGTATATGTAAAAAATTATCCGTTTTATTACAAAAAGTTAAATACGTATTTTAAAAACGTTTGGGTACTTATGTATTAAATGCATCGCGCTCGCCGACCGCTGCGAAGCAAGCTAGTATTATCCTTTTTCGCAAGTCTAACCCAACCTAACCAAACATATAAAAGAGCAAGATGTCGATCGTTCGGCGAGCGCGGTGCATTTAATACGTAAGTACTGAAACTTTTATATAGCAAGTATTCAATACGTATTTAACTTTTTTTGTAATAACACCGTATATGTCTTATTAATATGTATTTATAGTCGCCTCGTATCGTGTTGGGTACACAAGTAAACCTGAGAAACTACCGAATGCTACAACGATCTACCGTACTATGAATTTAAGTGTGCTGTTAAATGTTGTAATTACTACCTAATGCTTATAAAGAAAGAAGCGTAGTCTGAAAAGGCGTGATAGTCCGGTGAAGCAGTTAAGACCTTGTTAGGTCAATAGCGTAGTCAGTTCGAGAAAAAAGAAATTGAAAAGGCGTCACTCTGTTACTAGCAACTGCATTAAAATTGTTACTTATTTTTGAGTGGATGTTATTTTGCACGTCCGTCTGGAATTTATTGGATACTGTCACGTCTCAAGATAAAACGCGTAATCGATTACTTGCGATTGGTTCCTTCACGATACATCCTCAAATCGATGTTGATTCTACTATGTGAGCGTTCAAACGAATCAATTCCCGCCGGAAGTGCAAAGTAACATTCACTCAAATATTTAGTAACGGATGTCCGCAAAGTAACGCCTTCATCAATGAGATATCAAATTGTATGTATATATCATTTCCTCGTAAACGGTATTACAATTATATGCAGAATACATGTGAGTAGCTTTATCTATACTAATATTATAAAGCTGGAGGGTTTTTTTTTTGATTGAACGCGCTAATCTCTGGAATTACTGGTTCGATTTGAAAAATTCTTTCAGTGTTAGATAGCTCATTTATCGAGGGAGGCTATATATATTATCACGTTAAGACTAATAGAAGCGGAGTACCAATGAAGAATGCTTCAAAATCGTATTTTTTTCTCTTTGAGAGCTTCCGCTGCGTGTTAGCGTTAGCCTAATTTAGTTACTAAGTTTGTTACTATTCCACACGAACAAAGACGCGGGATAGCTAGTTTCTTATAAGCCGAAAACATTTTAAGTATGTTTAGAAAATATACTTTAGAAATATAGAGAAAACCAAATGTATTAACTAATCCGCTTATTTAACTAACAGGTAAGACATGGTTTCGTGCCGTGAGATCAAGGCCAATGTAGAATGTAATATGCATAAAATTCTTTAATTTAGCATCTTTTAATAAAAAAAATCCAGCCACGTTGTTTATAATTGCGACCGGCATCAGTATATCCGAGTCGCATGCACGAATTGGTTGTTTTCGTATGGCCCGCAAAACTAGGATCTATTTTTATAACTCCTTTGATCTCGAACGTCACTCACTTGTATATCATTCGTTGAAATGAAATCATAGAAATATCTATAAATATTTTGTTTAATTCAATGATTTTTGTAATAATAAATTTTAATTCTATTAAAAAACGGTTACGAGATTTCCTTCAGAACGAAGTTAATTTCAAAAAACGTAAAGAAATTGAATCAAATAAAAAGATTCATTTAATATTTTAGGGAATATTCATTATCAAATTACATATATAATAGACAATTATAAAGTATTGTACATAAAAATGTTAAAATGTAAATATTTTAATGAAATTGAGCTATTTGCCAGAATTTTGATACTCGCACGCACTTACACATAAATGAACACAATGAAAAAATAGAGGGATCATAACGCTTTTTCCTTACGTGACGATTTCTATCAGTCGACTTTTACTGCAAAACGCGTTCATGAACTTTCGAAAACACAAATAATCACGTCTACATACACAAAATCTAAATCAAACAATAATCTATTAAGAGAAATTTCCAGAAATATTTATATTAAGCTTAGCTACAAATAAAGATTCCTATCAATATAAATCACACGTTCAAACAGCGTTTTGTACCGTTTAATATGAAATTATAATAACAGTGTTTATAAACGGTTCAATCGCTCACACGCGACTTTTATTATAACTTGTTACACCCTAACAGCGTACCACATAGAGAGCGACAGTAAGGCATATATTAAAATTAAATTTATCTTCACCAATATTTAAAAATGTTGATATAGGTATACGTACTAATTGTCAAGTAGTGGTTTGAATTCGATCCTAATTCATTATTTCTTTTACTTTTGACATTGTTGTATTTTTTAAAGTAAAACTTCTTTAGGCGCGATTAGGAGGTAACCGGATGACAATGCAACGGAAGTTTATTATGGGAATATTACGTCATGTTTCTGTACCATTCGGTTTTTAAATATTTTTGATTTTGTCAATAAATAGTTTATAAACGAATTTATCAAAAAATTAAAGAAAAAATAGACAATAAAAATATCAAATAGAATAAAAATAGTCATACAATATATATAATTAATTACGTATATATATGGGCACGCGACCGTGCTGCCATCTGGTTTCAACAAAGCTTCATTATCTGTAGTGCCATCTATCAGCTTACTCACTCATTAACGCAATCATTTTATTTTCGCCAAAAAGTGTATCTACTATAGTCGTTACATATTTTGTTAAAGTTTAACACCTCAGCCGCGAATGTGTACAAATATGTCATTATGCATTAATTTTCAATGCATTGAAATAGATATAATGTAGTCGATAGTATGGAAAAAAACTGTTTTCTATTGTTTTATTAACAACAAGATTTTTTTTCGATCTGACTACGCTATTGACCTAGCAAGGTCTTAACAGCTTCACCAAACTACAGTAACAACAAGAAAGATAGTAAAAAGTTATTAAACTAAAAAAAAAAAATTTGACAAACAGAATAAAAGGCACAAAACTTTTTTAAACTGTTTATTTATACATTTTAGGATATATTCTGTCAACAGGTGACATGCTGACTACTTTTACTTTTGTGCTAGACAAGGATGCTTAAAAGAACCTCAAGAGTGACGCAACATGAGTTTTTGAAACTTGAGCTAATCCAACTTCACTGATTGGCCAAACTTTTTAGAGCTATTTTTATTTTAAATACAATTTGCACTGACACGAATAAAGCACTAGAGATGATTAAAAATTAATCTATTTAATTGTATTTAGCACTCAATTTCATACTTCTTTGATGCAGCCGTGTTTTTTTTAAATTGTAAAATGTATAAAGATTAAAGAATTATAACATACTTTTACACACAATATGTATTATTTTTATAAAAATCGTAAATAACGGAATCATAATACCATATTTTTCCAAAGCAATGTTTATAAGAATATATAATCATCATTATCACTTATTCAAAGTTGTTATACTGAATCTTTCTGTTTTGTGCCTCCCTTGTAATGCATACGGGGCTATTATTGTTAGATTTTATCATCCAACTATTACACTGTATGCCTGTCCACCCCCTAGATAGATAGATTAAAGATAAAACATATTTAGGGGTGTTTGACAGATGTCGTAAAAAGCCCTTATTAACAATACATCTTATTATGATGTTCTATGGAATAATAATGTTACTTTTAATATTCATCAACTTGAATCAAATTTAAAGGCAAAATCCTGACTGGATCTCTAGTTCAGCTACTAGTAATACACCTATAGTCTATACTAATATTATAAAGAGGTAAAGTTTGTGACGTTGTAGGGGATAATCTCAGGAACTACTGGTACGATTTGAAAAATTATTTCAGTGTTATATAGCTAATTTATCGAGGATGGTTATAGGCTATATATCATCACGCAAAGAATGTTTCAAATACGGTGTTTTTTTTTCCTCTTGAGAGCTTCTTTTGCGTGTTAGCGTTAGCCCAAAGAAACTATTCCGCGCGAACGAAGACGCGGGCAGACGTCCTTTAAATTGTTAAATCATATTCAAAAACAGAATCCCGATTCAATGTTTATACAAAAACACTGCAAGATATAAGTGTACTAAATGAACAATAGCTTACACAGAAACTTACCTAGCGTACCGCGCGTGATGAGACTCGAGGTCCGCTTTAGAGGGAGGCGGGGGAACAAGCGCCGGGCCCAGACCTAATCCGAGGCCGCCGCCCAACGTCGGAGAAAATCGGTATAATTCACTGCAAATAATATAAGCCAATGTACAAACGAACTGTAGAAACATTCAATTTAAAAAACATGAAGACATTTCCTTTCGTGTCTGTATAGCCCAAGCGGGCACAAGATTGGTAAATCAATTTTAAATTATCGGTCATTACATGATGGCAAGTTACATTTGAGAATTTACTAAACTACTTCCTCCAATCTTTTCTGCCTTACACAAGTCTCTCCCAATTGACAGAGTAATTCCTAAAAGAGGGCATATCTAGCTTCAAGCAGATTCTACCTTGACGCTTAAAGGATTTAATAGTTTTCTAACACTCCTGTCTGCATTACAGCATGAAGATACACTACTGCCTTAGATTTTCAACTGTTTTCGAATTCCTAGTTCGGTCTGAAGTACGTGGTCCATAATATCTACGGACTCATGAATTGCAAATCTATGAAGGTCTTTTCGTAGGTGGTAGAGCCACGCTGAAACTATTACTGGTTTCAGCATGAATGGACCGGGGTAGTAACACTATTTCACAGAAAACCGACGTGAAATAACAGTGCTTGCATTGTAGCGATTTGTTCGGTCAGTGAATGCGCCGGTGGCCCACCTCCCACTTTTCCTTCCCTCCCTGCCTTACTCTTCCCTCACCAACACAGACTGGCAATACGGTCGTGATTACTTTCAATCAGGGGACCCGCCTGTTCGTTTGGACACATTTGGACGTTCGGGTGGAGCATTCTTTCACAGTCTAATTCCTTTTAGAAGTAGAACAATGGAACTCGGGTCTTACAACCTGATCCACCATAAAGCTACTACCTTAAACCGATTGGTTATACACGCATGAAGCATCCAATGAACATATTTTACATAACACTCTTATATATAAGAGTATTTGTATATTTGCTCTTCGGAATTATTAGATCGTCTAGTTTGAATTTTATTGTTTTAGAAATATGATCCAATGATTAGTTTTCAAAAATCTTCTAGGAGTCCCAAAAGTAGAAATGGCTCGAGAACTAAATTGGCCGTAATAAAATGAAATTATAGAAATTCTTCGTAAAAGACACAAGAATTTATATAATGGAACATTTTTACGAAGACACTCATCATAGAAATATCATAATAAGTCGTGATGGTGTAGTGGTTTGACCGGTGGAATATTATTTCGATATCCGCAAATTCGAACCCCGGCGTGTACCAACGAATTTTTCTGAATCCGCGTACATTTACTAATTTAAATTGGTAACACTGTCGGCTGACGGTGAAGAAAAACATCCTGAGGAAACCTGAACCTGAGAAATGCTCTTGTAGTACTACTGTATGTGGGAAAAATATAGAACTGTGGATTTCTCAGAGTTTGAAATCGCCGATACGTCGTGGGCTGGCGTGGTGATTACGCCCATACCTTCCTTCGGGAAGAGGCCTATGGCCCTACAGTGGGTCTCTTACAGACTGATGATGATGATAAAAATGTTGCTTAAATAATGTTGGTCATACCTCGATAGACTAGAACTGGTAATCGGCAGCGTAGTGGGGTACGGGCTTCGAAACCCGCTCGCTGCAGACGATATGGGATACATGCTGGGGGTATGCCTGTACAAACAGTATAAAAAATACAAATATATAATTAACTTCCCAAATAATTTGTAATTTAATGTTTTGTAAGTGGTAGAGTCACGCTGAAGCTATTACTGGTTTCAGCATGAATGGGTCGGCTCGTCTGGGGTAGTATCACCCTCTCACAGAAGACCGATGTGAATTAACAGTGCTTGCATTGTTGCGTCCTCTTCCTCGTCCCCCTTTCCCTCCAACACAGGCTGGCAACGCATTTGCGACTCCTCTGGTGTTGCTGATGTCTATGGACGGTGGTGATCACATTCAGGACATAACACTTAACAACCCACCTGTTCGTTTGCCTCGTATGGCATAGAAATCTTTCGTAAGAGTAACAAACATCATTCGGTCGCACAAACTTTCTCGATTTTCTTATACAATAGCAGTTTCCCGCGGCTTCACACGCGATTAATTTCGACTTTATATGAAAAATTATAATACAAAATAATAATCAATTGACGAAAAAATTACGGATTCTTATTGAAATTGTATCTTCTTTTTCACTATCTTGAGGTGGAAATTCCAAATATCCGACCATAGTGATCACTTACAGTGTAAAAGGAACCCGCGTGCAAATTTTCACGACCCTAGCCTCTGTAATTTGGGCGGCGAGTTGATATGACGGTCAGTTATTATTGTATATGCATATAATATATATATGTAGGATTTAAATCACAATTCATAAATGTTTATAAATGCAGAAATCATTGTAAAAAAAAAGAAAGTTTTATACTAAGAAAACACTTGAATATTACTTACCACGAGGCCGCCACTTGTGACATTTCCGGACTGAGCATGGGATAAGGGTATGTACTTCCAGGGAATGGGTACATGGGTGTTCGCGCTAAACCAGCTGCTGTAACCAAACACAATGTTAAATCATCTATTACAAAATTAAAACTGAAGTATCTGGCTATGATGTCGAAATAACAGCTTTTAACTACACCGCTTTGACATGTACAAGTAATTATAACAAAAAACTAGTTTTTAAAGTTTTTGTGTGTCTGTTTGTTCCGACTAATCAAAAAGATGGATCGATTTTCATAGAATTTGCTCTGGCCGACAACTCAATAACTCCAAGGTTCTCAAGTTATTAGAATGCAATTATTTAAAAAAAAACAAATAGGTTTCCACGCAAATAGAAACTTTAAGAAGTATAAAAACTCAAGCAAAATTGCGGGCGGCTTCTAGTTGTTAATATGTCTATTGATTAACAATATTATTACTAGCAAGTGACCGCGACTTTTAATGATTTTAATGTAACTCTGATCAATTCTACTGTTTCTGATATATCTTATGTCTGTTGTGGTATACTCGACATTTTTATCAGATTGATAATGATTACAAATATAAAACAAAAAAATATCATAATATTTTCTAAACAAAGCGAAAATTAATTTTAAACACACAAAAGATTTGTTAATTAATCCCAAAATATAAGAAACCTTAGAGGTGAAACATTTTAAGGGCCATGAAAGGGAAGCCTCTCGTAATACAGAGGTTTGTTTCCCTTCAATTTCCATTGTAGAATACGTTAATTTCAAAGACAACGACTTACCTAACTTTGAATCTATCTGGTAAGGAGGAGGAATGCCCATGTGCGCAGGTGGAGGCTGTCCCAATTCACCTCCAGGACAGAACAAGGACAGACTACTACCAGCCGGCAGTCCCATCTTACCCGCCTGGAACAAAACATTTTCTTAATTTTTTCTGTAATTTATACTAATATTATAAGGTAAAGTTTGTGACGTTGTAGGGGATAATCTCGTGATCTACTGGTCCGATTTGAAAAATTCTTTCAGTGTTATATAGCCCATTTATCGAGGAAGGTTATAGGCGATATATTATTATACCAAGACCAATAGGAGCGGAGCACCAATGAAGAATGTTTCAAAATCGTTTTCTTCTTCTTGAGAACTTCCACTGCGTGATAGTGTTAGCCCAGGGTAACTATTCCACTCGGAACAAGTCGCGGGTGGAGGCTAGTAACGAATAAAGGTTTTAATTATTATCTCGATTATAACACTAAGCCGCATTATAAAAACATTCTAATAAGCTTGTATATAAATTACAGAGTTTTTATTTTTATAAAAAAATCCGCTTATCCACATAAAAAGGTGAACACAAAAACCCTACAAGCCCTCTACGTGAAGACGCGTCATTAGCAAGTAAATTGGCGCCGTGAACGTATAAATTTCGTTCTACCCTCGCGCGCCCAATTATGCAAAATGGCGGCCGACGAGCGCCATTCACCCGCGCCGCACTCCCGAGTGTCGCACCTCTAATTAAACGGAACTTCTTCTCAACACTTTATTATGCGGAATAAACGACAGATTCGTCGACACCTAGCCGGTATTTTAAATGTTTTTGCGATATTTTATATAGCGTTATAACATATAACTGTTATAACACCGTTACTTTTGAGTATCTGTTATTTTCATTAGATATTTATATATATTTTTGTTAATTGGTGTAAAATAATTGTTACACCATCTAATGCTATATAAATATTCTTACTCAGATCTTAATTTGGTTAATAATGTATAATTTAACGAATATAATGCTTTCCTATTTTAGTCACATATATTAGTTAGTGACTTACTATACTTCAACATCAAATTACCACTATTTAAAAAAGATATGTGTAAATATTAAAACATAAATTAAGTTCAATAGTCTGGTTAAACAATTAAAATTAGGTAATTTGATCCCAAATATGTCTATGTTTTTATGCATTTCAAGGGTTTCACTAACTTTTTTATTTTATTATACTTTGAGATTTAAATCATTGACAAATGATCTACAATATGTGGATTATAGTATAAGTTAAAAAAACATATTGAGAAATACGGAAAGAATAATGAAAAAAGCAGCAAATACGTAAAGTAAAGCCCAATAACTTTTTGAATTCCCATATTCCGTATGCGCCATACTCAATTATTTTGTCTTTTTTTAATATGGCATTCTTTACTATTTGATTTATTCGATTTTATTAATCGAAATTATTCTGTTACTTCTGAATGTTCTTTTTTTATGTTATAGGCCGCAAACGAACAGACGGGTCACCTGATTTTAAGTGATCACCGCCGTCCATTCACACTTGCAACACCAGTGGAGTCGCAAGAGCGTTGCCAGACTGTGTTTGGAGGGAAAAGGTAAGGGGAAGAGGAGGAGGGAGGGAAGATGGACCTTCGGCTCTCTCACTGACTTAACGAAACGCAGCATTGCTAGTTGTTACTTTACGTCGGCATTTCTGTGGGTCGGGTGGTACTACCCTGGGTAAGCAGACCCATTCATGCTGAAACTAGTAATAGCTTCAGCGTGGCACTACCACCTAATCAGATTATTTGTTGATAGATTTATCGAAATCTTGATATATATTTTTTATATAAAATTATAATTGTTTTCCTTCCTAAAATAAACAAAATATCACCAATATTAATTTTGTATATAATAATTATATTTAGAAGAATCTTTAAACGCGAATGGAATAAGAATATTTTAAATGTAATCTAATATTTCATTCAATTACAAGTTCTTTAAATATTCTAATAAGAACTTCCATCCATATAACTTCAAAACCATAGTGTCGTTTTAAAACGTTTTAAAAGTAAAAGGGCTAACAATCCCTTAAGCGCTCGTCCACATTCGAGCAGGAACTGCTTATTAAGACAATAATTACCACGAACAAAGAAGCCCCACTAATTAATAATAAAACACGAATAAACAAAGCACTCCATTCACGCTCGGGACAGCTTCAACGAAAAAAAAAAACCGAAACGGTGGTCGAAAAACCTCGACATGCGAGGACGAACAAAAAGAAGCTATAGACAATGATGACAGTCGAGACGCATAATGCGGGAGCGCGTTCTTAATTTGAAAATATTTCCATAATAAGATTTGTCTATGGCGCGACCAGCGAACAAAAGGCTTCGAAGGTTTTGTTCCAAATAACAATCACTCATAATTCATAGAATTAAATCATGCAATTAGTGATTTTAACAAAAGTAACTTCTGAAGTTATTAGCTAAACAACTTTTCTCGTTAAAATCTATATTTTTATTGCCTTTTCAGCTTCGCATGTACATTGAGGTCCCTAATGAAGGCCAGGTGGAGTGGACGACTATTGAAGAAATCGCTGAGAGGGTAGTTATTGAGGCCGGTTGAAAGCGGCGCGTGACGTCACCGGTACTCAAGTATACCCCAGTCGCTAATTGGAACTCGCGGCGTTAGGACGCGAGAAATGTTGCCTCAATCATGGAATACTTCAAATTTGAATAGGTTTGTTAACGAGACTGAATGTTGCTAACGGTTTGAGTGTATTCAATGCTTACATTTTTTTTAATTTAGATGTGTTTAGATTTTTTTAAATTGGTGTCTGAATTCGAAATGTAGTTATAGTATAATATTGCAGACGACCGAACAGCGCCTCTGTACGTACCTACACCCTTTCAGTTCACCAATGCGAACGAAGTAGGGCGTAATATCTTGAGTGTCGTCCCCGGGGTAGTGGGCGTGGATGTAGGATGCTGCGTTGCTATGGTAACCATGTATAGGGGTGATCCTACACGTGTACCCTCAGTGGTATGAGTGAAGGGGGGTGGATCGTGCTCGTGTGGGCACCGACGTGCCGACCTTGGAAGTTTTGGTCTAATTTTGAACGTAGTACTACTGATATGGTTATTTCTTGACTGAGACTTGGTATTTGACTTGTTTGAGTGAACAGATTTAAACATATCTTATTTTAACAATATATACAATTATTTACAAGTTTAAATATGTTTATACTAAATTATAATATTAGAAACAAAAAGGTAGCCCTTCGAAATTACACTGAACATAGGTTTTATGTTTGAGGAAAAATAAAGTAATTTTTTTTACTATATATCACTGTGAAGCTTATGAAGTCCATGTTCCTTTTTTTAATAATTTCTTTATTTTGTATTTTTTTTTATTTTCTATCAATAATAATTTATCCGACTAAAATAACAATAAATTCTCGTTTTTCCAACGAATAAATCTGAGGCGGCAGCGATTCCATTTGGAGACATTTCTTATCCATTTCCGGTATAGACGTACTAGCCGGAAGTGAGGACCGGAAGCCTATAACGAGGGAAAGCGCCTCTCCTATACGAACGTATCTTCCATCTTCAAGTATAATCATGAACAGAATTGTCAACTTTTGAAATTCAGTTAAGAATTTTTTAAATTTTATCTACAGCAAATACCAAATACTACAAAAGAGGTATCAAACGATTTCTTCTTTGGTATATTCTAGAATAATTATACAGTACCTGGGCGAGCTCGGTTCTTAAATAAACATTTTTAAATAAAAAAAAAACTGTTAGGTTTGCCTTACAAAATTAACATATTAAATTTTTTTTTAAATATACCTCTTAATTACACGGATTTTCGAAGCAAATGATTTCCATCTGAGCTATTTTTGTTTTGACAGCGGCGGCGAAATTTACCTTTATATTCTAGCTATATATTTAATTGCCTGAAAACTCAGTTAAAAAAGTTTTCTATGAATAAAATCTAGCTAGATCGATTCATCGTCCCCGAAACTACCTACATACTAAGTTTCGCGGCAATAGATGACGCTGTTTCCGATATCCTGAATATATACAAATATAAAAATATACAAGAGTTGCTCGTTTAAAGGTATAAGATACAGTATAAATAATATATAATTAATCCCAATAAATTTGTTGTTAGTTCAGTTAGTATGATCCTTTGTTAATGTTACTTCTGTGTTATTAATTTAAAAAAAGAAAATAGATCTACATATATTAACGTGATAATTCAACACTTTAAAGGTAAAAAGAGAAAAATACATTATCTACTAACTGATACTGAGGTTTTAAGAGATATATACTCTTATTCAACAACTAACTTCCCGCCCCGACTTCGTATGAGTTTATTAATGAAAAGATGAGATCTAATATTCTAATTACAGTACGACCGTGTATTCAAATATAAAGGTAACTGGTTACTGTACGTCAGTCTGTGAATTCTGTCAATATTTTAGAAAACCTCCCTATTGTATTCTATCTTACTTGCTCGCTAACTATTTATATGAAGATTTTTTATTCCAAAATTTCTGTATTTTTGTTTAAAACATTTCCATTTATATAAACCTTCCCCGACATCTATAAACACGATAAGGAAGGAACTATTCAATACGTACAGCCGTTTTGAAGTGATGCGCGTACTTACATTCAGCAATTGATTATTAATTTAATGTTATATGAACGACTAAAATTTAATTTAGCTCATTTGGAATGTAATAACTCAAATATCTTTTTTAAATATTATAGCATTTTATCGAAACCTAGATAGACTATTTTTACAGTACAGCTTGCCGGAACAAAAATACGCACGTACTTGGTAGTAAATTTTTCATTTCAAAGTGTTCTAGTTTTGTCACAAAGTTTTTTATTCACAAAACGCACAGGCTCTACTGCAATATACGAACGTATACTAGTTCAATATCTGTTCAAATACTGCTAGTAAGTGTACGCAATATAATTTTCAATCGATATTATAACATTATAAAGCTGAAGGATTTGCCTGAACGCGATAATCTCAGAAAGTACTGGTCCGATTTGAAAAATTCTTTTAGAGTTAGATATCACATTTATCGAGGAAGGCTATAGGTTATATCATCATGCTAAGACCAGTAGGAGCTGAGCACCAATGAAGAATGTTTCAAAATCGGTATCAAGTAAAATATTATTCAAAAATATTTCCACCTTCGTACGTAAATGAAGTTAATGTCAGCCCAAAGTAATTATTCCACGCGGATGGAGACGCGGGCAGAAGCTATTATATTATATGACAGAAAACTTTACAAATTATCTAACAATTTATTGTGACTACCCAAAAATAAATCTGATGATAGGGTAACCAATTTTAAAATTACTTCACATAAGTTCGTTTTCAACAGAATCTAATCCTAAAATTCGTGAGGGGTCGCTCTGTATTCAAATCTGCGAGTATCGGGAGGGATACCTCCCTCTCGCTCCCAGGGAGGCTGGAGGTTGTTGACCTTTCCTGGTAGGCTATGTAGATCTTTGTATGAGGAAGTACATTGATGAAGTATTTATGGAAGTGTCTAAATGAGAATAAAATGAAAGTAACGTTTCTTTCCCACGGTAAATTGCTTGTTTAGGTGGTAAACAAATAATCGTTAATTATAAAAAAAACAAAGGGTTACTGTAAATTGAAATAAATATTACAATGAAGTTGTCACGGTGTGGTGCTCTCGTGCGACCATTTGTGAAAAGGCGTTGCTCAGAAATAAAACATTAACTTGCTATTATTATAAGATAAAATAAAATATAGAAACTAGTTACAACCAACATTACACTCCACTTTAATGTTTTTTTTTTTACTCAGGTATGTAACTTTAAGGAATGTTTTAGTATATAAAATATGGAATCAGTTTATTTTATTATTAGTGGGTCCGGCGGAGGGTGTATTGCCTTGAGAGAAAAAAATACTAAAAGTCAACCGCAACGCCACTGACCTAGGGATGTTAAAAAATAATCGATTTTTAATTAAATCGATTTTTATTTTATTATAATCGATTTTTTATTGTCGATGTTTATTTTCATATTAATCGATTTTTTTTAAATCGATTATATAAATTACGCATTTTAATCGATTTTTATAAACATCTATGCGACGGATGAAAAAAACTCAAAATAAGTTCATTATTATTTACAATTGAAGAGTGAGCATAGTGAGATAATATGTTTGTAAAACTTTAAAGTGTTTTCTAGTCGCAAAACACCTAAAAGCGGCTGGCGAAAGTATTTTATAACGAAAAAGAATAATACCACAGTAATATGCATGTCCTGTTCGATAGAATGAAAAATTTTGTAGTGAAACTACAAATTTAAAAAGAACATAGAATGAAAACATCCCACTGCCTTACAAGTAACATGAGTTACTATATCTTATAATGATTGTTGTGGTTCTTATGACAGCCAAATACCGCTCTCTGTAAAATTAAAAATTGATTATTTATTTTCACTAAAATCGATTTTTAACAAATCGATTATTATTAAAAAAAAGAAAAATCGATTCCTAATTAATCGATTTTTTTCATTAAACTCACATCCCTACACTGACCCGGTCTAATTATGAATCTAAACAAAAAAAAAAAATCAAAATCTGTCCAGCCATTTAGGAGGAATTCAGTCACATATACACAGACAGAAGAATTATATATGTGTAAACTAGCGGTCCCGGTGGACGTTGTCTTGCTTTGGTAATAAAAAAATCCTAAAGCTACTGCAGCGCCACCTACCGGGTCCAATTGAATGTAAACCATCCTAAGCTCTACTGGAACACGCACACAAAATTTGTCCAACCGTTTAGGAGTTCAATTATATACATACAGACAGAAGACCTATATATAAAGATATCGCTCAACACTTGTCTTTAACGAAACTTAAAATAATTCATATCGAAACATATCTAGATAGGTGTAGTTCTACATCTACCACCATTGGCGACTAGAAGCACGCCAATTACGTTTCTGACGTTGCCCACCGTTGGAGGCTCTCGGCAGGATATCGAAGTGGACTTGAATTTCGAAAATAGAAGCCGTTTTAGAGAAATTTTAGTTCGACTTACTAACTATAATATACAGAATTAGCGAGACTCCGTATTACATAATGTGTGTATAAATCGCTTATCATCGAAATGCTAAGAATTTATAATTAAATTTCATTTATCGGATAATCTTTATGAATATATAAAAGTTTTATGATTAATATTTAGAATATTCAAAAATCACGTAACATTCTTAGATTACCCGCGTCCTAACTATCTCTACACATAAAAGATAGTCCTCTAACAAGTCTGTCTGTCTGTATGTCTGTTCGCGATAAATTCAAAAACTACTCAACGGATTTTTATGCGATTTGCACCAATAGATACAGTAATGCCCCATGAAGGTTAGGTATAATTTGTCAAGATTTTTTTAAATATTAGGGCGGGACTACGTCCGCCGGATCCGCTAGTAATATTTTAAAAGCTAAAACTTATTATACTATTGCGATTTAACTACTAAAGCAATCCTCATGAAATATTGCTTTTTTTTCGAACCGACTACGCTATTGACCTAGCAAGGTCATAACAACTTCACCGGACTACTAAGGCGAGCGCTTACGGCACTCATTAAATATTGCATACACACCTCAACAACTCTTATATATATTTCGTATCGGATAATTTTCGAAACTATTTCAGTTCGATAAGAGAAAGAAACAAAACCCTTCCACTTTCATGTGTATGTGTGCACGTGTGTGGGGTCATATGTGTAATTTTGTTGCAGTGATGTAAGATTTTGTGTGAGTGTATCGCGCGAGCAGCGCACTCAAGGGCTTCACTCCGAGGAAAAGGACGTAGGCTTGAGCCGCTGCCGAGGTGGGCCTAATCTGGTGTGCGGGTGCGAAATTTACCCCCAGACACGGCGGCGTGATCTGTGGTTACGCGGGCGTTACTGTTTCGAAGTATAAGTTATATTTACTATCACAAAAGCGAAACTGCAATCAAAAGCTAGTCGTGGGTATATGTGGTCAACAATCCTCCAACATGTTAGTCATACAAAACTCCATTTCTACAATGCAACATCGAATCGTGCCAGATAGATTAGTCCAGTGAAGCTGTTAAGGTCCAGCTGGGTCAATAGTGTAGTCAGATCGAGAAAAGTGCCAGATAGACATAACTCACTCGATCTTGTAAATTAAACCGACCGTTGCAACTCCATAGTTTTATATTCCACCTGTACTTTGTGCAAGTCTTGACATTGTAAAGCCATGTCTCGCCAGTTTGAAATACTTTAACTAATGTATTCAAATATATTAGAGCCAGATACTTCTATTTTTGTGTAGGATATGCGAGTCAGGCTACCAATGTCGATGGTGGTCCGGTATGCTGAAACAAAACACTCAATGTACGTTTTGTCGACGATTCCTTGAATAATTAATTTCGAAAGCAAAACAAGGTGAAGTGTTACGTCCTATTCGCATCAATCTCAATCAGCTAACGCGTGTACTAACGCGTGTAGTCTTAGTCATGGATTCTTTGAATCACGCGTTCGGTACAATCGAGAAGAAAATGTATTTCAAATTTGAATTGAATAAAAAATGGCGTTATGCTATGTGAATAATGTAGCTTGGAATTTGAATACGGATAAAAGACTGTCGATGTTGGAGTGTGAGAAAAATGAACTAACTATAGTAAGTCATGTAGGTATGAGTAATGATAGATGCTATAGCTTTTTTTTTTTAATATATCACTAGCCTTTACCCGGGATTTCGTCCGTGTAGAATAGTTACTTTAAGCTAACTAACACGCAGCAGATGCTCTTAAGAGGTAAAAAACCCCGATTTTTAAACATTCTTCATTGGTGTTCCGCTCCTATTGGTTTTTTTTTCGAAATCACTACGCTATTGACCCAGCAAGGTCTTAACAGCTTCACCGGACTACTAAGACGAGCGCTTAAGGCACTCAGCCGATTTTATTTTGGCAACCAGCTCAAGGGTGCACGGCACACCTCGGCTTGGCTGTTGCCTGTTGCATGCAAAATTGCGACCTATCTTAGCTGACCTAGCTAACTATTCATATATGTATGAGTTGTTGATATACGTTATATGTGTACCAAGCAAACACGCCTCAACAACTCCATATATTTATTATCGGAAAATTGAGAAATTTTCAGTTCGATAAGGGAAAAAAAGTAAACTATTGGTCTTAACGTGATGATATATAGCCTATAACTATCCTCGATATATGAGCTATATAACATTAAAATAATTTTTCGAATCGGACCAGTAGTTCCTGAAATTACCCCCTATAACGTCACAAACTTTACGTCTTTTTATAGTCCGGTGAAGCTGTTAAGACCTTGCTAGGTCAATAGCGTAGACAGTTCAAGAAAAACAAAAAAAAAAATTACGTCTTTATAATATTAGTATAGATAAGAGGCAAACGAACAGGCATGTCACTTGATGTTAAGTGATCACCGCCGTCCATAGACACTAACAACACCAGGGGGTCACAAGTGCGTTGCCAGCCTATTTGGGAGGACGGAGAGGGAAAGAGGAGGCGCACGGGAGATGGGCCTGCGGCTGTCTCACTGATCGAACAAAACGCAACAATGCAAGCACTGTTACTTCATGTCAGTTTTCTACGGGTCGGGTGGTACTAACCCGAGCGAGTCGCCCCATTAATGCTGAAACCAGTTATAATTTCAGCGTGGCTCTACCACTAACTATAGCTACTAACTAAGCGGTATAACTTATAAGCATGCAAGTCACTATCACCTCACGTATTAAATTCGACATAGTGGCTATCTTTTAATTTGTAGCTTGCATGACGGCGTAATAGTGACGATTGTCGATGAATTATAGCTTCCTCGGTGGTCGCCGTCGCATTTAGATTAAGCTATCAATAGGTACCGTCACTAAGTCGAACTACAATAAAAAACATTCCTTAGTCCTTCTAGTACAAAGGAGTTTACGTGTTTCTTTTAAATTTTTAGGAATTCTGCCAACCTGTTTTCCCCTCAATTTCTTTCCTTACAAATTAGCTTTTATATATTTTAATATCATGTAATCTCGTTTTATATTACCTGACTTATTCAACGTCTCAGAAATTCAATTCAAGACGAACGAGTCAATCCCCACATTCACGTTCCAGACATTCGCTCAGGGTTTTCCATTACCCAACAAACAAATTTCAATTCTATGTCGAAGACTTTAAAGACGATGTTAGCGTATTAGCCGCCATGTTTAAATTTAAATCTGCTTTAATGATTGTCTCCTTTGCTAATCGTAAAAATACTTGGGCGATAATAGCAATCCCGTTACGGACGTTTTAATTTACGCTTGTGTTAAAGAGTAATACAAATGTTATTGAATGGATGAGGAAATTTGTACATGTGCAAACAGTGCTTGGTGCAAAGATTATGTTAATTGTCGTCAATAAAAAATGACACGATTTAACTGTTCAAGTTAAATTCCCACAAGTTTTTATCTTAAGCAACATAAAAATTCATATTACAATGTTATAATACAAATACGATAAGACGGCCGAAATCAAGATTGCCTTAAATGATATAAGTTTAATTATTGCCTGAACCACTACCCGAGTGCGTTAAAAACATTAAATTCATTTTAAAAGGATTTGGGTTTAAACAAAGAAAATCAGTATGTACATAAAAAGCGAAAAAAAAATCCTTAGGCATATTGTAAATTATATTCGTCACTTTAATAATTGTTTTCAGAACTACATACTTGGATCTTTAATTCTTGGGAAAACGTTACTTTAGTACTGATTTTCTTCTTCATAATCTATTAACTCCAATCTTCTCGTATTCCGGTGAAGCTGTTAAGACCTTGCTAGGTCAATAACGTAGTCAGTTCAAAAAAAAAAATCCAATCTTTTTTTTATGTCATAGGAGGCAAACGAACAGGCGAGTCACCTGATGTTAAAGGATCACCACCGTCCATAGACACAAGCAACACCGGAGGAGTCGCAAGTGCGTTGCTAACCTGTGTTTTGGGGGAAAGGGAATGGGAAGAGGAGATGGGAGGAGGGAGAGAAGAGGGGAGGGGAGCGGAAAGGAGATGGGCCTCCGTAGCTCTTCACAATCGGCAATCTTCACGCTACTAGATATATCCTTTTACGCTACCTATCCACTCGTACCAAAAATGCTAATTGCCTAAAGCGTAGACTCTCAGTAACTCCGTTAGTCAATTAACCTTTCATGAAGTGTAAATATTACTTATAGGTGTTCACAAAAATAATAAGCCCGATCGAGTTATTTATCATCTCTTCTCGACGACTATATTCCATAAACCTGTGGTAAAGTTTCAACGATCATAAACACTTTCTGAGGGCGTATGTAGAATAAACTGCGTTTATAAAAAAATATACATTTTTCTGAATTTTTAATTTAGGTTAGGCCCCTTTAAATATAAAGTCACATTTATAATTATAAGAATAGATTTTAATTTACATTTACTTCAAATGCTTATATTCAGTATCGAATCTTCTGATCATATATGGAGTGCGAAAGTGGCCGGTGGTGGATGAAACGATCCACAGATACTGTCCTTATTCCACTCGTGACTGTTTCATATACCCGTTTCTTTCTAAGTCGTAAAATGTCGTGCATTTCCGGCCCGGGCGAGAACCGGCGATTTCAGATGACAATCGCCCTTAATGTGTTCTTTACGATAATGCGTTTTCATACTAAACGATGTACTTAATCGATTCAGTTTTTATTTTTGGAAGTTTAAATTAGGTTAAGGTAATTTCGGACACATTGAGTGTTGTCTTTTATTTAAGGTTGCATTTTTTTATGGATTACGTATATGCGACGCGACTTGTGATGTTTAATATCTATATCATTTCTTTAAAATTCGGATGTTTGTGTTTTATTTTATATAACCTATACAATATCTTAATTTACTGATTGTGTACAACATTTAAGCTTTTCTTAAATTTTTACCAAATAATAAAAACACTACGAAGTTACAAGCGTCCAAGTTACTAGAATATTTACTTTTTTTTTATTGTAGCACGGCAAAGTGACTGCACTATGTCTGATGGTAAGAATAGTACAATCCAAAAATAATAGCGACCACCGATTGACACACTGTACATCGCCGGTCGCCACTATCATGCCGGCCTGTAAAAAACTGGATATGCACAGGCTGATCCCGGAACGCGACCCACAGAAGCGAATCACTATTACGGGCTTTTTCGCCGTATACATGGTGGTTGCGACCCAGTCGGGCTGTAAAACCCTACCACCCCGCTTGCGCCATTGCCTCGTTCGTTACTCAGCAGGGTGTACCACGTGCAGGTGAGGTTGGCTTGGGTGTCTCAAGTCTTATGATGTTATTCGATACCCCTTACACCCCAAAGAGCCTGTAGTTAGGCACCATATACTAATAAAACAGCATTCACATAAACCCCAAAGCCAGTGGTTTTACTCAATTTATTATTTTAAGTTTTCATTTTGCTCAGCAGAGTGTAGTAAAAGTAAACATCTGTATATACACAGTTGCGTAGGAAGGTGATCACAGAGCTTAGCCACACTGCTCTGCATCTTGCTAACAAAGCCATTCACAGTTCGGTCATTTTCGATAATTTTCGGTTGTCACCTGTCAGCCAGCCAATCTCCGGCGTCCGTTACCTTGTGCCGCACCATACGCGCTATTACTTATTACCGTACGTTTTGATAAATTATGATTGCTCAGCTCCTAAGGGTCATGCCGTAATGTTAGATAACTATAACCTTCCCTAATAATTAGGTTACATAATTTATCTACAATGTATCAAATAGTACCAGGGCGACCGAGCTTAGCTCGGTTCTTTAAAAAATAATTTTAAATTAAAATAAACTGTGAGATTTGCCTTATAAAATTAACATTTTTTTACAATAAAAAAATAATATCTCTTCTGCTGTCACTCGGATTCGAACTGGGGTTACACGGATTTTCGAAGCATCCGATTTCCATCTGAGCTATTTTTGTTTTGACAGCGCCGGCGAAATTTAGCTTTATATTCTAGCTATATTTTTCATTGCCTGAAAACTCAGATAAAAAAGTTTTCTATGAATAAAATCTAGCTAGATCAATTTATCATCCACGAAACTACCTAGCTACTAAGTTTCACGGAAATAGATGACGCCGTTTCCGAGATCCTGAATATATACAAATATATAAGAATTGTTCATTTAAAGGTATAAGATAATTGGTAATTACGGAGATCGGCGTTTTCAAGCAATCAAGAAAGCAATCTTTTGGCCTTTATAATATTCGTAGGCATACATAATGCCTAGGCGAAGAAGTGAATTTTAACTTAGACAAGTTAACTGGTGGAAAACATTGGTAAGTTAGTTAACCAGGCGAACCTACTATAAAATGCTTTACGACCATAATTAGTAGAGATCATTAATAGGCAGCCCCTATGAATTAAAAACACTGACACATTCTTAGCATGGCTCTTGAAAGTACCATGTTTCCCTATTAATTATCTTCGAAAGACAAGTGGAACGATGCAATTTGCATCAAGAATATTATATGGTGCGGTTTAATTGAAAGACGATCAGTCCACGAGTCATTTATACGACACAATAGTTTCATTGAAAACGAGCTATTATATTTAATAACAGATCGAGCTAGGGTTGTCACCTTTGTTCATTTTATGGCCACACTAGTCGATTCATGCCAATTTCTTTTGGCATTTAAAAAATACCAAAGCGTCAATCGCATCAAAAAAATAAGTAGCCTAGAACCATCTACAGTGAATTTTGGTTATAACGACGGCGGAGGGCACTTTAATACCGTTGCTATATCCGAAGGTCACTATGTCCAAAATAATAAAAAGTCATGTACATAGTACTTACTTATCATTTATTTAAATATGGTATGGTATACACGGGTGTTATTGAAAAAAGCTGTTATAGTGCACTGTTTAAGTTTTTTTTTTTTCGAAATGACTACGCTATTGACCCAGCAAGGTCTTAACAGCTTCACCGGGCTACACACTGTTTAAGTTTAGTTTTTTCTGAACGCTGTAAGGTGTATTGCATTTTCATAATTCCTTTTACATCGAAATTATTTTGACCTTCACCAAATAAACAGTTGTAGGAACATACAAACAAAGCATTTGGGAATATGTCATAAATGGTTTATATAAACAAGTCGCTATACCCAAAAATGACGCTATATCCAAAGTCGCTATTACCGAATGAATTTCTTACGAAAGTATGCTTTAAATTCAAGGAATGTAAGTTTAACGTCGCTATAATTAAAGAGTCTTTTTTTTTCGAACTGACTACGCTATTGACCCAGCAAGGTCTTAACAGCTTCACCGGACTACTAAGACGAGCGCTTGCGGCACTCGGCCGATTTTATTTGGGCAACTAGCTCAAGGGTGCACGGTACACCTATCTCAGCTGACCTAAGCTAACTATTTATACATATATGAGTTGTTGGAGCATATATGTGTACCAAGCATACATACCTCAACAACTCCTATATATATTTCGTATCGGATAATTTTACAAACTATTTCAGTTCGATAAGGGAAAGAAACAAAACCCTTCCACTTTCATGTGTAAGCGTGTATGCGTGCACGTGCGTGGGGATGATATGTGTACTGTTGTTGCAGTGATGTAACATTTTGTGTCACTGTATCGCGCGAGCAGCGCACTTAAGGGCTCCACTCCGAGGAAATGGGCCTAGGCATTAGCCGCTGCCGAGGGGGGCCTAATCTAGTGTGCGGGAGCGAAATTTACCCTCAGACCACGGCGGCGTGATCTGTGGTTACGCGGGCGTGGGAACTAAAGAGTCGTGACAACCGAGGTCGTTTCGACTGTTAAAATTCAGTGTAACCTAAAACATAGACAGATTAAACAACTATATGCGATTTTCATTAGTTTTTAAATGTTCTCATCAGATTAATTGTATCATTCGTGATCCAGATGCCGTATCAGTCTTGTTTCGATCATAGAAGCTTATACAGTGTGTAGTAATTTAATAAAAACATAATCGTAGCAACCCTAAGTCGCGACCGTTTATTATCAGTACCGCGTGGATATTCTATCTGTAATCGTACCCTACATGATTATTGAAGAGTTGTTATTCCATTATTCTTTGACCCTTATTCTGTTCACCTCATTTGAATTAAAACATATTAATTAAAGAGATCAACTTGTAAAATAAAAATAACTATAATATATATTTTAGCACCCAGCTACGTATATTTGCGTAATTTATTCGCGATACCATATATGGACTTAGAAAAATTAAAGAAGACCAGAATAGTGTCAATTAATAGTATTACTTTTTTATGAGAAACTAGCTGTGCTCGCGACTCCATCCACGTGGAACCTAATGTGAAAAACAGTGACTAATAAATACCTGAACGTATTAAGTCATTTACTTATGTACTTTTCTCTCGAACTTAAGTCGCGTCGTCATTAAAATTACAATAACTTTTGATAAAGTGAATCGATTTTAATAAAACTAAGACTAAATGTTACTCCAGGATATGCTTTATGATTTACTTGGTACGGTATTACCGTGTACGTAAGTACTTTAGCAGTGATGCGTGCTCAAACAAACAGAACGGCATTTCTTAAAATCATGGAAATGTATTACTTATTTCAATACACTTGCAACAACTCTTTCACCAGAATCTTAATGTGCATACACGTTAGATATAGACTCTTATTATATGTATAGATATATATTATTTGGAGAAAAAAAATATAACAAAAAATATAGGTATTTAAATCCATTAAAAATATCTTCTAGTATCCAGAATATACGCTTGGGAACATTGGATATCGTGACAAATAGTGTTGTCCGATACACCGTTTAATAAACAAAAGGAACAAATTAAAGCAAACGACACGTCAAAGGGTTAATATTAGGTTGTTAGCTCGTTTGTACCGGGGTTGATTGGACCCGCCTCGTATTCGAGGGTTAATTTTTAAATTTTTTTGTGTTATCAATGTTTGAAGGTTCACTACATTTTTATCATCTTTATACACGTAAAAAATGTAGTTTCTGTATTTGGACACATTAAGTAATAATAAGGTTACATGTGTAAGCCTTTTCATAATAGTAATCAGAGTGTAGGCAGTAATTAATTATACAGAATAAAGGGAAATAATGAAAAAATGTGTAAATAAACCATTCTGTAAAAATATTCATAATCTTTGAACTTGAAGCTTAATATTGAAAAATAGTTTTAATAATTAAATATAGTGCATTAGTGCTCAATTAAAATTTCAAAGTAACAAAGCACTATGCCCTTTTGAAAGCGTCACAGCTGGTTTAATAAAAAGCTATTTGTAACCGTATATAAAAGCAAACGGAAATAACTTATGCCAGCAATAAACACACTAAACTATAGTTTTCAGTAAATATTGTTTTTTTTTTTGTTAATTCTTGCCGGGAAAATGAGTGCACAGTACGAGACCGAAAATACAGCCGAGTTCAGTAAAACGGCGACCGCTCACAGAAAAGCCTATTCATGTCTTTTTTGTATATGCAATGCGATGAGTATTACAAGTAATATGATACATGAACCTATTTTTTAGGTTCAAAACTAGCATCCAAACTTTTATCCACACATGGAGAAAGGATGGCTGTAGACCCTCCTTTAAAAAGTTTCTTCTCATCTATGGCCATATTTCTAACAAATTGTGAGGAGATTGAGCACCTTATTTTTAATCTTAAAACTGTGCTGTTGGGTGGGATGGTATACCCACAGTATTGATAAAAACGTCTAGAAATGTTCTTATTCCTTTAATTTGTCATGTATTTAACCTCTGTATTTCATCCGGTATTTTTCCTATAGTTTTTAAAAAAGCCTTAGTATACCCTATCTACAAGAGTGGAGACAGAAACAATACCAATAATTATAGACCTATTTCTGCTTTGTCTACCTTATCTAAATTATTTGTAAAAAATATTGAATAATAAGCTTGTCAATTACTTGACTACTAATGAAATTATTGCTGAAAATCAATATGTCTTTCGCGCTGGTAAATGTACTGAGGATGCAGTTTTGTCTTTAACTGAATTTGTGGCCAAAAATCTTAATAATGGATTGAAAACCATTGTAATATTTCTAGATTTATCCAAAGCATTGACACTATCTCTATTCCTGTCCTATTGAGCAAACTTGAACAGATCGGCATAAGGGGTCTGGCTTATGATATATTTAAAAGTTATCTAAATGACCATACTCAGGTTGTCCAAATTGGTAACTATCTGAGTATATTTAATCTACATAAATAATCTTTGTGAGCTCTCTATTACTAACGCAAATATCATAACTTATGCTGACGATACAGCAATAATTGTTAGGGGCACCAATTGGTCTGAAACTCGTTCACACGCTGAATTTGCTTTACATGTAGTTATGAAGTGGCTGTCGGATAATATATTAACACTAAACGTAAACAAAACTAAGTTTATTACATTTGCGCCTAGAATTACATCTCAGCCTATTGCCCCATACATTCTGACTGCTCATGAATGCTCCTCATTTGCTAGCTTATCATGTAACTGTCCTATCATTGAACGTATACATACTATTAAATATCTTGGTGTCTGGATGGATAGCACTTTGTCTTGGGATAAACATATAGAAACGCTTATATCTAGGGTTAGAAAATTTATATTTGTGTTCAAGCTGTTGAGAGCCTCTGCGGACTGCGATACTTTGAAAACGGTATACTACGGTCTAACCCACTCAATTCTAACTTATTGTATATCGGCTTGTCGTGGAGCGGGAGCGTGCTTACTTCTTCGACTAGAGAGAGCTCAGAGAGCTGTATTAAAAGTCATGGCATGCAAATCTGTACGATTCCCAACTAGTGAATTATATGGTTTATGGAATATTCTCACAGTCAGACAATCCTTTCTTTTACATTCTATCTTGCGTCAACACTCAAACCTTACTTTTGATCCAACAGCATATAAACACAAACGCAGAACTGACAGAGTATGCGCTGTAGTCTTCTCCACTCTCGCTGTAATCAGAAATCAATATTATTCTCAGAGTGCAGTTCTGTATAACAAGTTTGACAAAGAACTAACATTTTTCCTCTCACTTACAGAAAATGCAAAAAATGTGTAAGAAATTGGCTTCTTAAACTTAATTATAAGGAAACAGAAAAAAATATCACAAATTAGGAGACATTTTCTCTTAATAGTATTCCTCACTGACTTTCTTAGTCTGTAGGAAATGTTGCTCTTTGTATTACGCTGTCTAATACGGATATTAAACACATACACCACACACACAACACACACAACACACAACCACACAACACTCGCATTTTTTGTTCTATTTTTTTTAATTGTTTTCTTCTGTATATGACACTTCACATACATTGTATTTACACACATTATCTATTTGAGGAACGAAATATTTTTAGTTTTTATTATTATATTAAGTTACTCTGGAACTGACCGATATTGGCTGCGACACAGGATAACTAATGTAGCTGATATCGGTCATTTATCATATTCTGCAAATTGTTTAAAGTTCTAAGTTGTTAAGTTCCAATAAATAAATGTAAATGTAACATTGTAAATCTTAGTAACAATGTAAATGTTAAAGTTAATAATAAATAAATAAAGTTAATAATAAATTTAATTAGTCAATGCTCTGTGTTTCTTCTTTGTATTTGTTTTTATTTTGAATGAAAATACATCGTTCTTAATTATACAATATAATACCAGAGACAAGCATTACATTCTGAAACGTGGCAAAAAGCAAAACTACAGTTGTATAAAAAACCTAAGTACAATAAAACAATTACAAACTGCTAGTTAATCAAAAAGAGTATTAAAGTTAAGGTCAAAAATACCTTATGTAATTTCAGCCCTGAGAAAGCGTGTAAAACTTACGAACGTTTCGGAAAACAACCCAGTCATCGAAAAGAACCAGAAAGAAACTTGATATGGTTTATTTTTTCATTCATATATATTTTTATAATAATACACGATAGTCACATTCGTTTTTGACGAATGCACAGAAAAGGGTGTTACTTCTTAGACATCCCCATCGTTCACATATTGATCCACCCTCTAATATAGCCGTTAAACAACAAAACCCACGTAATCCAGCGAAGCTGTTAAGACCTTGCTAGGTCAATAGCGTAGTCATTTCGAGAAAAAAAAATTAAAACCCGCTTTACATGATGCTTTAGAACTTTGTAGTAAAACCTAATACTACCCAATATTACCCAAGCATCTATTACTGGTCTATTCGGTTAAAAACCTGGAAAATTAAAAATCATCCTTTATAGGTGTCACTAAGTTAAAAAAACTTTAGGCGACTGAAATTAAGAAAAACAAGAAATAAGTAAAAAAAACAATGAGGACATAATCCCCTCGTAAAACACAACAAATACCTAAGTGTAAAATATAAAAACCACTAAAAAACATAGCAGATTCAATTTAGTAAACGTAATGTACAGGTGGTGGGGGGTTAACCCTGCAGTTGACGCGTCACCCGCGGCGTTACCTACTTCAAAGGAAAATATAAATGTATGAATTGTTTAGTGAAAATCCGCCCGCCGGCATCGAGGTCCCTTCGGCCTCTACCCGTTATAGGGTTATGTATAGAATTAATGTTACATTAATCTTATGTATGTCCGCCGCAATATATGTGTAGGTTGAGAGAATCATAACAATTCGATGGAGTTAGAATGAATTTCGAGTTAACGTTTTTTTTCTTTTTTAAGTGATTGAACCATTTACAAATTTCAAGATAATGACCATTTTTTTGATTAGATTATAAAGTCAATCTATTTTATTGAAAACATAAAAGCTTTTTAACATTGATAAGATCACTATAAGATGTTAAGTTAGCTATTACCTATAATTTCTTAAGACAGAAGGCCTCTTAAATTGAGACTAAGTAATCGACTTGGTATTACATGGATCTAACAACTTTTTATGGTAGAAGAACTGAGTTGCGAGACTTGTTTTTTTTTACAAGTTTTGTTTTTGATGGCATAGATATTGGTAAATATACATTGCGGTAAATTTGTAACGGAGTGATAATTAGACAGCAGAAAAATGAATTCGCGTAACCCAGCTGATTTTTTGTAACACCTTATTTTAGGATGCGGTTTTAGATTAGAATCCACTGGACCAAAAAAAATTAAAACCAGGTGGTTAAGACTAAGCAGAATGAGGAGGAGACCAACAAGAGATGACAAACAACAATTTATATTCATTAAAGATCCACATCCACTATATTCTTCTTCTTTACTGTAGCAACTCATCTTCATTTTGTTTTACAAAGTCTGTCTTGGTGATGACTCCAATGTTCTCCCCAAGATCTCCTTGTTAGAACTTTGTAGAGAGTTTCTGTAACTTTTTACAATTGATGTTCTACGTTTATTAGTTACAATCATTGTGTATCATAATCAAACTATAATATGCAAATTCGGTCGCATATTATGAATGAATTCTTTATTGCACACATTTGGTTGTACACTGGCGAGCTTAATGCTATGAGGCATTCTCTTCCAGCTAACCAGCGGTATTGATGTCAAAAACTTTTGTAGGTAGTGCCAATAAAAAGCAAAAGAGAATTGATAAAGAAATATATACATATATGCACATAAATAATAAAATGTATATACATATATAGTTTAAATATACATACATATATAGTATAAATATACATACACATATAGACATACATACATACAAATATAGAACAATAACAAAGATAGTAATAAACATTGCACAATTATGAGCACTCTGCCTCCTGTTTCTCAATTAAATGTCAGTGTAATTGAATTTTAAAGTTATTTATAGTTTCAACTTCTTGAAGTCGACGCGGTAATGAATTCCATAATCGTATGGCAGTTATTGTGAAGGAGTTCGAAAATACATTAGATTTGTGCTGAGGTATCTCTAGAGTTTTGGTGTATGCCGAACGAAGATCACGTCCATGAGCCGTTTACACAATCTAAAGTATTTAAAAAGAAATGTACAACTAACACCAAAATACCACGAAAAACTTCTCTCTGCCCTTATTTCTTACTAGCCTCTGCCCATGACTTCATTCGTGTGGAATAGTTACTTTGGGCTAGCGCTAACATGCAGCGTAATTTCTCAAGAGGAAAAACACCCCGATTTTAAAATATTCTTCATTGTGCTCAGCTCCTATTGACCTTATCGTGATAATATCGACGGGAGATAGCGGAAATGTCGTAACTTGCATTTTGGGCTAAATTACTTTTTACCATATTTCTTGAATAAAAAAATACCGCTTGGAATGTTCTGGATCTCGCTTTCCTACGATTCAATTTGTCATCGATACGACCTTGGTTTTCTGCCTAGTTTTAGCACTACACATAAAACAAATTGAAGTTTTGAGATGGTTTTTTGGCTGTGATATAAAGTTGGGTTTTTCAAGTTACGACAATTCTGCTTACTTCCGTCGATATAGCCTATAACCTTTTTCAATAAATGAGCTATATAGCACTAAAAGAATTTTTCAAATCAGACCAGTAGTTCCAGAGATTACCCCCTACAGCTTCACAAACAAACTTTACCTCTTTATAATATTAGTAGAGATTATGGAGTGTACAAGAGTAAAAAAAAACTTTTCAAACAAACTAAAAACATAAACCTACTAATACCCGGTTTCTTAAATACTCTGTTAAACTACCAATAGTTATTGACTCAATAAAATTATCCATAAAATTGACAGTTCAATTGGCCCGTTGATATTACTGACATTTGTCGTATGATTGTGTATTCAGAAACGCAATTGACAAGTTATCGAACCGATACCGCTATTGAACAGATAAACTACAGTTAATGTAGCTCAGAAACCGGCCATAAGGGTAGTAGAAGTAATATCAAAATGTAGAAATAAAACGTAGGCTTGTTAAGTAGAAACCGATATAATGTGTAGGTCTTCTGCGACAGGATGTCAGTTTGACAGTGACAGTGACTAGTATGTTATTATTTCAATAATGAATAGTCATCGGTCCGTTTGATCCACCATGAATTCAATCGAAAAGGTCATACTGTTTATTATTATCTATGGTACTTAAGCGTACAGTTCATAAGCGTCTTTGTACAAAAGTTATGACTGAGTTATGAAATAGTAAATTTGATGTATAGAAATATGGGAAAGTTGAAGGAATGAAATTAAAATAATGAACTGAGTGTCATACTTCTGTTTAAGTACTAACTGATGTTTACGACTTAGAAATCATGAAAATAGTTTTACCTGTTCATGAGAACTGCTCTTTCCATCTCGAACAAAATTATTGGCTGTCTCTTATGTGTGCATTGTAATTTTTTTTTTCAATTAACCATTTACCGATTTCGAGTAATCCTTGTTAAATCTTATACTTTAAACTTAGTCTCTATGGACAAGTTAAATAAAAGAACAGTAGTCTGACAGTAACTTCGATTTTACACTGACACTTGTAACTACGCCGGCGGTTACTGACAGGGGACAAATCTATGTAGAATCTACTCTCATTCTGTTGTTATGTATGGTTGACCACGCTGTTTGTAAATCAAACAGCGTACTTTTATCAAACGCATTGGCCAAAACCTGGTCAATCATTTCTGAAACTAACTCAGACAAACAGATTTACTATAACATAGATACGAAATAGATTATTAAGTGAGAGGAGAAAACAAATTTAAACAACTGGATAGAGACTATCATCACATCAGCCTATAAAAGCCCCCTATTGCAAAACTATAGGCTTCTTCCCGAAGAAAGGTATGGGCATAATCACCAGGATAGCCCAGGACATATTTCCGCTTTGATTTTTAGAGACATCCACAGTTCTATATTTTTCGACATAGGTAGAAGAACTATAAGAACATTTCTCAAGTTTAGATTTCCTCATAACATTTTAATTCACCGTTAGTTGATAGCGTTACTAATTTAAATTAGTATGCGAATTACGAAAATTTCATTAGTAAAATGCAGAGATTCGAAACTGCGTACATCGGCTTAACATTCCAGTGGTCAAGTCACTCGACTATCTCGACTTATGATTGCATGATTACCATACGCATTGTGATAAATTCTCTTTTTCACGCACCTCACAGTGACGGTCATTTAGGTTGTCGCATTTAGACTAGCCATTTTATAACTTGCCGCGCTGAGTACTGCTATAAAAAAATAAAGTATATTAATCAAAAATCGTATTAATAAATCACTATCCTAACGCAAGTCACGGAAGCGCAATATGTCATGCTTACGTAGCATGCCATGACGTGAAATTATAAATTTATCTCCTGCCAAAATTACCGCTCAACACACCTAAAGAAGTTTTCACTTCAAAAATACAATCTAAAGCAAAGATAATATATATATTTTAATCGATATATCCTTATTAAGAATACACCGCTAACATAAATGCCTTACAAAGTCACAAAACCAGTTCATCGGCATATCTCTCAGCTTGATCTACTTTACATAAAAAACTACAAAAATGTTTAAATATTCTGTATCTTAATTTTAACAGACGCTGTTAAAATATCACACCACTTATTTTTTTATATATAATGAAAATAAACAAAATTATATTGCCTTCAGACATGAACGAACATCAAAAGGAAAAAGTAATGCTCGAAGCCGCGGGGTTGACGATGTCATTTCCCTGTAAAATATTAATGCGGGGTCGTAGGGACCGCGCCCTGTCATTTCAGGGTTAATACCGGTTAATGCCTGTATTCTCTTTATACTAGTACGATTGTGCGGAATTATTTTCTTTAACGATGATTGTATTCTATTTTTTATTGTTTATATTTTTTTTCTTTAAAAACCATACATAAACTCTAACCATATTACATTTTTGGGCATAATCTATACTAATATTATAAAGAGGTAAAGTTTGTGAGTTTGTGACGTTGTGATGTTGTGACGTTGTAGGGGGTAATCTCGGGAACTACAGGTCCGTTTTGAATAATTCTTTCAGTGTTATATAGCTCATTTATCGAGAATGGTTATAGGCTATATAATCATCACGCTAAGACCAATAGGACCGGAGCACAGATGAAAAATGTTTCAAAATCGGTATGCTTTTTCCTTTCGAGAACGCGAACGAAGTCGCGGGCAGAGGCTAGTCTATACTAATATTATAAAGTTTGTGAGTTTGTGACGTTATAGGGGGTAATCTAAGGAACTACTGGTCCGATTTGAATAATTCTTTCAGTGTTATATAGCACATTTATCGTGAAAGGTTATAGGCTATATATCATCACGCTAAGGCCAATAGGAGCGAAGCGCTGATGAAAAATGTTCTAAAATCGAGATTTTTATCCATTTAAGACCTTGTGTAGTATGTTAGCGTTAGCTCAGAGTAACTATTATTACGCGTGCGAAGTCACGGGCAGGAGCTAGTTTTATATATATTCACATAGTCACAGTTCCATAATAAAGATACTTTTTGTTATACTAATTCTTATAGGTGGTACTGGTTTCAGCATGAATAGGTCGGCTCGCCCGAGGTAGTACCACCCGACCCACAGAAACATCGATGTGAAGTATCAGCGCTTGCATTGTTGCGTTTCGTTCGATCAGTGAGAGCGCCGGAAGACCACCTCTTCTCACCTTCCCCTTCTCAGCTTCCCCCGACACAGGCTGGCAACGCACTTTCAACTCTCCTGGTGTTGCAAATGTCTATGGCCGGCGGTGATCACTTAACATCAGGTGACCCTCCTGTTCGTTTGCCCCCTATGATATAAGAAAAAAAACTAATCTTCGGTAACAGTACTTTCTTCTAGACCCGTTTGTAGTAAATAAGTAAATAAAGCGTTGCCAATAAACAAACTTACTATCGACATTATAATATTAGGTAACTATACATGTTAATAATCTATAGTTCGGTGAAGCTGTGAAGACAATTCCAGGTCAACAGCGATCTCATTTCGAAAAAAAAACTCTCAAACTCTTACTGTTGAGTTAACATTGCACGAGAAAATTTGTATTTTTTCTAAAATCATTTTTGATTAAATTATCTACAATGCTTTCTAACCCATATAGATGAATTAATAGTACAGAAGTGGTGTATCAAACACCGAGATTCAAAACTGCGTATCGAATCGATATCCGTCGGGTCTAAATCTAAATTACTCAATCAACAGGGCTCATCACTACTGCTTTGTATCAGAAAGCGTTTGCAGTACAACCAAACAGTTGAATACTGAGAAGATTATATTTTTGTAAAACGATTTTATATATATTATAAGCTTGAATTATAAGTATCTGTGAAATATTTAAAATTAATTTGCATCATTGCCCAATTGTATGAATAGTTTAAACATTTTGGAGACGTCTTAAGAATCGATAACAATATAATAATTTTGTTACCTTTAAATGATGCATCTAGCAGCTTAATAAGGATAAAAAAAAATGTTATTACTGTAGGTCTATACGCATCACATGATTGACAGCAAGTATTGTAGTGTCGTCTTACTTTTAAATACAATTTTACACATCGTTCGGTGAAGCTGTAAAGACCTTTCCAAGTCAACAGCGTTTTCATATCGAAAAAATAAAATACAAGTTCGTTCGCAGACTACAAAGTAATAATAATAAAAGCATAGTTAAGTTGGTTAAAAACCTACAGTTTTATAAAAATAACTAGCCTCTGCCCGCGACTTCGTTCGCGTAGAATAGTTACTTTGGGCTAACGCTAACACGCAGCGAAAGCTCTCAAGAGGAAACATAACCCGATCTTTAAACATTCTTCATTCGTGCTCTGCTCCTATTGGTCTTAGCGTGATTATATATAGCCTATAACCATCCTTGATACATGAGCTATATAACATTGAAAAAAATTTTCAAATCGGACCAGTAGATCCTGAGAGTACTCTCTACAACGTCACAAACTCACAAACCTTACCTCTTTATAATATTAGTATAGATATAAAGAAATATATATATTTTTAAATTACTTCAGCACCTAAAAACATGGAGTGCTTTCTACATTTTTATTATAACCTATCCTCACAAATAGCCCAGTCATCAGAAATTCAGAAAAAATGGTATCATGATTATTTTTATTAATTAAAATTACTTTATATATTTTTTCCATTTTGTCAAAAAAGCTCATGTTTTTAGTTATTTTTAACTATAATTCTTGGTCTCAAAAGTAAAATCGATTTTGTTGAATCTGAATTTCTCTGACAAATATAATTCCATTTCTCATAAATATTCATTAAAAATGACAATGTTGGGATGACTCATTGATTTCTCACGTTCTTTAATTCTCTCATGGTGTCCGCATAGGATGGGAGTAAAAACCTGACACACGCACACATAAACCAAAATGTCGATAAACACACAAACGCAATAAGTCTATTTTAATTACTAGCATCGATATCGGCAGATTCCTGTCTTGCCTACCCGGGAGCTGTGCTGTACTACATCTAGAGTGGGGTCGTTGTCGATAGAAAAAATAAACAGTCGAACATCGATTTATTGTTCGACGATTAATGATATTAAACGGATTTTGAGTTCGCGCCTAAAACTTGCGAAATAAAATATTCAAATCAAAACACTCTATATTCAAGTCAGGCCCTGACAAGGCACTTATGAACGACAAAACTACCACGTCTTCGCAAAACAAGCTAGTCATCGAGAAGAACCGGCAAGAAACTCGATCTGGTTTATCTTTTCAGAATATAAAACATATATTTTTAATATTCTCACATAATATATACATATATAAAGTTACGTTCGTTGTTGATGGATGCACAGAGAGAGCCCTCACTTGCACACGCCACCATCTATCACATATTGATCCACCCTGTGATAGTATCTATGTATTAAGACTCGCTTGACCTAACACGAACTTAAGTTGGCAAATCAGTAATGTGTGTTGGGATTGTTATAAAATCTAACACTATTACCTAAAAGAACTGTTACCGGTCTTAGTGAGCTTGAAACATGGAGAGACCAGTTTGTTATTGTTTCTAGTATTTACATTATGTCGGTATTTTACTAAGCATACAAAGCATAAAGAGAAGCACTAAATAGATGATTGCTTAGGTGATAGTGTGTTCGGACACTGTGCCGTTCGATGTAGAATGGAATCCTTACTATTGAGTCGGAACTTTCTATGAAGGAAAACATCGTGAAGAAACTATAGCACGGTGATAAGGCTTTTTTCTAAGGTCACCTGGTAGTCCCGTGAAGCTGTTAAGATCTTGCTGGGTCAATAGCGTAGTCATTTCGAGAAAAGTCTAAGGTCACCTGGCTAGCTTCAATCCTTAAGTTGAAAGTCTATCGCCAAGCAAACGTCGGCGTGTTCCGGCAGCTTTACTTGAAAGCCGATTCTAGGTTTTAATGTGTTTACTATCTTAGCCAACATTATCATTTAAAATCGAATGAGGTTGTGTTCAAACGCTACACCGATCAATACTTCTATAGCAATATTATGAAGAGCTAAGATTTGTGCATTAGTGACGTTGTAGGAGATAATCTCAGGAACTACTTATCCTATGTGATCATTTCTTTCAGTGTTATATAACTCATTTATCGAGAAAGATTATAGGCTATATATCATAGTGGTAAGACCAAAAGGATCGGAGTCCCAACGAAGAATATTTCAAAATTAGGGGTTTTCCTCATGAAAGCTTCCGCTGCGTATTAGCGTTAGCCCAAAGTAAATATTTTATGGAGACGAAGTTGCGGGCAGAGGCTAGTAATGAATAAAAGAAGAGAATTATAATACTTTATCAGGGTTCATTTTTAACTTCGATCGCTATCATACACGAGGTTATACCCAAATTAATAATGAATTGTTATAAATTATAGATTATTAGAAAAAAAAACACATAAATTATGAGACAAATTTGTTTTTACAAACTTGACTTTATAAATACAAATGATTGTGTTGTTATAAAAAATTAAGTCACACTTTTAAAGATAAACTTAAAGAACGGCTCTTAATTCTTTATTTGCATTTTTATCTTAATGTATTATGGTAACATTGCCATATATCCTTATACCCAATCCATATACCCAAATGTGAGTTTGTTTTTATGTTACGCTATTCCAGCTTGACTACTTAAACGATAATTTTGAAATTTTGTATACATTTGTAAGATATACAGAAAGATACTTTCGATCCAGAATAAGAGAACTGTTCCCAAGAGGTACGTCAAATTTACATTAGTGCGAGTAAAGTCGCGAGCAAAAGCTAATAGAATATATTTTGCGTCATAATTATATAATTCAATATCACCGTAGCGAATAGTCAGAAATCACGATCTAAAATGAAAACTAACTCCAAAAATTTGAAGGTCTAAAGTGGATTTATTCAATGAACATATTTGGTTTAAAGAACTAAGTTATCCAAACATTCATCTTGAATGTTATATGGTAACAAACGTAGTTAAGAAATTTTAAACAACTCTATCTAAAACTAATTAAAATTTAAAGTAGAGTACAAATACGAATAAATATATTATTTATAAATATCTATTCATTATTAATATATTGTAAATATCGACATTATTCTAATTCTATAGCTCCCAACCCTATCTAACACAAACAAGATTCGATAACGAGGTGAAATATTCACGTTGCAAGCTACATAATCAGCTGTATGTACGTCCTGCTCGCACTTGTACGTTCTTACGGCGTTAAGGATGGAAAGGAAGAAGATGGCACGCGCCGTCGGTAGGTACAAAGGGGTCGTCCGCTTTGATCTTACCGCCGCGCGTGCGAGTGTGCCCGTGTGCGTCTATGCAGATGAGATGAGAACGGAGAATTTGATAATTGCAAAGATTTATGTGGGTGCCATGGGCTGACCCGTTGAAATTGGCATTAGTAGCTAAGCTAGAAACCGAGCCTTATGATTATACAGTGTGTTGTTTTCGGATACCTTTATGGTATTGTTAGGAAAAATGATAGTCTATATATTTATAGTATATCATCTCTAAAACTACTGATCACATTAAAACATTTAATTTGCTATAAGATAATTCACTAGTAGGAAATAACAGACTGTTTCTTTCTTATTCAATGTTATATTCAAATTAATGCGTACAAACGTAGCGTACTCTCTGTTAGTAGTTGTTCTATATATAAAAAAGTGAATTGTTCGCGATGAAAACCGCATCGCTTGGAAAATAATAAATCAATATAAATATAGTTTCTAGATGAATGCAGAACCTTACAATTTTCCATATGGGTAAATGGGGAAATGATAAAATTACATTAAAAAAAATAAAGGAAAACCTACATATTATTTTTTATGTAAGACGTAAACAAAATTGCGGATAGAGAGTCGTTTATTATATTGTAAAATTAGTAGACCGGTGAAGCTGTTAAGACCTTGGTAGGTCAATAGCGTAGTCAGTTCGAAAAAAAAAATATTGTAAACTTATTTTATTATACACTGAAATAGAAACAAAAGTTTACTTTTCGCTTATCAAAAACATCAGTATATAATGAGTTACTTGAACCTACAATGAATTATATATTAACACAAAGCAAACACCTAAAAAATACACGAAGAATTGCGTAAAATACACAAGAAATAATTAAAACACATTTAACGAAACATTAATATTAATCGTTTAGCATAAATAAAACTTGAAGATTTTTTCCAAAACAACTTACCTCACTTCCTGCGAATTAAATTAAATTTTTCGGCCATAAACGTTCTCTTGTGTTCATAAATTACGTTTTATGTTTTCAAAATCATTATCATAACCGGAGTTTAAAAGATTTTAGGTATACAAAATTTCTGTTTATTTGGGCATAGGTTTACGATTGCCTCTTTGTTCGGATTTAAGTTATTTTTTGATCATTTATTTTTCAACATACAGGTTTTATTACCACAATTCTATTAGATGCTAAATGACAATATAGCCCAAGAGAGTGACTAACTCTCAAATACAAAGTCGCAAAGGACCACTAGTTACTTAATAATTCACGGAAAAAATAGGAATTCTTTTCTAGTATTGGATCTAGGTATTTTATTTTCATAATTGAAGTGAAATGTGGTGTCGAAATAAATCGTATAAATCAGTCGTTAATTTTCATAATGAGCCAAATTTATTTTAATTATTCATATGAGATGTTTCTAAAAAAAGATTTTCACGGTGTTATTACAAAAAGTTTAATACGTATTGAATACTTGCTTTAAAAAGGTTACATTTTAAATGCACCGCGCTCGCTGAATTTTCGCTATCTTGGCCTTTTGTCTCGCTTTGATTAGGTTAGGTTAGACTTGCGAAAAAAGAATAACGCGAACTAGCCTCGAGCGCGGTGCATTTAGTACGAAACCTTTTTAAAGCAATTATTTAACACGTATTTAATGTAATAACACCATCAGTCTTTATTCACTGTGAACGAAGTTCAATTTTTTCCATTCGTAAGTTTTTAGGTTCATTCTATGATATTCAGATTTTATACATCTAAAATTTAAACATCCATAAAGAAACATGAAATCTTAATAAGAACGGCTAAATTCGATTTGGCTAATTTTTATTTTTAGCAAATTACAGGGATGTATGTGAATAATAGTAAAAATACTTAAACCCGCTGGTGAAAGTTATTGCCTGATAATAGCGGGATTAACTGATAACGAAGTGTCTAGATAGCGAGTGTAACTGCGGCTACGGTCGGCAGCCACTCCCGCGCACCTTATCTTGTATTGCTGATCTGTTTACGAGGAATTAATAGACATAATGCGCATAGATCCTGCACGAGATTAAGTGAAACTTTTATGAAGAAATTTATAGACAGGTTTCATCTGGCAACTAAATATTAGATATTACGTTTCATACGGCATTAGTAAAACTTGACATATGCTACACAAGTACATATCTAGTACCAGGGTGACCGAGACTAGCTCGGTTTTTTAAAAAACATTCTTAAATTAAAATAAATTGTTAGGTTTGCATTACAAAGTCATCATTTCTTACAAAAAAAATTTATATATACACTCGGATTCGAACAAAGGTTACAACGGAGTCTCGAAGCAACCAATTTCCATTTGACCTTACCTTTATAAAAAATTCACCTTCATATTCTAGCTATATTTTTTCATTGCCTGAAATCTCAGTTAAAAATTCTCTATGAATATAATCTAGCAAGACCCATTTATCGTCCCCGAAATTAGCTACATACTAAGTTTCACGGAAATAGATGACGCCGTTTCCGAGATCCTGAATATATATAAGTATACATGAATTGATCCTTTAAAGGTATTAGATAGATATACCAAATACGCAGTGCGGAAACAATTAAGAATATGAGAGATATTCTTCGTTTCTCAGCCGATTTTCTTAATTCTTTTTTTATTTTATTATCAAAAATGGATAGTTCTTTTTCTCTATGGTCGAAGTTTAATCATTGGACGAGAGTTCGTAATATATGATAAAATCAATTGCCGAATGTATGAAAGTGCATTACCTCAGAACAGCTGCATCTATTTTGTTAGTCCTTTTTTGTTTGTAATTTCAGGACGAAGTGTGTATGAAAGAAAATATTATAAAACACCTACGGAAGAGAGAAAAAATTGAGTTAAAAAAATTACATACAAAAAATGTAATGAGTGCGTGAGACAGACGGTAAGGGATCCTTAATGATACTCCCAGATTGACGTTCATTCATAATTATTGTTATTTTTCAATAACATTGTCGTACTGTAAGGAGAATCTCATTTTCTTAGTACCATGGAGGTGGTAGAGCAAAGCTGGAGCTATTATTGGTTTCAGCTGGAATTGGTCGGCTCGCCCGGGTTAGTCCCACCCGAACCACAGAAACACCGACGTGAAGTAGTAGTGCTTGCATTGTTGCGTTTCGTTCGGTCAGTGAGAACGCCGGAGGCCCACCTCTCCCCTTACCATTTCCCTCTTTCCCACATTCTCTTCAAACGCAAGCTGTCAGCACACTTGCAACTCCTCTGGTGTTGCTAGTGTCTATGGACGGCGTGGCGTTGATCACTTAACATCAGGTGATCCGACTATTCGTTTGCCTCCTATGATATAATAAAAACCTACATTCATGCGAAGCAGGGGCGGACAACTAGTTTAATGCACTACTATTATTGAATTGTCTGTTCTGATGGTAGTATTTAACATTTACTTAAAAATCAGCAATACGATTATAAGATCAAAGAAGTAATGATAGAATGAAAATAAATAAGAATTAAATAAAATCCACGATCTAGGGAACTTTGTAGTTCCTAAATAAATCAATTTATATAACAGCAAAGTCACAATACCTAGTAAGCAAATAAATCGGAACAAACGTTCGCGAGTACCAAACATAGTGTAAATTTGTACGAAAAAATCAAAGGAAAACCAAATTTTCCAAAGGCCTCGATTTCCCTGTCCATTGTCGTTTCTATTTTTTTTCTTCTTATTTAGGGCTTTGTCGGCGCGCTCTTTGAAGTGTACCCCCTCGCGGCCCCTACGAGGGGGGTGTTACAAATTGCATCACGCCAGTATTTTGGCGTACATACTCCCCTACTATTGGTTTTCGAGTATAATGAAAACAAATATTTATGAGTTAGACTAAATAACTTTCCTACATTATGTGACGAAACATGTAATTTTGATCATTATTAATAGCTTTTATTCATCAACCAAAAGAATACTAGTCGGTTGTTTTGACGACTGAAATTTATAGAAAAAAAGTAATTAACAGGTTTTAGGTATTTTTGTATCAAACTACAATTTAATCCAATGTTAAATGGCAATGTAGTTTAAGATAGTAAGCACGCAAACTTTTTTTTTTCCAACTGACTACGCTATTCACCTAACTAGGTGTTAACAGCTTCACCGGACTACTAAGGCGAGCGCTTAAAGCACTCAGCCGATTTTATTTTGACAACTAGCTCAAGGGTGCGCGGCACACCTCGGCTTTGGCACGCCAAATCTTAGAATGGGACTGATGCTCTAGTGTATCTGCCGGAACACAACAACGTGTATTCGGCGATTGATTTTCAACTATAGGAACATAGCTAGCATACCAGGTAGACTAAGAAAAAGCGTTACCACAATGTTATGGTGGACTACTATGTATTCTGTCAACAAAAACTACAATTGAGTCGCAAGGATTCGCTCCTACGGTAATCGACGTGGTGTCCGAACACGCTTTCAACTGAGCCATAATGGCTTTCATAGAAAAACATTTTATATCTTATACTAATTAATGCGAATTAAAATTTTCTTTACCAAAAAATATTCCAAACATTCATATAATATCTGTACAGTCTCTTGTATTACAGGTGTATGATCAGTCTCATAATATTAAGTGACAATGAAGCTTAGAATCGATATAATACCTTAATTAAAGCTGTGTAACTCTCAAATGCATTGCTCAGAAGACACCTATAGTTGCTTTGTAACTCATTCTTTACTTAAGGGTGGGACCAGGTCTTTAAAAAATACCAAAACTTCATGTTATTCTTTGAATACGAATTTCATTCAAAGAAATCGAACTAATTATTCGGTTTGAGTTTACACCGACCACTGCAGTTTTCGAATACTATTAAGTCATATTAAAAGCTTTCGAGTACTGAATACAAAAGGAACAAAAAACCGACAGTAGACCAGTTAAATAATACGTAGTATGAATAGTAAATCCAGTAGTAGTGTCAACGTAATCTGTCGAGAATTGGGAGCAAACTCTCTACTATAGGGTTGACAAGTTAAAATGTCAACAGCCAGTGGCAGATACTATTTACTGGGATTGCGAAATTTTCACGAAATGAATTTTCGAAGAAGTTCGTGTCTCACGCGGTTCAACAGACCAAATGATTTTTAAAAGATTTTATTCAAAGATGCTTTATTATTACAGAGAGTCGACTTTTGTGATTTTTTTACTATAAAATATGCATACATAAAATACTAGTTTATGCTCGAGGCTTTCTTGTATGAATGTAGATTCCTACTGCCTTGGGAACAATATATTTTTGAAGAAAACCTTTTTAGGCGCACTTGAAGTGGTAATTTTTGGCAGGAGGTAACTTTATGAATTCGCGTCATGACATGCATGCAAGCGTGTCCGACCGTATTATGCTTGCGCGGCTTGCGTCAGACTAGTAACGAGTAATATACGGGGCCTGCGTACATCTAATATTGATAACTTGTATTGCGATTGTGCAGCCTTTCATAATTTATGGTTGATTAATCAATAAACTGTATATCTATCATTATTGCTCAGAGTGTCAACAGATGTGAAAACCAAATTAATGATAATAATTTCAATTTACAAATTATGAACTGTATTTAACTTACTTACACTATAATTGCTTTAAGAATTCATATAGAAACACAGTTATTCCATTATTTCAAGTTTTCACTTCTTTCGGCAGTCCTTATAACTGCCTCAACTTTTGTTTTATAAAAGGTACCCCATGCGGTTTTGTAAAATCCTGACAAAACGTATGCAAATAATATAATTATTTGTTAATAGTTAAGTCTTGAAAGTGTAACATTATCGTGGACCAACACGCAGCTGAAGCTCTCAAGAGGAAAAAACAAACCGATTTTAAAACATTTTTCATTGGATGCTCAGCTCCTATTTGTCTTAGCGTGATAATATAGCCGATAAATAAGCTATATAACACTGACATAATTTTTCAAATCGGACCAGTAGTTTCTGAGATTAGCCCTTATAACGTCACAAACTCACAAACTTTACCCCTGTATAATATTATTATAGATAATTTATAGGGCATTTCCAAATACCCACCTGGCTACCTACCACCGTCATTTAAAAGGTAAACGGTGCGATGAATCGCTAATACATTCTCCCATTTTTTGAAAGTGGCGTAGTTACTAAACTAGAAACCGCATATTAACCAACATGTGACAGTTACGACGATAAACATAAACGAACTGCCGCTCTATGAATTTATTTAACTTATAATAACCTTAATTAACAATTAAATGTCTCTTAGAGGTTATAAATTAGAAAGATAAACGGTTAGGCGAAATTTAAAAATAAATTATTAGATATAAATGTAATCTTAACGCTACGTCTGAATATTTATATGGTTATAATGGTTTATAATTGGATATTTGGCTTAGTTGTTACAGTGTTCAGATACCGCGTTGATTGGCGTAGGTTCAAGGCCTTGCAGCTGAGTCGGAAATTTTTGGTGAAGAAAAACATCGTTTTTTATCATAGAAGGCAAATGAACAGATGGCTCACCTGATTTTAAGTGATCACCAATATCCATAGACACCATAACACCAGAGGATTCTTTCTGTGTTAACTTTACATACGACACGTGTATCGTCTGTTATTTTGTATGGTAATTGTTCTAGGGATGATCGATATTAGAAAAACATCGATGTTAACATCGGTTTAAAAGTATCGATGTACGATAAGCATCGATCGCAAAACATCGATGTTCATGCTAACAAATAAAGCTAGCTGTCTGTAAAAAAAATAACTTTATTGGGTGTTCTCCATATTGCCTGTTCCGTTGCTGGAACAGGAGTTGGCCAGCTTTGAAAAAAAGCCTTTCTGAAGCTGTCCCCTTTTCCTTTTTCCCTTAGGAAATGCAAAGAAATAACTATTCGTACGGCTTACTTCGATAACGTTAATTAGTATCATCTAGTGTAAAATAGTTTAATTTGATAATTATCTAATCCCTAGCTAGTACATGCAACATTAGATGACCCTAAAGAAAAAATCGGCTGAGTGACGCAAGCGCTCGCCTTAGTAGTCCGGTGAAGCTGGTAAGACATTGCTTGGTCAATAGCGTAGTCAGTTCGAAAAAAAAACACTAAAGAATATGCTGACGTTTCGATATTTTATTCTCATAACACCGATGTATCGATGTTATCGAAATCAAAACATTGATGACAAAACATCGATGTTTTTAAGCTGCACATCGATGAATATCGATCATCCCTAAATTGTTCCGCTTCTAAAAGTCGAAGCTTGATGTTAATAAGTCTATAAGTTTTAGTAATAAGTAGGCTATAGTTTTCAAATCTAACGTATATCTACTGAGATTAAAGCTTTCAAACAAACAGACAAACAACAAAAGAACAAGTAATCTCTCGAGTTTATTAGTATGATTTCTTTATTTTAACATCTGTATTCAATTTTATATATGAGATACCCTTTATATAAATTACTATTTGAATTGGGAAACGACTTTCGTCTTTATCTAGGACAGAACTTCCGTTTGTTATCGGAATATGTTAAATAAATTTAAATATACTCACCTTAATAACCTATTGAATAGATACTAGTTGTTGACCGTGACTTTTAAAATAGTCTTGATTTTTTTTTTAAGTTTTTTATTTTTCATGTAAGCCAATGTTTATCCGAGTTCATTGTAACCGTTTTTCATTGTAATTTTGTTACTACTACTTGCCGATTCTACATTATCACTTTTAAATTGTAGAAGAGGAAGGAAAGAGGAGAGGGTGAAGGTGGGCCTCCGGCGCTCTCACTGACCGAGCGAAACGCAACAATACAAGCACTGTTACTTCACATCAATAAAAAATAAAATATATAATTTGTTACTTTCTCCATTACATCAACGATTCGAATCCCATATTTATGTATCTACTCGCCATACAATATACTCCTTACGTCTACAATCTATTCACATAATTAAGAATGTTAATTAGTAAAAGTATTTGTACTATTTAGATTCTTGTCAAAAAAATTGTTGCAAAGTGTCTCGGAATATGGAATAAAATACATTTCAATCATTTTTACAAATAATTGTTTGGCTGTTTGTTTGTATGAACACATGTATCACTCCTAAAACACTACTGCATAATAAAACGGTAAAACCATAAAGCATATAGAGTAACATATAGTCTTGATTCTATTAAAATCTGTTCGCTTTATCAAAACTTATTATAATTTTAACGACGACGCGACTTAAGTACGAGAGAGAAGTAGATAAGTAAATGGACTTAATACATTGAGTTGATATTATTAGTCACTGTTTTTTTACATTCGATTCCACGCGCACGGAGTCGCGAGCACAGCTAGTCTATATATTTCTACGATTCTCAATACAGTCTATAGGATTAGGGAAAAAAAAACCCAAAGGAACATATATCAAAATACAGATATTCTAACCCTCAGTGTCAGTGTCTCGGCGGACCTCTTTTATTTCTATGTGGGATCCACATATTACTAATACTAAAATTAAAAACTCTTTATTATTTAATTTATGATAATTATTTAATATATACTACATTTAATATTTGAAAGACTTATAAATAAATCTACTTCGTAATTAAATTTGTCTTTTGTAGTTTTATTAGAAGTAATTCAAACCGAAACGGTTCGTGTCAAAATGAATCGAGGCAAAGGTTTTTCAAAAAACAAATTAGTGCCGATATATCACACATTTCACTAATCCGCCCACTTTAGAACATTAATATAAATGAGACTAGAATGAATAAAAATAAGCTATTCACTCGGCATTGCAAAATTGTGTCGCGTTTTAATAAATCAAACAAAACTTCTTAATAATAAACGTGACATACGGCACAAAAGACTAGAGAACAACGCTGCTAAAATAATTACTAATTAATAAAATTAATTAATTTATTTAGGTATAACCTGTATTCTTTTGGGAAGATGAATTTATCTGGAATTAAATACTTATTTTTGAGTAGATTGTGCCTTCGATTTAATTTTCATAAATATAGATATTGCTATTCATGTGTCCCATTGGTTGGCCTCTTATAAATAAATTTAATAGCTCTTCCCCTCCTCCATACACATGCTGGCAACGCATCTGCGACTCTCATGATATTACAAGTATATATAGGCGATAGTGATCACTTAACATCAGGTGACCGATCTGTTCGTTTGCCTTCTCTGATATATTAAAAAAAAAAACTCCAACATAACCGAAATAATATTGAAGTATTTCTAAATTCTGTTAATATAAGAAATCACTGAGATTTCGATCTTCATTCATGATTATACTTTAATTTATACCATAAATTACTAAAAAACAATAAAAACGATGTCAAATATTATTAGGAAAAATATAAATCTTTTAGAATTCCCAATTATAAAAGCTATTAATATGTTGCTCGACCTTTTTAACCGTATGCACCATATCAAACATAAATCTACCGCGTGGCTCTTCAAAGCAAAATTTTAAATATGCATAAAAATGTCAAAGTATGAAATTGATGGCACCGTACCAACGCGGACGGTAACGTGTTCCAGCGAACGATATACTAATAACGAAACGATTTGTATAAATAAAATGTGCAGACAGAACCCATCGGGATCTACTTGGATATTTCCGGAATAACTGAATTTAAAGAAAATAATACTTAATATTCTTTTTACAATATAACATCCTCCCCGGTAAAGTCGAACTACTGCAGAGTAGCAACAAATTACGTTCTTCCAAATCTATGTAATCTCTTATAATTGTGTTTGTTTATGACGTCTTCCATTTTTAAGTACTGGATTGATCAGCAGGAAATTGTGCATACACGTTCTCAAGGGAATAGTACCCCTTTGATCCATAAAAAACAGTACTGTTCCCGAGGTGTGCCTAGGTTAAATCAAAACCGTCTGATATATATTAACCTGAGTGAAATTCGTATCTTATCACTTCATATTGTAAAACAAAGTCGTCTGATACTGTCTATTCTATATATTTGTCTGTCTATTCGCGATACATTCAAAAATTACTTAATGGATTTTCATGCGGTTATCACCAATAGACAAAGTGATTCATTAGGAAGGTTTAGGTCTATAATTTGAGATGCCCCCTAGTATGGATGAAATGATAGAGGTCTGGGACACCCATCACGTGAAAACTACTGGATAGATTTCGAGACAGATTAGTTTTACTTGTAAGACGTTTGTGCCTTATATTAAAAATAATCACGACATCTCACTATAAGGTTATTCAAATATTAAGAAACTACACTCTTTATAAACATTATGTGTTGAACCATGTGAGGTGTATATAAGCAGGAGAAAAGAATGAAACAGATAAAATTGTTCATAAAGAAATTTTGTACGCACAGTAAGATAATCAACAACACAGACGAAGTCACTTGTATCAACTAGTATCAAATAATGTTTGTGTTATAAGTATACCATATTTTTTAAATGTGTATTTTCTAAAATACATATCGCTGTATAGTATAATAGCTGTAGTCGTTCGAGTTTTCTAGATCTCAGCCCCCGACACCTCGCGCCCCAATATGTGGACATTCCGCACTATTCCTTCATTTGGCTTGGCGTACTTTGTGACCGACGCTGTATATTGTAATAGCTCTGCTTTTAAACATTAGGTAACCTAAAAGTTACTTCAATTAATTGAAAATTATATGCAAAAATATATTTTTTCACATCTAACTAATAGTTACAGATATTCAGATTATGAAAATAGAAGTCCATCCATCAAATAACTCAATGCTTACAAAATGTAGGTTGTATTAATAAAATAATTTATAATGTTAACATATGTGATTATAATCGATTCGTTTTGAAGTTCCTTATCATAATATTTATATACCAGGTGCTGCCATTACATTAACAAATGACTAATTTATATGTAAAAACAATTAAATGAAATTTTATTTTTCGAAGAAAATCGTGTCGTCGGGTCAGTGGTATATTTTATGGAGACCGTCCAATAAAGATATATAATTGATTACAGAACAAATAGATCGGCCATAAACTTTATAATTACATTTATATTGCATTAATCAAATCCAAACAATAAAATAATCCGTCCTACATAGAAAACAAAGTTAAAAATTAGAATCGTCTTTTGGAAACAAAGTCGCGATTCAAGCCCAACACGATTACGACTTCTCAGTTTTATTGACGTATAATAAAAACCCAAACTGGCCGCATTTTTGTAGAATTAAACTGGCGATGAATCGATTTACAGTCGACGGATGCACAATAAAAGCATTTTGACAGTTCTGCATTGTTAAATAAATGCGATTAACGATGGACGGTCACCATTCAGAAGTCGACTTTGGAAACACGTTTCGAAGGGCCCTAAATTATAAATTAATGAGAATAATATTATAACAAAAAGCTATAGATACGTTACCTACATGATATTTTGACAAAAGAAATGACACGATAACGCACACATACGTAAAGTAATATTGTAACGCCACACTTATTTAGCTAAAATGTGGAAGTAAAATGGCATATTCTCAATATCGGTGGTGAAAAAGGAATAGTTATATGTTGCTTAGATACGGGCGGATTGACGGGACTGCCGTCAAAAATAAGCTAGTTGATCAAGGCTTAACAAGACGCTGTTGAAGCTCTTATAATATATCTACAGCTTTTTAGGTATAATATCGTTGATTAATAACTTGAACAGAAATAACTTCAAATTAAATTTATATACATAATTAAATTCGTGTACTAAGTGTGCCTCGTGGTTTCGCTTCTCTTTAGTTTTACACGCACTCTGTCCCCGGTAAACCCTAGCCGCACTATGCGGCTTATCAACACTAATATTTCGTTTTACTTTTTGTGTGGTAATTGGTTCACTCCTAAGCGTCGTAGCGTGATGATATTGAGATTATATCTCTTCTTAATAAAGTTATCTATTAAATCTATTGTATATAATAAAAATGATGACTATTGGATAGATTTCAATCAATTTTCCTAGCATCATTTCTTAGATATTTGACCCTTATCTAAAAAGAAAATGATTATCATATCTTCATCTAATATAGAGTTATTATAGTTTGAAGAAACCAAGATTTTTATAAGTTTTACGCGTTTTTTTTTTTCGAAATGACTACGCTATTGGCATGGCAAGGTCTTAAGAGCTTCACCGGACTACTTAACGCGTTGTTTAGAAGTAGGGTAAGCGGTTTGGTGCGCATGTGTAGGACAATGGGTGAAGTCGTGTGTATCAGCTAGTGAAGTATAAAATGCTAAAAGAATATGTTTGATATTTCCAGAGATAAATGCGTTGGAATAAATAAGCGGTTACTTTCACAAGTTTACAGTATAGATTGGGATTTAGGTGGAATCTTAGTTTGTTATGTAGTGGATTTTATATTTTATTCATAATCTTGTGTTATTTGACTCTATCTTTTGTAATATTGATGTTGTTTTAAACAGTAGTTATTATTTACAAGTGAGGTGGATGGGTTATAATACCACGGCACAGGAATGCTGAGATACCACAAAAACTCCATGGAAATTTCTAACAAGGAAACCATAACCCCGTTAAAATATTCAAATTATTACAGGAAACTTGTACGGTGTTATTACAAAAAAGTTAAATACGTATTGAATACTTGCTTTAAAGGTTACGTTTTAAATGCACTGCGCTCGCTGAATGTTCGCCATCTTGCTCTTTTGTCTCGCTTTGGTTAGGTTTGGTTAGACTTGCGAAAAAAGGATAACGCGAATTTGCCTCGTGCGAGCGCGATTCATTTAGTACGAAACCTTTTTAAAGAAAGTATTTAATACGTATTTAACTTTTTTTGTCATAACAGCGGTAATTTTAATTACCCACTCGATAATGGCAGTAATATTCTAGAAAATTTATTACCAAAAATAATACTAATAATAATAGAGTATAGATGAGTGACATTTACAAATAAATATTAAAATACAAAACCTTTTTCTCTCTTTTCTAAACCCTATTTCCATTAATAAAGCTCAATAAGTTAAAATTTATTTCTATAATATAAAAAAATATATATATAAACGATCTAACCTTGTTTCAACGGAGCTTAATTTACTAATTGGTCATTATTCTTCGACGTAACGACCCAATTAGGTCCAATCAATCCCTGGATATAGCATTAACATTGTGGGTGCATAATATATTATGTGTATATGACAGTACTCAAGAATTTATAGCAGTTCAGTTTAATGGGTTCGGGCAGGGATACCATATCATTGTGAACATGTTAAATGAGTTACATTTTTATACCTGTTATTACGATTTATAAAGGAAATATTAATGTCATTTGATAAAACTGGTGTAATATGTTATTTTGTTATATAGAATGCTGTGTCAATTAATATAAAAATAACGTTATTCAGTCGTTTATTTGTTTTTAAATATTTCACCATCACAGTGGACGGAGTCTTAGCAAAAACAAAGCTTTTAACATAATGGTAATTTGAATTTTACTATTAAATAAAAAGCTTTTGATATTTTTTTATATAATAGGAGGCAAAGTAACAGGTGGGTCACCTGATTTTAAGTGTTCACCACCATCCATATACACCTACAACACCAGAGGAATCGCAAGTGCGTTGCCAGCCTGTTTTTGTAGAGAAGGGGGTAGGGGGAAGGAGAAGCGAGGGAAGGGAGCCCTGGGAGGTGGGCCTCCGGCGCTCACACTGACCGAGCGAAACGCAACAATGCAAGCACTGTTACTTCACGTCGGTTTTCTGTGAGAGAGGTGTACTACCCCGGACGAGGGGACCCGTCATTCATGCCGAAACCAGTCCAATATTATATGATTTATTAAATTTTGATTACTAAATATAGTTTAGGTTTTACATCATAGGTATACTACATACTTTGCGGAATTGTTATCAATATACAACATTTTTTTATGGTGTGACATTAAAATATTAATTGATTCAAAGTACAAAATATATACATACTTTACGGATCATTCTAATTTAGAACAAGTTGAATGTATAGGACAAATTATGTTAGTGTTATAAACATTCAACAACACATTTTGATGTCGTGACTTTTGTGTGTGTATTAGTTTAAACTTAAAAAAAGTCTTACAGACATAATCCTCATTTTAAATATAGAACAGACTGGAGATCTCCATCAATATGATCGATCGTTTGATTCCTAAAATGATTTAAGGTTTTTTTGATCAAGAGAATCACTATGGTAAATAAGTAACATTATGTCGTGAAAAAGCCTCTATCATCTGCTTAAGCACTTGTGTACTTGTCATCATTGAAATGATGTCTCTTAGTGCTAATTACTATGATTCTCACGAATCTATATTCTAAGGTTAACATGTTATCTTCGGTCACAGTGTCACTAAACAACACGATGTTTAACAAAAAACTGCCACAGATTCAACAAAATTCTGTTTACGGATACTACTCACTCACAAAAAATATAAATATAGAGTTTTTGACATACAGTTTTTATATTTTATTCATAATCTTGTGTAATTTGGCTCTATATTTTGCAATATTGGTAGTGTTTTATGTAATATAGTTTGATTATTGACTACAAGTGTAGTGGATGGGACATAATACCAAGGAGTATGGATACTATTTTTTTTTATATCATAGGAGGCAAACGAACAGACGGGTCACCTGATGTCAAGTGATCACCACCGTCCAAAGACACTTGCAACACCAGGGGAAGTCGCTAGAGGGTGCTACTACCCCGGGTGAGCCGACCTATTCATGCAGAAATAGCGTCAGCGTGGCTCTACCACTTAGAAATTTGCCATAAAACCTCTCTGGAAAGTTCTAACAAGACGGCCACCATCTTGTTAGTTCATTGAAGTGATCGCAAGAGACTTGTAATATCATTACCTACTCGCCAATAGCAGTAAAAATCTGTAAGTACATTGGTTCACAAAAAACTATATATATATAAATATGAAGACCCCTGTCATACGCATCCATTTCATTATAAACTTAGCATAGTTTGTAGAATACTAAGTGATTAGTTTTTGCGCGCGACTTCGCTAGACTTAATCTAGATTTACTGTATTCCTAGATAACCGAACATTTTTCTGTATAAAAGTTACTCTATGTTCTCTTCTGTACTGCTAACAACTTATATGCAACATTTCAGAACCATAGGTTAAGTAATTAAGCCGTGAATTCGTAATGAGCTAACCTACATTCGCATTTGTGCCTAATAAGGCACGAAGACATATTTAAAAACTCAGATCTAACAATTATGTTCTTCACACGAAAGCGTCGTATGTGTGACCTTTGAGCTTAGTACTTTTTTATACTTTATGGGCAAACGGCAAACGAACAGGCGTGTCACCTGATGTTAAGTGTTCATCACCGTCCATAGACACTAGGAACGCCGGGGGAATCGCAAATGCGTTGCCAGCCTGTTTGGGGGGAGGGGGAAAAGGAGAGGAAGTGGCTTGCCGGCACTCACACTGTCCGAACGAAACGCAACAATGCAAGTAGTTCCTTTTAAATAACGATGAGGACTAAGTTGGTAAACAGGCTAAGGCTAAAGGGGGCTGGCTTTCAGGTTTAGCTGCTGGAACACACCAACAAGAACTTGACAGATTTCCATCTTGAAGATGATAGCCAAGCATGCTTTGAAAAAGCCCTGCCACCATGGCTTACTACCACTGCGTTAGGGGCCATTCAAGTATTACACAAACAGAATTTTTGTAATATCTGGCCGCACCCTCCCCCTGGTCAGCAAAAGTAAGCAATACTCTTAACTCTCCCCCCATAATTACGTAAACATTTATATAAGTACTGGCAAATCTGTTCTGATTCTGTAATTAAATATTGCTGACGTAATCACTAACCAGACTATCCAACCCCCTGTCATCAAAGATAAGCATATCAAGGACACCCCCTTCCCCCATCGGTGCTTACGATGCTGTCCCTTTACGAGACTTAGCGAGATAACATCTATACTAATATTATAAAGAGGTAAAGTTTGTAAGTTTGTGACGTTGTAGGGGGTAATCTCAGGAACTAATGGTCCGATTAAAAAAAAATCTTTCAGTGTTATGTAGCTCATTTATCGAGAAAGGTTATAGGCTTTTACCAAGCTAAGACCAATAGGAGCGGAGCATAAATGAGAAATGTTTCAAAATCGGGAGTTAGCGTTAGCCCAAAGTAACTATTACTACACGGACGAAGTCACGGAGAGAGGCAAATTCTATAAAACAAAACAAGCAATATTATCAGCAAGAAACATTATGCCGATTTCCAAGAGTTGGTAAACTGATATTCCAGTCATTTCTACAATAATCCACTCATCCAAAAATGGCGATATGATAATGAAACACGTCTGCTGCCGTCTACACCGGTATAAATCTGTTCTTTCAATAACATTTTGTTACTTGAAAACTCTGACTACGAATTGTTTAGAAGTGCTTAAATTAATACGGCGTTTTAACAACTTTTAGAACAGAATAATTTATAAGTATTTAATGTTAGTAAATTTTAATTCTAACTTTTTAAGATCAGTATAATATATTTAATTGAAGTTGCTCATTAATACAACAAATAATAATAATTATGACAATAGTTTTCTAGTGTTATCAAGACATGTAAAAAAGTCTAGTCTGTTAAGATATATAAGCTATTAAGATATAATAAGAAGCATTAAGATAAGCTATTAAGATAAGCTGTTAAGATAGTCCGGTGAAGCTGTTAAGACCTTAGTCCGGTGAAGCTGTTAAGACCTTGCTAGGTCAATAGCGTAGTCAGTTCGAGAAAAAAAAAAGTGTAAAAAAGTAAGCGTTATACAAAATCCAATAAGTGTGAAAGAGAACTTTATGTTGTTCAGATTCACACGTCTATAATACGAGAAACGTAAACTAATTAAATTATCGTATCATTGTTATAGATTACAGTACGTCACAAACAGCAAATTATTAAATAACTGATAACAGTTTATAATGACAGCTGTCATAAAATAGCACAACAACGTTATTTTTTTTTAAATATATAGTCGTTATTATTGTCGCTGTATATAGGGTAAACCAGAGAGTAATTGCCCACTGATAGTGATTGCCCGTTTTAAGAATAATATTGTCTGGAGCTGACTTTAAATTACTCTAGTTAGAGTTGAAGTTATTAGATGGCTCCGTCTATGGTCCATGTATAGTAGACTTAAAATTGACAACAGACAACACTAAAAAAAACAGCAATGGCGGATTTTATCATGACGGAGTGAAAGTGTTACTCAAACAGGTAAACGTTTTAACAATTTTCATAAGGAATTACTTGCTTAGAGGTTTTGTTTTTTGCATATTGCATAGTATTCCACTATTGGTGTATAGATATGATGAAATTATAAATGTTTTCTCCGTTTTTAATTAAAATATCGGGTAAAATTTGATTTCTAACGGTCATTATAACGGTGGGCAATCACTGCATGTAAAAGTGCATATTTTTAGTTAATGCCCACCATCATTTTAGTTATTGCCATATGTTAATGTCTATAGTTATTGCCTAGGGCAATTATTGTGATGGCCAAGTTTTGAACACAGAGTGTTGCCATCACAATTAGTAGTGTTTAAATGGCTCATTGCTGGACTTGTTTCGCAATCTATAGAATAAATATGGAAATACTTATTATTGTCACATTTTCAGTATACCAAAGACACCAAAAGTTCAATATAGCAAACAAAATTTGCAAAAAGCCATCGAAGCTGTACAAGATGTATCCAACAATTTATCTTCAAGACAAATTGCTGAAAAATACGGTGTTCCGAGGGACAGGAGATGGTTGGCGGAAGGGATTTTTGAAGAGACATCCGAAGCTAACAATAAGAACATCAGAAGGAGTGACAAAAGCAAGTTATTGCGTTTCGGAAAAAGAGATAAGAGGGTGGTTTACTGAGATGCAAAATTATACTGCCGAAAAAAACTTGACTCCCATTTTAAGTGTACCACATCACATTCCTAATGCAGATGAAACAAATTTCTAAATTTGCGTTAAAAGTGGCCAAGTGTTAGCAGAAAAAGGGGCAAAAAATGTTTATAATGTTGAACAATCTCAAGAAAAAGAGTCTATTACGGTTTGATTTACTTTTTCTGCTGCAGGTAATGTCTGTTGTCCATTCATTGTCTATCCGTATCCAAGATTGCCTGAAAAAATTTCAGATTTTGTACCTGATGGATGGGGGATTGGAAAGTTCCACACTGGTTGGATGACTAAAGAAGTTTTTTACGAACTGATTGACCCCCTTGAATTGAATTGATTGATTGTAAAAGATAAGGGAGATCAAGAAATACGAGCATCTAAAAAGATAACTGTTTTAAGTAATATTGTATTACAATATTAAAGTTACCAGAAGTTTGTACAAAGACCTACTTGTGAAGTTTGACATTTATATGTTAATTGTGAATTTTCAAAAATCTTTAATGTGAGTTGCATTTCACAAAAATACAAGGAACATATACTCGACAGTTCCGATTTACATTTATTTATGTTTCATTTTTGTTTTGAAGTAGATGATTCTGTTTCTGACAATTTTGACTCATCAATTTTTATAGTTTAAATAATTTATAGTTGATAAAGCCAAACGCAATTTATTTTGAAATTTAGAAGACTGTGTATACTATTAGATCCAAGTTTAATATTTTGTTTTGATTGTTTTAAAGTTTTATTTACGTTTAAAGTTCATTTTGTCATTTTAAGATACTGGGCAATTGCTGTGCTGTGATGTGGGCAATTAGTATAAGTAATGGGCAATGACTGTACTTTTTAGATGATTTTAAATTGATTTCATTATTTTCTAAATGATGTAAGTTTTAACTAAAAACTCTTAATATTCTATAGAAGTGTTTATTAGGTTATAAGAAAAAAGTAATAAATAGTAAAGAAATAAAATAATTTTTTTAATTTTTGATGTCAATGTGTTTGAAATCCTTAAGCGGGCAATAGCTATATGGTTTACCCTACTTAAAATTAAAACTAAGAGATGCTAATAGTTGAAAACGATCTCTAGAATTACGAAACAGTACTAAATGACAAATTTTAAGCCATTTGAACTAATGCTGGAGGTGCTTTTTAAGGACATACCGGTGTTTAGCTATAACCATATCTCAAATTGAATTACGATGCAGTAGAAATTTTATCGCAGTAGGCTTACAAATGTAATTGTCTGTAAAATAAAGCTGAAACATCTTAGTAAACTGAAGGTGTATTATGGACGCGAGGCTTGAACAATATTTTATTGTAATTAGGTCATTAAACTCGCTAGTGATAGGAATTGATTGATAGAAATCGTTACGTAAGAAAACGTTGATTTTCTAGCTGTTTATCTCTTTCTGTTGTATACGAATGTATATTGGCCTGCGATTATCGAAAAATCATAAACTGCTGATTTTAATTTTTCATTAAAACTTTTGTATCTGTTTTATTCATTTAGAACATTCTATGTTCGTTAAAAAATTATTTCATTATACCTAATCTTTAATTACTTTTCCTTAGATGTTTAATTATCATATTGATGTCCTACTTCTCACTAAGGAACTTGGTTTTTGACGGATGTCCTCTGACGACAGACGTTTTATTCTTTTCTTTAGATTTGGCTAAAAGAAAAAATAACCTAAAATCATCGATATAGCGTCAAACTTCACTCCGATAGGTAACATTTTACAGAGGGATAAACATAACCATTTATATATCCATTGCTTTATCTCTAACTAACCACAATATTCTATCGTTACCATATTAAATTATAAAATATATTCTCCGAGAATCCAAACCGTCCGTTTCTAGTATTACATAAGTCTGTGCGCGTATTTCGGACTCCTTTGATCTAACCGCCCCGCTTTAATGAGGCGGCAGTATAAACGGTAACCAGCCTGGATTGTTCCTTGCCTACGGTCTTACTGTACTAACTATTTGTTAGTATTACGTAATGGGATTTAAAAAAAATGAGGAAGATTTGTTTGTGGGATTTTTACGAGCATTTATTCAAGTTCGGACGATATTCCGTTTGTTGAATATGTTTTTAAGCGTTCTCTAATTTGCATCTATAAGGAATTTGTTCTTATAACTATTCATACATATATGAGTTGTTGAAACATATATGTGTAGCATAGATATCTACTTCAACAACTCATATATATATTTCGTATTGGATAATTTTCCAAACTATTTCAGCGCGATTAGGGAAAAAAAGAAAACCCTTCCACTCTCATGTGTAAACGTTATGCGTGCACGTGT
>JACEII010000059.1:358581-369354 GCA_014332785.1 Antheraea mylitta | reverse complement strand
ACAGAGAGAAACATAGAATACCTGTAATGTTGTCGCAGTGATGTAAGTTTTTCTGTCACTGTGTCGCGCGATTAGCACACTCAAGGGCTCCACGTCGAGGGGGGTACAGAGAGAGACATAGAATACTTTTGGTGCGTTAGGGAAAAATGACGATAGTAAACTTTTATGATGCGCGCGCACACTGTCACGAAAAACCGACACCCTGAAGTTAGCTATAGCCAACATTTTATTTCTTTGTATTAAAACTTTCAATGTATTAAATCCCTTTTTTCTATTGTTAGTGTCGTTTTTTCTACAAACGTAGAATAAGGCGAAAGATAAAATTTTTGAAAAGATTTTTATCTTGTTACGCCAAAGAAGTATAACTTCTAAAGCATGTACATAAGTACACACACACACACACACTTTTTTCTTCCAGAGTCATACCGTTCCCGCGAGCGACAGATCAAATATGCAATAACAAGCGAAACCGTGAATAGAAGCTACTTTAGTTAGTAAGGATTTTTAAGAGACTATTCAAGATATTTTGGAGTCGTGATAAGATCTAGATTTATTTTATTGCTTTAGATAAGTATACAGATATATTGTCGAGACGCGTGTTTTAGAATTTAAAAAAGAGCTCATATCCTTATGTCTAGAATACACGTAACTTAAAAATGACTTTTATGTTGTAACTAGAATCTACATAAATAAAAATCATTTGTCATTTGTCAGTAGCTTATTATAGAACGGCTTAAATTAATGAAAAGTGAAAATAATGTACTACAGAAATGCATACCTTAAAGGCCTACACAGTCCTACATCGTATACGTATATCTGCTAAGGATAAGCCACAGCAATCATTATTATATTTTATACTAGCCTCTGCCCGCGACTTCGTACGCGTGGAATAGATACACTAACACGCAGCAGTTCTCAAAAGGAAAAAAACATCCCGATTTTCAAACATTTTTCATCTGTGCTCCGCTCCTATTGATCTTAGCGTGATGATATATAGATTACCCCCTATAACACCACAACATCACAACGTCACAAACTCACAAACTTTACCTCTTTATAATATTAGTATACAAGTGTAGATGAGTTACTTGCGAATCTATTTAGATTAGTGTAGCTTTAATCCTTAAAAAAATAAATATGCTAGTCACATTGAGGCATTTAATATTGATTAAATTGCCCTTTGTTATATACGTAATTTCAATGAATATTTTCGAAGATATCGGAAATTAAAAAATACGCGGAATTAAAAAGTTATTTATGACATGTCTTATAAAGCTTCTGTAATTTTGATGAATCTTTAATGTCAAAGCCCTGAATCGCTTGGGGTACGAAGTTACATTAGCACAATGCAACTGTGCTATGTCTGGGTGAGCCACTAGTTCAGTTATTTTAAAACATGTTGTTGACGATAAAGGTTATATTATTGAAGTTAAAGTAGAATGTATAATATAATACCATCAATGAAACGATTGTAAATATGAAATGATTTTAAGAATTAAGTCAAAACATTTCTTTAAATTGTCGTTTTCTTGATAAAGGTTAGTAATGTGTGTAGATATATCGCAAAATAGAAAAACAAATCGCAACACGATACCCTGGAACGCAACATTATTCGAAAATAAAAATAAAAGAAACACGGAATGCGACTTTTCATTTTGTTGCGCGTTAAAAGCGAACAATAGGCGGGAAAATTGCGCGTCACTCTGCCGTTCCAATTTGTCAAACGGGTGCCGCAAGATGGCGACGCCGGATGCGGAAAAACATGGCGGCATCCGGTAGCGTTTAATTAAAAATGCGTCTCATTTAGAGCTCGCGATACAGTAACAAGAGGACGTTACATTTAAAATATATTTAAATAATGTGAACAAAGGTTTGTGATTTTTGTATCAACAAATTTACAAGTTATTCTTGTACCTGAAAAAAGAAGTTACATCAAGCATAACTATATAATTTTGATTTATTTATAATTTTTGTTCCTTTGATACAAAAGTAATTCAATTAAGCCAGCCATACTACAAGAAGAATTTTGTAATCAGGGTAATTATGAATTCTATGTCTAGATATTAAATATAAGCAGTTGTTAGATACGGATCATAATAACAGGTACACAGTACTGTTGTTCATATTTATATGTATTTCTATTTGACTTATTTTTTTAACTGTATTAATTATTTTGCAAGGACGTAGTGTGTGGCGTAAGGAGCGTGAAATATGACGAATGGAGTTCGTCTCGTTGAGGGTAGGTGAAAAAATATTGATAACAGTTTCATCTGGTGTTATATGATCTAACATGGTAAGCACGGTAACCCTAGAGGGACTGACTCTCATGTATAGCTAGGACACTACAAGTTGCTTAGCGATAGATTTTCTACTTGAGATTGGTAACTAGCCAGACTCACAAAAATCCTTCCACTATGCTATGGTTTCATATCATAACGATTTCTTCTCTTGTAAGCTTCGAATCGAGCAAAAATTCAACTTACGTCCATCGACGCTGAGTCCGAACACGTTATAACAAAGCTATCATCGCTTCAAAGTTCGTGAATAAAGCCTAGTGAAGAAAACGAAAAGCGGTTGAAACGTACTGAACTGAATCTTCACCAATTTATATGTAGTATCATAAAGAGTATATATGTTGTAATGATCACCGATCAATGTATGTATGACACCGATAGATGTCACTAGTTGTTATGTTGGAGATTGACATTGACGCGGTGATTAAGCGGGGGTATTAGAAAAAATAATAATAGTTGATGAGCGTTGGATGAGACGTCTAAAATAAAAGTTTAATTGTGTGGTGCATTGTGATAGTAAACGTGAAATCATCACAGTTTTGGCAACCGATATATTAGTGGATCGTATTCGACACGGGGTAAGCTATGTTACTTATTAAATGTGTAGCACCAAAAATAATCTAGCTTCAATATTAATTCACCTATATGAATTTGATTACAGTTTACCGAAACGCCCTTAAGAAATAGGTCAATATTTCTATATGCGTAACGCAGGGCTTTAAGCAACACCAATTTTCGGCATATTTGGAGCTGTTTCTCCGTCGGTGCTAACCGGGTAACGATCAGAGTTCACTAAGGCCGTTAAGTTCTGCATACTCAAAAATCTTTAAACACAACTCCGTGGAACACGAACCCGTATCATTACAATGTAATATCATAAAGAAGTAGATTTTGTGAGTGTGACGTTGTAGGGGATAATCTCAGTAACTACCGGTCCGATTTGAAAAAACCTTTCAGTGTTATATAGCTCATTTATCGAGGATTGTCATAGACTATATATATCATCACACTAATACGAGCGGAGCACCAATAAAGATTGTTTCAAAAACGAGGTTCTTTCCTCTTGAGAGCTTCCGCTGCGTATTAGCATTAGCCCAAAATAACTATTCCAGGCGAATGAAGAGGCGGGCAAAAGCTAATATATAGATAAGGTTTCTATGTAATTCTGTATTGCTATTATCCTTAATATATTTTTTACATAACGAGGTATATTTTTGGGACGATATTAAGGCAATTCTATAAATAAATAATATTCTTATTGTTAAAATATGTAATGGTCCTCAAACCCGGATTCGAAGGCAGGAAATGAGGGGTCATATAATGGTGGCCCTTCCGGAAGCCGACCCGGGTCAGTTTCTCGCATACTTTCCTCTGAGCAAATAACATGAGGAAACGAGGGAAAATTCTTGTTCGCGTGTAATCGATTGTAAACTTTATTCCGTTGTATTTAAGGTCGAAAAACCTTCACATATATATGTATTTTTATAACACTGCGCGTGATGGACCGTGTTATTCTGTATACATAAGATTTAGGTATGTTGGGTGACCATTTATGTAATTACAGAGAGTTATTTATGTATACTTTTAGTTTTCTTAAGTAAAACTTTATCAAATTATAATTTAATTTTTTCAATGGAATCCAAATTATTTGTGTGAACAAATGTGTCTGTTGCAATTCAAAGTTATATATCACCGATTAATAGGTGCTGGATTTTAATACACCCTTTATTGGTTATTTACTATAATCAGATCTAGTGGATAGGCGTCATGACCTAGACTATACTGTAAAATATCTTGCATCTTTCAGTAAAAAATCTAACGAGATTCTATTCAGCCATTTCGGAGATTAGTCTAGAAAGACAACATACCGTTCTCTTGATCAAAAGGAGATTAAACTACGTTATTTTGGTTATCACAAGAAAGTAAATTATCGTTACGAGAAGAATACGTTCAACTTTATACTTCAATACTATCAAAACTATAAAAATATATGACTGTTTTTCGCTTTTTGATTTAAGCGTGTGAAAAACGTAGTCATCGCAGACAATTAGTAAAGTGAAGTAGAATAAATCCAGGTTTTAATAAAATGTAATTATTTTATTTCATTTATTGTAAAATGCATTCATACCGTATGCAATTTTATTTTAAACTAACTGTACAAGCGACTCCGTCCGCGTGAAACCTAATTTTAAAAAATCAGAGTCTAATGAAATCATCTGAATGTATTATGTCCATCTTTTTATCTCTCGTACTTAAATTTCGTCGTTATTAAAATTGCAATAACTTTTGAGAGAGTGAATCAATTTTAATGAAAACAAGACAAAATGTTACTCGAGGATATGCTTTATAATTCGAGGTTTTATCGTGAACGCAGTACTCCAGCATTGTTGCGTGTACAAACGAACATACAAACAGACATTTCTAAAAATGATTCAATTGTATTTTATTGCTTATTCCAAGATACGTGCGACAATCTTTTTTATAGAAATCTAAAAGGTACAGACACGTTAGTTTTACATTTTTATTATATGTATGTATAGATAATGTACCTATTTCTTTCGGTGTAATAATGACTTAATTTTATGATAATTCGTGTATTATGTAGTTCATTACGCTGCTATTCCGTCTGTATTGAAATTATTCTATAATATATTTTATAAAAACCTAAATTAACTAAGAACTTTGTGTAAATGCTTACTTAAACGTATTTCTATTATAAATACAATAATTAAATAGCAATATTATTACATATCTTACTCCTACCTTTAGAACTGACTTAAAGCGTTTCATTTATTTGTAAGATCATGTTAAATCGAACGTGTAAATAAACTTCAAACGTATTTTCCCACGAAATTGAATTTATGAGTTAATTATTTTTGTGATCAAAAGTAGCCATACATTTTATATTACACTAGCCTCTGCCCGCAACTTCGTTCGCGTGGAATAGATACATTAACACGCAGCAGTTCTCAAAAAGAAAAACCATCCAGATTTTGAAACATTGTTTATCTGCGCATCGTTTTAGCGTGATGATATATAGCCTATAACCATTCTCGGTGAATGAGCTATATAACACTGAAAGAATTATTCAAATCGGACCAGTAGTTCCTGAGATTACCTCCTACAACGCCACAACATCACAACGTCACAAACTTACAAACTTTACCTCTTTATAATATTACTATAGAAGTATAGATAGTATAGAAGTATAAATTATTATATTTTGATAATAGTAATACTAATTGATTTTCCTCCAAAAGAATAAAGGATAATAATAAAATTCGAATTTGCAAACCCAAGTACCATATCACAACACCACTTGACCTCAACAGAACATGACAAACCATTGATAGAGTCCACTGTCCCAGGCCGTCGCCCCACACTCATAGCCCTACATCATCCGTGGATGTCACCGAAAATACAAAGTACGCGTAATAGAAAATAATAGAAACTACCCTCGTATTAAAAAACAAGTGGGAAGCATACAATAGGGATCGAACCTCGGCCCCCGAAAACCACTCGACTCAGGGTTGTGCGTGACGAGAATTTTTAATTATTTCAATTGTTGACTTTGGGTTTATATTTTGGAGAGGATACGATGTGGAATATTTAATAACTTGTACCCTTAAGTGTAATTTATGCAAACGACCAATTTCTTTAGGATATTCCTTTTCTTACTATATGTTTTTTTATGAAGATTACAACCATTACCATTCCTTTCCAAACTAAGCGTGGTACTTATATTATTGTAATGATGTCTTTGAAAATACAGTTTTTTTGAGACTAAATTAGGTCACACCTATTGAACATATCAGCCTAGAATGATGACCATTGGATGGTATGAGATCCAGTACAACTTAAGTGTTTTTTTTAATTTCTTATAGGAGACCATTGATATTCTGAACGGTGATTTTTTATGTGACGAAATGTGGTGGGGTTACACACAGTGTCGGGTAGATTGGTGAAAAAACGCCGGTTTTCGCCCGATCACCGAAGTTAAGCGACGTCCGACGCGGTCAGCATTTGGATAGGTGATAGCCTGAGAAGTCCGCGTGAAGATGGCCTCTTTTTGTATTCTTTAACTAAATGTTTCTTTGTAACACAAAATTTTCACTTCAATCGTGTGTTTTTACGACACAGCCTGTTTTTTGTGGTATATGTAGTACCTATAACTTAGCATTATGACACCAGATTATAGATAATTAATATAGTATTTTCTGTAATGATATACATTTATACTAATTTATAAATCCCCATATTATTCGACAACTTAGCATGTCAACCCTACAATATCAGCATCCCCTAAACATTGAGTGTATCATTCATAGCAGGATTTGTTTGAATTCGGTTTTATTAATTAACTAAATAATATATAAGAGTGCGTACTACAAATCTATTCCCCTATTTAGGACATTGTATTTCTAAAAATAAAAATGAATGTAGAAATTTAGATATTATATTCTTTTTATTTAATTAAGTTGATACTTGGCGGAAAGTTTATAAGGTACGGCACTTACTTTTGCTTTTAAATATCCTTATGATTTTGTGGACGAATTATTTAATAAATCTGTTTCCTTGTTCATATAAAATATTTAAAAAAAAAAATTCATTAATCTCATTAAAATAACATTAACAAATATATAAACTACGTTAAGAACTGGTCATTATTAGTACTAGTAAAAGTTATCCATTGATCTTTCTCACTACATATTATAAAACTACATCTACTGCGACGTCTGTCTCTCTGTCTGTTTGTGATAAATTCAAAAACTACTGTACGGATTTTCATGTGATTTTCACTAGTATATAAAGTGATGTATGTGGAAGGTGTTTTTATTATTAGGGCGGGACAATGTCCACCGGACTCTCTAGTATTAATATACGAGTATAAATATGTAGTGATTTTCGATAAAAATGAAGTTGTAGACTATCAGTATGAGCGATTTCCAGTAGTCGTAGTAACCTAAATCTTTTAGGAACAGATAAAAAGCTGACTGAAAGCAGAATAAGTTTTTTTAAATATTTATAAGTTTAATGACTGTACCAAATATCAATTTATACACTCACACAAAATCTTAATCACTGTAACAACATTACACGTATCACCCCCACACACGTGCACGTATGCAGGAAAATAGAAGGGTTTTGTTTCTTTCCCTTATCGAACTGATATACATAGTTTAGAAAATTATCCGATACGAAATATATATAAGAGTTGTTGAGGTATGTATACTTGGTACACATATATGTTCCAATAACTCATATATGTATGAATAGTTAGCTTAGATCAGCTAAGGTAGCAAATTGCACGTATCAAGCAACAACCCAAGCCGAGTTGTGCCGTGCAACCTTGAGCTAGTTGTCAAATAAAATCGGCTGAGTGCCCTAAGCGTTCGCTTTAGTAGTCTGGTGAAGTTGTTATGGCCGTGCTATGTCAATAGCGTAGTCAGTTCGAGAAAAAAAAACTCTTGGAACATTGGGCTCATAGTAAGACTCCAATATATGTCGATCCACAAACAGTCCTTCTATGTCATCAATTTTAAGCAATGATATGGAACTGATCGTAATTTTCTAATTTTACTAAAACATTTTATTACATGTACGTACCTTATATAAATATTTAACTAGTTTTTTTTTAAACCATCAAATTTGTGGTAGACCAAAACGATCTGCCAACAGAGAGCGATAATTAGAACAATATATGTACGATCACGAACAGCGCGGTGGGCGCCAACACGCGTTTGTAATTGTTGGTTGCAACCTAATTGGGTGAGTCGGTTAGGAATATTGCGATAATGATGCTGTGCGGACGTTCTTACGTTTTAAACGAGACGATAAGCTCTTTTAAATGAAACTAATGTACGGATTTTATGACGATTGTTAGTTTTATTTTCATTATCCCGACGTGTGGAGTAATCTTGGAGAGATTAAGGCGTTAGATTCGCCCTCTAATTCATTCGTACAACAGAATATCGATAGATTACATGTGAAATTGGGATTTTGAAAAAAAAAAAAAAAAGATTTTTTTATGTATTTTAAAACTTTATCATTAATAATATTGATATTTAATGCAAAAAACTTAGATTTTTTTTTTTCAATTAATTATAAACAATTAAAAATTGATAAAACTTTAAATAAAAATCACGTGATTATAAACGCGCCATGATTGGTCACCATAATTGTGACGTCATAATGTTATAGCTATTTAATAACAGTAAAGCGTTTACGGCTATTACACGTGACGAGATAATAACATTGAAAATTTATTGTTAAAAAAGGAGTTGTTAGTTGGTTCCGATTAGCTATGTGTGATACAGGATTTATTAAGGCAAAGTCTGATAATATTCCTGATGTTGATATATTTATGATAACCAATTTTTTAAACATCTTGGGGAACATTTAAGAACATTTTGTCAGGAGTTGTTTTTGTAGTATTCGTACATAACGGTACAAAATAAGAACGATAACTTATGAGGTTCGACATTTTCAATATAAATTTGAATATTTAACAATAACAACAAAATAGATCACAACACTGTACTTACTATTTCTATATCAACTGCAATGAGTGAAAACTAACATTATGACGTCACTCGTGCTCGGGTTTATTCGGGAGTTGTCGGCGTGTCTTCGGTACTGGATTCAAAAATTAATCTTTATTTTGAAATAACTTTTGAATTATTGCGAAAATTGTCTTGTTATAAAACTTATATATGATCTTTCCATTTATCACAAAAAAAAATCAGAAACCTAATTATAGAAACGAGTATTATGAATTAGAAATGTCTAAAATATGATTTATAGTATGACCGCAACCGTTGTACTGCACCTTAGGTATACGCGGGGAAGTGGGGTGTCGGAAGGAAAGATCATGAACTTACATGAGATTTGTAGTGTCAAACAGATCTTACGATATCAAAGTACAATTTTTTAAGCTGTATACATATATATTTATGCCGTAGGAGCCAAACGAACAGACGAGTCACCTGATGTTAAGTGATCACTGTGTTGACACTTCCAACATCAGGCGAGTCACAAGTGCGTTGCTAGCCTGTGTTTGGGGGAACGGGAGGAGAGGAGGGAGAAGTGAGGGGAAGGAAGGTGGTCCTCCTGCGCTCTCAATAAGCGAACGAAACGCAACAATGCAAGCACAGATAATTCAAGTCGATTTTCTGTGAGTCGGGTGGTACTACCCCGGGTGAGCCGACCCATTCATGCTGAAACCAACAATAGCTTCAGCGTGACTCTACCACCTACTGATATACTATATTGACTAGTATAATTATACACAATCCCTGTTTTTGTCCAATATGATTTTTAGAATAAGTACAAATAAAAAAACCAATATAAATGACGTTTTTCAAAGATTTGTGCATTGTCACTTGTGGTTTTTATTCTCTCTTGAAAGAAAATTTTATCTTTTGCTACAACTATTCCCTGCTCATATTTATTACCTTTGTTTATAACAGTGCTGTCTGGGATTTAAGCCTTTTTCCAGTTCCCTATATTCTCAATTAATATAATCAAGTATTGCTTTTATAAACTTCCACATATACATACAATTAAAGTGTTTATTTATCCGATATAACCTTGGTTACGATTGTACCAAGTTGAACAAGAATTTTACTAGCAGATATAGAAGTTTGTAGTAGATTATCATAGTTAACATTTGATTTAAAATGTAACCCATGAGCTAAACAGGTACATTAAAAATTAATAATGGACATTATTCAATGACTCTAGACAAACACTCTTATGACGGAACAAAACCATTTTCTTGAGTTGTTTAAAAAAAGAGTCTCAAGCATATGACACTAAAACTATTAAAAATAAATATCGTGGTCGCCTACAACCGCTATGGTCCTTGAAATGTAAGGTCAATACTTGGTTGGAGTATTCGGATAACATGTACAAACGTGGTCGCCTGAGGCATGGGGTGGTACAGGGTAGCGAGGGGTGTCCTCATCTCTTTGAAGTACACGAAACCAACGTCTGCACCCGAAAGCCGGTAACCGACGTTAGCTTTGTTTCCAATGATAGATATTAAGCTATTACTATTCTACATTGATACTTCAATTATTTAATCCAGGTATTACTACATTTGTAAATAAGATCAATGTAAATGATATAGTAGGTAATGACCATACAAATAAATATGGAAGTAAAGTGCTTCTAATGATAAATCAATTTTTAAAATATATGTATGTATGTTTGTTCATGAAATTTTCACAAGTAACTTCATTGTAGTTTGTAGCTTATTAAAATATATTTTATATTTTTATTTCATTATAATTAATTTATTCACAATCTAAGGAGTCCGCTGAAGTTGATACAGTACTTAGAAAAGTCCAAAAACAACACTTTATTCATGATCTAGCTTTTTCTCGAATCTTTGCCAGCGTCAATGTAGATTTGCCCTATCCTTGGGGGACAGTACATTTTTTGTGTACCCCTGATGAAGTGTATGCAAAATTTCATA
>JACEII010000059.1:313337-358571 GCA_014332785.1 Antheraea mylitta | reverse complement strand
GTCAAACGACATATTACGACATTATCTACAAATTTGCATTCTGTAATCTATTCAAAGCTACATTATGCTTTGATGTCTACATATTTATACGCAACCGTTTACAATTTAACCTCCTTTTGATATGAATTCGTTTGTTTTTCTAATAAATATATCCTGTTTGAATTAATTTGGGGGAATATATAATACCAGCGGTTACCAACAACGGCGTAATACATAGTATGAGACACCTTACGAGTTAGCTACGATAATTCTAAATGATTGTATTCATTAATTACTTTGAATAAGTCTATAGATAAAATACAATTATGTTCCTGATAAAATATCCCATCGGATATAGTTAAAGAGTCCATTCTGTTTAGCTTTTATTACCTGTACGACCAAGGCTAGCTCAGTTTTTTAAAAAACATTTATAAATTAAAATGAACTGTTAGGTTTGCCTCACAATTTAATAAAAAATATACATATATGTATAAAACATATCTCTATAGCTTGTCACTTGGATTCGAACTGGGGTTAGGCGGATTTTCGAAGCAGCCGATTTCCAGATGAGCTATTTCTGGTTTGACAACGGCGGCCAAATTTACTTTTATATTCTAGCTATATTTTTTCAATGCCTGAAAACTCAAATAAAAAGAAGTTTTCTACGAATGAAATCTACATAGATCGATTTATCGTCCCCGAAACCACCTACACACTAAATTTCACGGAAATCGCTCTCGCCGTTTCCGAGATCCTGAATATATACAAATATAAAAATATACAAGAATTGCTCGTTTAAAGGTATTAGAACATAGATTAACAATGTCAAAGATGAGGCTTAAAAAAGTTGGTAGTTTGATTAAATAAGGAATTCATATCTGAAATTTCATGCTTCTAGATCCACTGGTTGAAGCTATGTTCTGTCAGTTTGTCTTAAATTTTACATTAAAGAAATTACACTACAATCTATATTTAGTAGTATTTTGTTTATCATCATTTAGGTACTCCTAAACATTATACTACTATTATAAAAAAACGGGTTTAGCAAGGTCCTTAGCATAAAAGTAATTAAATAAAAATATTTAATGAAAATATATTGATTATTAAAAATTTGATATAGAATATCGAATTATATCTACGTTTAGTTCTAGGTTGTAAAACCTAAATACTTCGTACGATGCTCGCTTGCAAATATACAAAACGTATACAGTAGAAATTCAGAGACACAGGTAGAGATATAATTACATTGGAGGAGGCATAACGCTTTTCTCTTACGTGTTGATTACTATTAGTCACCTACCGCAAGCTGCCTTATGGAAGTTTATTTTAAAATCATACACTTGTATTACCCTTCTTCAAATGTATTATTTATAAGTATCCAACGACTGTTTTGTATTTGTTATTATTCATTATATAATATATAAATTACATGTTATAAATAAAGTCGGTATAAACAACTTCGGCCTCTTCAAAAGGCGAACTGTGAATGGAACAATAAAAACACTAAAAACAATTCATTGCGTAAATTTCTGGAAAAGCCGAAACAAAACACCGACGACGGTCATAATAAAAATCTAATAAAGACGGTGTAACAACATCCTGCAAAACTTGAAACAAAAATGACACGAGTTTCAGAAACGAGCGAAACTCCTCCGCCCACAAAAACTGCGCCCAACATTAACAATTTGATAATATAACAGAGATTAGAGTTACACAAACGCCCTCTGGAGTGGGCGAGAAAGCCTCACGTAGTGTGTACGCCGAGCGAATTACGATGGAGTTACTCTCGACATATATTATATTTCGTCGCTCTTAAAGCTATAAGCTATAAAATATATTTTTTCAAAAGCAAATATTTTGGGTTAGAAACATAATATATTCAATTCTTCTATATAATTTATGTAATAAAAATTATGGAGATGTAACTTGTAAGTACATCCATTTATACTTGAAAATTTTATAAATTTAATCATATTATTGTTGAATAATAATATAGTTATTACGAAGTATATTACATGTAAACTGACAGATAAACTTATTGAAATATCTTCTTTTTATTATCTTAGTCGCAAATTATCTAAATAGCTTAACAATAGACAAGTAGAAAAATATGTTGAGTTTAAGAAATTACGACTCTGCAATTATGACTTTTCATTCGTTCAATTTTTATTTAGGTATATTTATTTATCACATAACATCTGATGTTTTTTCCTCTTACTCATTTATAACTTGTATTGGAAATTAAATAAAAACGAACTATACAAATAGTTTACTTGACAAGGTGTTTAAACTCTCATTTTAACAAAGTAAATCAGTTATTTTTTTCGCGAGACATTAGTTTGTTATGAATTCGTTTGTTAATGGTCATAGATCATTTCATTCTATATTGTGGAATATTAAGGACATTTTGTTTAATATAGTTTGTATGTTATACCACAGGCGGTTTTGTAATAACGTGGTAACGAATTCTGAGATGTCATTTGAACTTTCCGGAAAGACCTAAACGAATGGACTACCATTTTTTTAGAACACAAAAGATATACTCACATGATTAATTATATTATTAGTTTAATACTAGCTGACCCGTGCAACTTCGTCTGCACCAAATTGGTTATCACTGGTTTCAATTGTATTTTTAAACGCGCAAAAAATTAATAAAACCGATATCCGATTGGAACCACAACTACCGTTTCCAATTGTAAATCCAAACTATCCACGTACTCACTCAAACATATACCCATATTATATGTGACTTTTTTTAAAAACCTAGAACCCGTTCTTAGCATCATCTACCAGGTTCAATTAAGGTAAAAACTAACCCACATAAAGCTAAATAAACATCTCTACGGCGTACTTTATCATGACTATCTTCAACTTGTATTAAAACCTTTTTATACTTCCATTGTATTGAAGAAAAATATATGAACACCGCATCGAAGCATCAAACCATCGCGTCGAAGCGTCAATTGTCACTTGTTTGTAACTATTGTCTAAAAGTTAGAAACTGTTTCTATAACGAATTTATATATATTTCCAATATATTTTTTTAAATAATCTGTGTACCACTCACGACACCTCTTGGTAATTTATCTATGTTGATATATTTGTATTGTAGATTATACTACGTTGTTACACTGAATATTTGGCATTAAATTTATAACGTGTATTTGTGACACTTGATATTGGCGAAATTGCCTACATAGGTAATGGACATACCGGAAAGAATCAATCAAGCCAGTCTTATATATCTTTATATTCATCCGAACAACGTGCGGGCGTTGCGTTTATTTATGCGTATCGTGCCTTTATATTGATTTTAAAATAATTTTAGGATGTTTTTTTTTCACTAACTTTAAAATTATTAAAATGGAATTATTATTGAAAGACATTTTTGTTATAGACAATAATGTGCTTGATACTATTTTTTTGGAAATAAAAATAAAAGTTATTTCAAACCATGTTGGAATAGCAGTAATATTATTAGTATTATATTTAGATATAAATAAGTACAAATTTCATTTTTCAGACTAAATCAGTTATTAACTCAATATTTAGACCGATTTATTGCTATAAAAATAAAATATGTATAGAATAACTTGGTTATAGCTATAGTTTAGTGCAGTACTGGCTGCACAATAACACCAGGTTAGGCACCCCTCGGCAGCGGCTCAAGCCTAGGTCCGTTCCCTAGGCGTGAAGCCCTTGAGTACGCTACTCACGCGATACAGTGATACAAAACCTTACATGACTGCTACAACATCACACACATTACCTATACACACGTGCACGCCTACACGCTTACCCGCTGTTTTTCTTTTTCAGAGAAATAAACGACAAAGAGTTCTACCTTTATTTTTCCCTATTCTATCCTACCCTTTATAGTTTAAAGGATTTTTTGCGACACAAAATACATATAGGAGTTGTTGAGGCAGGCATGCTTGATACACATGCATGTTTCAATAACTCATATACGTATATCTAGATAGCTTAGCTTAGGTTAGCTCAGATAGATTGCGATTTTTGCACAAAACAGGCGACAGCCCAAGCCGAGGTGTGCTGTGCACCCTTGAGTTAGTCGACCAAACATCCCAAATCGGCTGAGTGCCTTCAGAGCTCGCCTTAATAATTTGGTGAAGCTGTAAAGACCTTTCCAGGTCAACAGCGTTTACATTTCGAAAAAAAAAAAACGGCTGCACGATAAAGATAGCGATAATTGTGGCAGCGTATGTTATCGACGCATATATTTAAGATGGCGTTAGTCCCAAATCATACGTTTACGTTTATAGTTGTTTCATTGTATACGGTGAAATCTTAATATCAATAATGTTTAATAAAATGAAATTTGTTCTTTGTTATGGAAAAAAATAATTAGTGAGAAATTAATTATTTTTATTTGTAAAATATATCAGCGGGCATATGATTGTTTATAAAAAAATGTGTCTGACTGAGATAAATTCAAGTTTTTAAATACGTTTAAAAGTTACTGAAAAAAATGTTCCTAAACTTATTCATAAATCAAAGTCAATTAAATCAAAATGCGCATTAAAAATACAACGTTAACCGTCTTTAGTCTACACTTATTAAAATTTTCAAAAAATATTTAATGTACAGATTTCTACTTGTTACAGTTTTATTATAGTATAGATTGAGGATTGTTTGTGAGAATATAGTAGAATAACAATGTAAGTCAAATTAAACTCACATGATAGATTCATAGCACTTACATAGCTTATAGTCTAACAAACCTTTATCAGGGTCGTGTCACAGTCAAACTCATGTGCATCATATTTTGTAGAAGATGACGAAAAAAATTACGTACCTGTAACAAACAAATGCCAAATTAAATTTAACGACGAATATAAGTCAGTAGGATTAGTAATATGAACGGATATATTATAATGCATAAATAAGACGTCTGATATCCGGCTATGCGGGCGAGCTACTGCATTAGTATTCTTTACGTCTCGCCATATATTAGTTAGTGTTTTTATAAAAACAGCTTTTTTAATACCAGGCTATATCGTTTCATATAATTCACTTCTACATAAATTCTTCGTATACATTCTTTTTACAAAATATATAAATAAATATTTTTTTTTATTTGAACTGACTACGCTATTGACCCAGCAAGGTCTTTACAGGATTACTAAGGCGAGCGCTTAAGGCACTCAGCCGATTTTGTTTAGGTTAGCAAGGGTGCAATCTCGGCTTGGGCTATTACTGAATTCTCGGATCTAACCTATCTAAACTATTCTAAGTTATTGATACATATATTTCTTTGTAAGTCATACAATAAAAATTGCATAAAATAGCATGCTTACATGTGTATCGGAGATGAAACGAATTAACTTGATTCAGTTCGAATAAAGGAAAAACAATAACTAAAGACTCACTAAGATCGGCTTGCCTCGGTTTTGTAAAACGTTCTCTCTATCGCACTGCGATAGCGACAAAGATAGCGCTTTATACGAAACCGAACTTAGCAGGATATCTCGGTCTTCTCCACGACATACCAAATCAAAACCTGGGTACTGTACTGTATATTGAATAATAGTGAGCAGGTTCAAAACAAGCTTTATGTTATGACAGGAATTTGTACGTGATTGGGTAGTGGCTATCTTTCACATGGCTATAAATCCAGACACTGACATCTTTTACTTTATCGCGATTAACAAGTGTATAGATGTTTACTGAGAGTTTGGTAGGTATTTTGATAGTCACTATTATTTTTGCCACTGTGCTCATTTATTATCAGACACAGAGCAGTTACTCTGTCATGTTAGGATTAATAAAAAACAAACAAAATAAATAAAAAAATTGTCATTAAGAATATTTTGTCTATTTAATCGTAAAATTTATACAAAAATATCAAAGATTGCATAAAAGTATGAGATCGTTCACTGAATTTAAAACCTTAGAGATATATCATTTTATACCGAAACTCGACAAGTGTGTCGAGTTTCTCATTTTGGTACGAACATTAAAGCTCGGTCGAGTCGAGATCCCAGATTAAAATAGATCCCAAACTTAATGGATCGTATAGCTAGCTCTACGTGCTTTATAATGCAGGCGAAATCGTCTAGTCACGGAAACAAAACTCTCCTGATGATTTAAAATGATAAACCAGAGTCTTAAAGTGGAATCGAAGAAAAAAATCGTGGCGAAGAATTTTGATATTTAAGTATTTAATCATAAAATTCGAAATGGGTTGTCAACTTGTTCCCGGGCGGGTGGACCCATCAATAATCAGAAACTTTTTTCGCCTCTATTTTTGTTTGTTGTATGAGAACTTTTTTTTTTCGTCGCGTTGACGAACTATTTTAAGTTAATAATAAAATAAATAATCTAAGATCAGATGTTATAAGATGGTAGTTGAATTTAAGCGTAACGGTGACGGTCGAAAGATGTGGATCGTTGTTATTCGATATATTGTTGTCAATATATCTTGATTCTAACTAATATATTTAATGCGACAATGAGTTTGTTTGTTAATTACGCCTTCAACCGATTACCATGACAGTTTGCATACACGTCTCACACACGCTGAAAAAGACAATAGGAATCTACATATAGGGAAGCCGTGGGCTAAAGCTAGTCGGTTACAAATTTAACATTTCGAAAGATAATCAAAGATACGAGATAATACATTCCCTTATAATAATACTTCGGTGAAGCTGTGAAGACCATTCCAGGCCAACAACATTTTCATTTCGAAAAAAAAAATCATTCCCTTATCGAACTGAAATAGTTTAGAAAAATTATCCGACTCGAAATAACGAGTTATTTAAGTATGTATGCTTGGTACACATTCATACTTAACAGCTTCACCGGATTACTAAGGCAAGCGCTTAAGGCACTCAGCCGATTTTATTCGACAACTGGCTCAAGGGTGCACGACACACCTCGGCTTGGGCTGTTGATTGATACATACAATTTGCGACCTATCTGAGCTAACCTAAGTTAAATATTCATATATATATGAGTTCTTGAAACATATATGTGTACCAAGCATACATACCTTAACAACTTTTGTATATATTTCGTATCGGATAATTTTTCTAAACTATTTTTGTTCGATAAGGGAAAAAATAGAATCCTTCCACTTTTATGTGTAAGCGTGTATGCGTGCACGTGTGTGGGGGTGATATGTGTAATTTTGTCGCAATGATGTAAGAATTTGTGTCACTGTATCGCGCGAGCAGTGCACTCAAGAGCTCCGCACCGAGGAAACTGACCTAGGCTTGAGCCGCTGCCGAGGGGGTCCTAATCTGGTCACGGGTTAAGCAGTAGTCATAAAAGTTTATATAAGTAATTTACCTTATAAATGTCTTATGTTTTACATAAACATAATTTAATTGTAAAAAGAAATACGCTTTGTAATCAATTTCCACATTGAATGTGTTATTACTGTGAAAAAGCAAAAAAGTATTGGTTAAGTAACTCGCTAGAATCGAAGTTATTGAAGCCAGAAACATTAAATTTGAAACCGAAAGTATCCAAGACTTTTTTTACCTTTTAAAGAATTTAAAAGTTTATATAAGCGGTTTTACGTACCGCTAACGTTGAAATTATGAGCATGAAAATTTTCATGTAAATTTTCTATTAAAGGAGACATATTTTTTACACTTCGTATGAATTGAAGCAGGGGCATATAAATTATTCTTTAATCCAAAATCAAATCAAAATCAAAAATTCTCTATTCAGTTTAGGCCCTAATAAGGCGCTTATGAACGTCAAAAACTACCACCGGTTCGGAAAACAACCCAGGCATCGAGAAGAATCGGCAAGAAACTCGATCGGGTACATTACATACATTTAAATATATCATACAGCTTATAGTGGATGCACAGAGAGGAGTCAATTCCAGACATCACTATCGTTCACATACTGTTCCACTCTATAATATCCTTTTGACACTAACACTCGCTTGACGTTGAAATCCAACTGCATACACGAAAACTTTCACCATAATTTATCTAGCCGATTAGGAGTTCAGTCGCATACACACGGACAGAAGAACTATATATATAAAGATTAAGGTATCGTGATTTTTGAACTTGAACTTCTTTTGGCGCGTTAGGGAAAAATGATGAAGAGTGAATTTTCACGATGCGCGCGCACACCGTGACGAAAAACCGACACCCTGAAATTAGCTATAGTCAACATTTTGTTTCTTTGTATTTGTTGTTTCTATATCTTTGTATTAAAACTTTCAATGTATTAATTACCTTTTTTTTATTGTTAGTGTCGTTTTTTCTACAAACGTAGAATAAGGCGAAAGATTTGAAAAGATTTTTATCTTTTTAAGCCAAAGAAGTATACCTTCTAACGCGTGTACATAACTACACACATCCTTTTTTTTAATAACGACTAAATATCTGAGAAGTAAAAAAATTAAGCGAAAACTATCGAATAGTTTTGGCGTGATGAACGGTTGACCTTTATCATTTTATCTATATTGCATTGCATCGTATTTAACAAATAAAAGTAAACATCCGCATTAGAAGATTAAGAAGGATAAACAAAATCTCAGAAAATCATCGAAAAGAAGGAAAAAAAGTCAAGCACCTTATCGTGAACACCAAAGCCCTCGAGCTTAGTCGCAGAGTGCTGAGTAACTGATTTTTACAGAGATAACGCTTTGTATTTGAGGAGATTTAACTCGCTGTTTCATGACTTTTAATTATTGATATAAAAAAAACCCAAGATGCACTCTTAACGTCTCAAAGCCGGCACACAAAAATGAGTGCATAATTTTGGATTATGCAGTCATTTCAAAGAGTCTCGCGTCGCTTGCGTCCTTGTAAAAGCAATTTTAAATCATTCCGGGAAGGTTGAATTTGCAAAGTTTATCATGCAACTATAATCCCGTATGTATATTAATAATTTTCTATAGTACATTATCTTAGCACAGTGTGGCGATATAAGTCTACGCTTCAGTGTCCCTTATACCTTAGTAACACGCTCGGGGAAAAATATAACAAATAAAAAAACGAATAACGAGTCACCGACTTTAAAATCGAGTTCTTCGCACGCTCTTTTTTACATATATAAAAACCTCAGGGTCACAAAACTCGTCTTCTTTATTGCTTAAACCAATATATACGTGTTTCTTAATCGAATCTTCATCGTAATCCAATTAATTCATCGTAAACACTGATTCATATAAAAAAGATAAACTTTTATATAACGTGAGGTATAAATTAACGAACTTTTAAATAAATTAATAATAAATAATTATTCATTTATACGCAGTGTAACATTTTTAAACTTACTAGTGGGCGCCCAGTGGTCGATATTCGACTATAGTTTATTGATTTTTTAAAGTTTGAACTTTATTAGGGTTCTTTTGTTAAAGGGTATGCTTCTATAATCAAAGGTTTCATCGTGGTTACCCAGTTATTTGCCATTTTCCATGATCTTTAATTATATAAACATAAAAAAAATCTATGTGTAAATGAAAATTGAAAATAATTATAACATTGAAACAAAAAACCGGTGGTAAAGACCATATAGACCATATACATTTCAAGTTCATCCGTTCACAGAATTACTTTAAAAAGGGGTACAATGTTTTTGCTTCACGTATTAATATATAGATGGTGACATATACTGTTTTATAGGGATACATGGCGAGACTAAAATAATCAGTGTTGTAATGAGTGTAGGTAGATGAATAAATTAAAAAATTAAGCAGTCAATAAGACTACCGAAGAAGTGAAATTTAAAAATAATTACATAATTGTGATTTTTTTTTAATCTTAAATTAATTATATTCGAAACTATTTAAATTTCATAACTTGTAAATTTAAATTATACCATTAATCTGGTATTCACATCTATTGGCACACGGAGCAATAATTATATATACTTTATTAATTAAGCAAAAATAATATGGTTTGCACAAACTAAATACAAAACATCAGTATTATATGTACACAGGCCATACTACGCGTCGTTAGTCTAAGCGCAATACGTTACGAGCATGATTTTTTTTTTATATCAAAGGAGGCAAAGAATTGGTGGGTCACGTGATGTTAAGTGATCACCACCGTCCATAGACACTAGCGACATCAGGGACGTCGCAAGTGCGTTGCCAGCCGGTATATGGGAGAAGGGGGAGGGGGAGGAGAAGGAAAGGGAAAGAAGGAAAGAGGAAGGGACGTGGGCCTCCGGCTCTCTCACTGACCAAACAAAACACAACAATGTAAGCACTGTTATTTCACGCCGGTTATCTGTGAGAGGGGTGGTACTACACCGGAGGAGCCGATCCATTCATGCTGAAACCAAAAATAGCTTCAGCGTGGCTCTACCACCTACAAGGTCATCGGTGACGCGAATCCATAATTCTTCTACCAAAAAGTCACTCAACACGGATAAAGTTTTGTGTCAGGACAAAGTTCATATTAATGTAATGATCTTCAAGAATTTGTTTTTATTTTTAAAACACGATACTCTCTTACAATACTAACCAGATATTATAAGAATATGTTTACATGTTATAGTCTATTTATTGAAGAAGACCATAAAGTTACAACTCTAGGAAACGTAAGTTAGAAAGTAAAAATGAGCATAGTGCGGGCGGGCCGTATGCCGCGGCGTGGCGTATTGGGAATAAAGACAATTAAACATAAAAAGACAGCGAGACGCTAAAGCCAAATTATAATTATTACAATTTATTTTTACAGAGGTAGCTAGTTTAAATCTCTGTTCACATGATAACAACATTCATTCACATAATAAAAAATTCAAAGCCTGTAAAAATCCACTATAAGTCAATTTAAAAGTCACAGATTTAAACGTTTCCATTTTAGATTACGAGGGCAAATCCGTAAGCTCCAGTCACCTACATACAGTGTCAAAGCGTCTTGTCGCGTCGCCTGCCTCCTTTAAAACTTACGGCTCGCACATCTAGGCACTTCCCGCGTCCCAGACAGACGTGAATGATTTATTGAACACGCTGCGGCTTTTAGCGAGCTTACTTCAGTATACGGCGATAAAATAAGAATCGATGATAAGTTTGCTTCAATACTTGATTTGCTTGTGGAAATATTGTTTATTCTATCTAATAAATACATCAATTAACGAGTCTCAAAAGAAGATTTTTTTTTAAATTACAAGTCTGAATGTCGATGTTTTAAAGAACGTAGAAGATTATCGATGTAAATTAAGTGAAATTTGAAATAAATCTAATGAATCGCTTCTTTTCTCTTCGAATTGACTACGCTATTGACCTGGCAAGGTCTTTACAGCTTCACCGGACTACTAAGGCATGCGCTTAAGACGCTCAGCCCTTATAAATCGCGTTATTAGTATATTCATCTTAAATATTTGATATATCTAACTTAAACCTATATAATAATCATAAAATCAAACTTAGAGCACATACGATTAAAAGGGACATTTTTATTAATTTCTTATATAATAAAACGAAGTTTGAAATTACCACTATTGACAGATTTGTTGGGCAGGCATGGACAGAGTTGGGCAGATTAGTATAGTACGGGCATATTATGAGCACAGATGAAAGTCATGTAACTAGAAACGTTTTATGTATGAAGATGGACGTATATGGAAGAGTAAAGGAACATTGAAGAAAGTATGGATGGATCGTGTGAAAGAGATAATATCAGACAGGGGAGAGTGGAAAAGGAAAACATGTGGTCCCGACCTTATTACTACATGGTAAAGTCACGCTAAAGCTATTAGCTTAGCTAATATATAGATATAGCTTAGCTTAGCGCGCCCGAGGTACTACCACGTTCTTACAGAAAACTGACGTGAAGTAACAATGCTTGCATTATTGCGTTTCGTTTGGTCAGTCAGAGCGTCGGAGACCCACCTCTCCTCACCTTCCACCTCTCCTCTTCCCTAACCAACACAGGTTGGCAACGCACTTGCGACTCTCCTGGTGTTGCAAGTGTCTATGGACAGTTGTGATCACTTAACAACGGTTGACCCTGGTGTTTGTTTGCCTCCTATGATATAAAAAAAATAACTTAGGTGGGATAAAAGTAAAAAGAATATACAACGTACTTACATTTCAACAAAATATGTTATAAATAATGATAAAAAAATATAATTAGACAAAAATGATAAATGGTATCAAAATGGCCGTAAACAAACATACGTAATGTAGTTTTGCGAACCGACTGAATTAATTCCGGTATTCAAACAATGTATAAACAACAATCGCATTTCGAGTGTGCGTGGACGCAACAGCCCTATTTCGCGCATAATCAATATTAGCAGGCTGTTATGCTCATTATGCGATAAATAATCGCATATTAACATTCAAGATCGGCCGCCATGTTGCGTATCGCGGTAGCATCGCCCCGCCTACGTTTCATATTAGAATTAAATTAATTCGCGCAAACCGACGCCTTAACGGATACTACGTTTAGGGTTGTCTATAATTTGTAAATTATAATTATCAAAAATTTACTATAATTCACTATGAATGCAGTTTTAATTGAACTATCTTCTATACATATATTATGCAAATCTAACATGTCTGTAATTTTTAGACTTTTATGAAAAAAATTAAGTATGGCATATGTGTTCAAATAAGTAATAAAATTCATTTCCATCATTTTTATAAATGTCTGCCTGTTTGTTTGTCTCGTCAAGAAAATCATAAAGCATATAGTTAGATAACATTTACTCTTGATTTCATTGAAATCGGTTCACTCTATGAAAAGTTATTGTAATTTAAATGATGACGCGACTTAAGTACGAGAAAAAGTAGATGGACATATACGTTTAAATTTTCAGATATTTACACTAGGTTCCACGCGGACGGAGTCATGGGCACAGCTAGTTTTAAATAAAATGCTTTAATGACGTGAAGTTATTCTCATCATATTCTGACACGTATCCTACTCAAATAAGGTCAGCGAAACATGTTTTCATTTTCCACTCTCTCCTGTCAGATTCACACCATTTATACACATAATTTTTCACACAATCCATCCACATATTTTTCAGTCTTCGTCTATTCTTATGTCCGTTCAGCATCACACTCAAAACTTTTTTTTGTTACATGGCTTTTATCCCTTCTTATAATAGGACCCAATCATGCTAACCTATTACTCCTCTCCTCAACTTCTCTGTTACTGACTCTATTTTCAAACTTTCCCTGATATACTCATTCTTAATCTTATACATTCTGGTTACACCAAACATTCATGTAACAATCGCATCTCTGTCGTATATAATCTTTCGTACCGTGAAGTAATATGTAGTAATGATATATGTTTATAACTACAAAAAATAGCAATAGACTCTCCTAAAGTGTACGGGCTCAGTCGATACAACAGTTCATGATAATATATCTATAATTTCACACCCAAATAAAATATTAATCAAACTGCACTAGATTATATTCGTATCTTTAAGATCGGCAAGAAAAATATATGTTTTAATCCTATAATACTATTATTCTATAATCTACAGCTTAATAGATTTACAAGTACGATAAGAGTCACGTGATTATTTTTTCTCTCTTGCATAACTTATTTGTGCAGACCCATTGACATCTTTTATACTCATTGTCACATACCTACTAGATTTTAAAAATATATAAACGCCTTCAGTTATCCTTTTCAAGGTATTCGTGTAATACAACTATGGATTAGAGATATGGTAGTCACATTAATTAAAATTTGGTAAAGATTTTGAAATATGACTGAGAATAGTTCTCAAAATGTAAAATTAATATGAAATAATTGATAACTGGCAGCCCTACAAGCGATCATAATCTAGAGTCGACTACATCCTTTTTACATTAGTGATGTTACATAACACGATAATTGTCGATATTTTTATTGCGTCATAGTACTATTCAGATTGTTTTTAATAACATTGGTGAGTGCCATATATTGAGTTAAAACTGCTGATCACTTTTTACTGCTAGTGTGATTCCACAAACCGTATAAAAGAACATGTTTTCAATAAACTACTGGAAAAGACTTGCAACCTAAACTATAATAAAGTGACTATTACAAAGTAGATAAACAAATTTTCTACTCCTAATACTTCGATTATTTTAAGCAACTTGCAGGCGATATAACCGTGCTTTTCATCTAACAAGATCAGGCTGATTATAATAATAGTAGAATTTGTGACTGAAAATAAAGTTTATGCTAAATTTTTTTTTTTTCGAAATGTCTACGCTATTGACCCAGCAAGGTCTTAACAGCTTCACCGGACTACTAAGGCAAGCGCTTAAGGCACTCAGCTGATTTCATTATGGCAACCAGCTCAAGGGTGCACGGCACACCTCGGCTTGCCTGTTGCCTGTTGCATGCAAAATCGCGACCTATCTCAGCTAACCTAGCTAACTATTCATATGTGTATGAGTTGTTGAAACGTATATGTTTACCAAGCATACACGCCTCAACAACTCCTCCATATATTTATTATCGGAAAATTGAGAGTTTTTCAGTTCGATAAGGGAAAAAAGTAAACCCTTCCACTTTCATGTGTAAGCGTGTAAGCGTGCACGTGTGTGGGGGTGATCGTGTAATGTTGTAGCAGTGATGTATATTTGTGTGTCACCGTATCGCGCAAGCAACGCACTCAAGGGCTCCCTACCGAGGGATCGAACCTAGGCTTGAGCCGCTGCCGTGGGAGGCCTAATTGGGTACGTTACATTTACATTTTTATTATTTGTATAGATAAGATTTGCTAAGATTTGTTCAAATCCTATTGACATTTGACATTTATGTTAAAAGCTTATCTCTCCAAGTACCAACTACTTAGAACCAGTAATTTATATACTGTTGCTCATACAAAGTCAGAAATTGTGCAAATGTTAGATATAAATTGCTTAGTTGAAACCTGCGACTTATTTAATCTAATTATTTCGTTTCAAGGGAGTTTTTTATGTCGCAAGTGCGTTGCCAGCCTGCGTTGGTGGGGAAGGGGGAAAGGGGAGGGAGGGAAAGTTCCCACACACCTGTTGGTTTGCTTTCTATGATATAGAAATAAGATTGTGGCCTCCTTGTTAGAACTTTCCAGGGACTATTTGTGCTAAAAAGTAATGTTTCGTGGTTATTATATTCCATCGACTTCATTTGTGCACAATAATCGAACTATATTACGTAAGATGCTACGAATATTACAAAATATAGAGTCAATTAAACAAGACTGAATAAAATAAAAAGCCAAATGATAGATTAAGATCCCGCCAAAAAACTCGTCAAGTCTAATTAAAAAGTAGTAATGCAATGTGCATGTAGACATAATCCAGCGTAGGTTTCAGGAAGTATTTAATATTCTATAGACGAGAGTATAGTTTTGGCTAGCCGGACGCCGCGATGCGACACTATGTCCGCCTAGACTATATCTATTCATGTCGGTAGTTTCCTCTATGTTTAATTTGCAATATTGAATTAAACAAATGAGACACGTTCGATGTTTTTTATAAACGTTTGGCGCCTTTAAACTTGCTAGTGGGCGTCGAGTCGCCGAAATTCGACCATAAATTACTAATCATACTAACTTTCTTCTTCATGTTTAAATATATAGATATTATTTTTTGTTTTAGTGTTTTACAAATACTGTATAAACAATATAAATTAAGACTTCGAGACTATTAAAAAAAACTCGTATTTTTTTGATAAAAAACTAAGGCTTATCAATCTATACTAATATTATAAAGAGGTAAAGTTTGTGAGTTTGTGACGTTGTGATGTTGTGACGTTGTAGGGGGTAATCTCAGGAACTACTGGTCCGATTTAATTAATTCTTTCAGTGGTATATAGCTCATTCATCGAGAATGGATATAGGCTATATATCATCACGCTAAGATCAATAGGAGCGGAGTACAGATGAAAAATGTTTCAAAATCGGGATGTTTTTTCCTTTTGAGAACTGCTGCGTGTTAGTGTAGGGTTAGTATATCTATTCCACGCGAACGAAGTCGCGGGCAGAGGCTAGTAGTTAATAAACTGATTTAACTGAAGATTATTTAGATATAGATATTTTAGATTTAAATAAAATTATGTATATAGTCTACATTTACTTTATTTATACAAATGCTATTTTGTGTAATATACTAGCATGTGATTACAGTACCCGAATTTCGATTTCATACAGTGTCGTGAAGACTGAGATAGTCGTCTAAGTTCGGGTTCGTACAGCGTTATCTTTGTCTAGCGCAGTCATTACGATGTGCGATAGAGACAACGCTTTACAAACCTAAAGCGAATCGTTCTTGGACGTCTCCCTCTACTCCCCGACATGTCGAATCAAATGCCGGGTTTTTTTTCTCGTACTGACTACGCTATTGACCTGGCAAGGTCTTAACAGCTTCACTGAGCTACGTCAAATGCCGGAATATCATGTCAACTAATAAGAATAAAAGCTTTAAACACTATACGGGGTTGAACGTAAGGAGATATACAATCAATTATGTTAGTTTAAACAAGTCAAGGGATGATATTTACACAAATATTGACCGTACAACTAACTAATTATTCTGTTATTAGCTATCAAACAAACTTCATACGTGTTAAGTGTAATATAAAAATTTATAGAATATATCCTAAAGCTCTAGAAGTAAATGTGAAATTGGTTGAGATATAAAAAAAAACAATAGAAATATGCAGACTTAGTCGTCCAAATCAGATAGTAAAGTATAAAAAAAAATGTAACGCTAGTTTTTCTTTATATCATCAATTTTAATACTAATTCGAAGGGATGTAAAGCCGACCGGTACGACGTGCTCTGAACCCATCCTATTTTATTATGATACCTTTCCGGCTGTCGCCCCTGTCCGGGACACGCGCCTGGTTTTAACAGCACTATTCTCGTATTTAGAAAAAAACAATCCAGCCTACGTTTTGATTTATTCTAAATACTTAACATTGAGGTCAAAGCAGAATAGACTCTATGTGATGAGAACGGTTATTATTTACTTATACCATTAGGTTTTAATGGGTTTTTATTTTATTTTTGGCAACCTATCGTCTAGTATAAATAATGACAGTAATTTCAAGTATGCAATGGTAAAATTTTTTCAACACAAGATACATATAGGAGTTTTTTTTTTTCGAATTGACTACGCTATTGGCCTTACTAGGCCTTTTTGCCTAACCCGATTTTGAAACATTCTTTATTGTTGCTTCGTTCCTGTTAGTCATAGCGTGGTATGTACCCTATAACCTTCCCCGATAAATGAGCTATATAACACTGAAATAATTTTTCAGATCGGACCAGTAGTTGCTGAGATTACCCCTTACAACGTCACAAACTCACAAACTTTACCTCTTTATAATATTAGTATAGATTACAAATTAAGTTACTACATTTCCGTGGACAAGATTATTTAAAAATTGATCCATACATTTCCGTGTTCATTAGAGACATGTAAAAAAAGGACAAAAATAATGAATGTCACATTTGTGATCAGTTCGTCATTTGTAATAGATATCTGTTATACACACAGAACTACAGATTCATTAATCCTAAGTACATAACACAACATTAGAGTTTTTGCCGGGATTTTAGTTTGTCATGTAGTGGATTTTATATTTTATTCATAATCTTGTATTATTTGACTCTATATTTTGTAAATTTGGTGGTGTTTTACGTAATATAGTTAGTTTATTGTGCACAAGTGAAGTGAATGGAAAATAATACCACGGAGCATGAAATTCTGAGATGTCACAAAAACTCCCTGAAAGGTTCTAACAAGGGATCCACCATCTTATTAGAATATTGATTTACACGACACTTAATATTGAAATGATCGCACGACGCTTGTAATATTATTGACTACACGACAATGGCAGTAATAATCTGAAAGATTGATTGCCAAAAATAAAGTAAAAAAAAAGATAACATTAACAGCTGAGCTGAAACTACACTTAGAAGCTAGTTAGTCTAGGTATAACGTATTACAATCTAAACTCTGCATCGTTGTTTAGTATCAGGTGGCATTGTGTCCAATGGCTAAAACCACATAAAAAAATTAAAAAATATAAAAAAGTAATCTTTTTAAAAACGAAGTAAGTGAAAAAAAAATTTAAACATTCGCAACTTTGCGACTACAAAATTGGCACGTGCCGTTTGAATCTCGGAATATTTTATCATCCCCATGCAGTTCCCGTGACGTCAGCGACATGAATCGCTGGTCACACTGAATAAGACGTTAAAAAGGGCAACATTACGCTTCAGGTATGGTATCTCGTGGATTTTATTAAGCGTCTCCTAATAGGGGTTGCTATTGACACTGAAGGGTAAGAGGTAGCAATATAAAATTGTTTTTTTTATTTTTATAAAAAGATGTTCTTTATTAAAGCTTCATGAAATTGTATTATAAGTAATGTCTAATTGTTTTATTTTTTAATCCCTTACAAAAAATTACAGCTTAACAATTACATTACGAATTTAGACATGTATGAAGGCCATGAGAATAAGTTTTCGCATCTACCAATTATTGTCGGAATGAATTGTGGACTTCCTTTTATTGATTCTAAAAATTATTTTGTTCTTAGCTTATACCTGTGACTTTGTCCGCGGAATTCTAAGTAATAATAATAATTATAAGCAATAACAATAACCAGAGACATTGTTTAAAATATAAAAAAAAGATAAATCTATACATTTAAAATAGAAGTGAAATACGACATGCGTAATTCACGAACATTATCGAAACAGAACATTTGTAGTAAATTATAACAAAAAGAAATATAAATTCATACGAAACTCATCTATTCTCAACACGTAGTGTTAATAAAAATAATATTATTACAAAAATTAATCATGGTACCTATCCTAAACGAAAATCTTTAAGTATTTGTATACTACTATTGTAGATTTTATTTTTTGTTTGAAATGGATAATTAAAAAAATAATTAACTGATTAAAAAAAGGTTTCATCTATAGAAAATTACAACATCAGCACGTAACATGAACTTTAAATACAAAATTTATATTAACGTGTACGAAACCGCGTGTAGAAGCTAGTTTATAGATAAAATATATTGCTAAATACATGGTGCTGGATAATTTATATGGGAAGGGGATTTTTTTATATCATAGGAGGCAAACTAACAGGTGGCTCATCTGAGTCCGTCCATAGACACTTGCAACACCAGCGAGTCGCAAGTGCGTTGCCAGTCTGTGTTAGAGAGGGGAGGGAGAAAGGGAGGAAAAGTGGTCCTCCGACGCTCTCACTGACCGAACGAAACGCAACAACGCAAGCACTGTTGCTTCACGTCGGGTGGTACTACCTCGGACGAGCCGACCCATTCATACTGAAGCCAGTAATAGTTTCAGCGTGACTCTACCACCTACGACCTTGCATGGTAGTACGGCTTTTTCTAAGACCACCTGACTAATATGCCACCCTCACCTGTTGGTGTGTTCTGGCAGATGTAATTAAAAGCTTGTATTCTAAGTTTTAAGCTGCTTACCAACTTAGTCCAAATCACAATTTAACATCGAAGAGATTGTGATCAAATGCTAATATAGTATATAATAATTAAAATTAATATCTTCTCATTAAGCATCCAAATGGCCCACCACTGAGTCGCACTCCGATCTCTAATAGCACCAAATCGAATTGCGTATCAACTGACAGATGGGTTCGAATCGAACTCGCCGGAGCGATGACAAATTTGCGATATTACATGCGGATTAATGTCCATGCACCATTTTTTAGGGTTAAATTGTCTTTTCAGGATCAACCCTACGGATTTTCACACCGATGACATTTAATTTAGTTCTCTATTCCATCGAATTACGGTTGTATATACCTTGGTAAAGGAAGGAAAGATATAGTCGCTAAGCGCCGTGTGGAGTCGAGAGATCGCAAAGGGTGATTCCCCACGCTAGATGGCATCCGTACGATGGTTATCATAATCCCTGCATTGACATGATGTGATGACACATGTCGTGCTGTCGTGTTCCGAAATGTTTTAAAAGTTCTGTGTACATTTTAAATTTGGTTGTCAACGTACGGGATTTTGACACTTACTCCTTTGTTTTAAAGGTCATGTGACTGTTTCATGTTTTTTGAAACTCCTGGGAAGGTATACGTTGGACAGTTCACAATGTAGACTATGTTTTCGAACGAGGATCTGTTCGGGCTTAACGTTTGTGTGTTTAAGTTCTGTGATGAGCGAATTTATTTGTTTAAGTTTAGAATTGTTTGTAATGATACTTCGTTTACTGAGGCTTAGTTAGGTATATTAAGTACACGACTATAGGTTTTCCCTTTATAAATCTGAAGAATAATTTTCTCGTCTCCTAACATCAATATATTGACTACAGTCTCAATAATTCACTTGAACTGCCTGTTTTATTTGGATTTATTGTAATTTGAGTTTTTTATTTTTATATTATAGAAAGCACACGAACATGCGGGTCACCTGATGTTAAATGATCACCGCCGTCCATAGACACTAACAACACCAGGGGAGTTGCAAATACGTTGCGAGCCTGTGTTTGGGGGGAATGTAAGCATATAATAGGCAAGCATGATTCTGATCTCTCATGAGAAAAGATGAAAGCATACAAGATTAAAGGAATATATAATAGTTATGGATTGTGTGAAGAATTTCATGTGTATAAAAGGTGTTAAATACTTAAATTACATCTGACAGAGAAGAGTGGAAGAGGTCAACATATTGTGCCAACCTTATTTCGGATAATCGTAATCATGCAAACCTATAATCGATTTAACAACGTAAACGATTACTTTTATAGAATAATATAATGGCTTAACAAAAGCGTAATTATGCGTAATTTATATAATACTCGGAAAACGTATCTACAGCTAAAATCTCAACAAAATCAGTTAACTCATTTCGGAGATTACCTCTGACAAACATTTCTTTATCTTTTATTAGCCTCTGCCCGTTCGCGTGGAATAGTGGTGTTAACGTTAACACACAGTAGAAGCTCTCAAGAGGAAAAAACTCCGATTTAGAAATATTCTTCATTGGTCTTGTCTCCTATTAGTCTTAGCGTGATGATATATAGCCCATAACATTCTTCGATAAATAAGCTATATAACACTGAAATAATTTTAGATATCGGATAAGTAGCTCCTGAGATTACCCCCTACAACGTCACATACTAAGAAATTTTATCTCTTCATAATATTAGGAGGATAAATAAGTAGGTGATATCTTTAACAGTTAGTATAATTATAGTTTAGTACAGGTGTATCTTATCTGTATATCAACCTATTTTATTATGTTCTGTTTAGTAGCCATAGACGAGCTTTGTTGTTATCAATAGAAAAACTGGAAACAGCTATTTACGTCACAGTTTCAAATTATAAATTAATGACATATAGACGAATTTTAACACCAGTATAAATAAATTTGAACCACAGTTATTTTAGAATGAAAATAAAATGGCAATAAAATTAATTAGTGACCATTATAAGTATTGTTAAAGACAATAAAATGAACAGAACGGTAATCAATCTCGAAATCATTGAGTACGAACATGTTAGTGAAGATTAAAAAATTGACAACAAAAGCCATGAAAGGGCAGTAATTTTGAATTAATATCGTAGCCCCACTCGACAGGAAACCAGGGCAAACTGCGGAATCGTACAAAATTACAGGATTCCAAACAACTTGCACAAAGACTCCCCTCGCGTCAGCAAAATATACCACGGGACAACTAATGGGGACAAATTTTTTAATATGGGGTGCGATCCTGTACTTTAAACATTATGAAATCTAATAAAAATAATTATACCTTACGTCGTACAAGGAAAATATCTTTGCAAAGTGAAACAGTTAGATGAACTTTTATTGTTAAGAACTACCTTTTGCTCCAGGTTTTACTTGAGTTATGTAGATTTTTTAGATGAAACAGCCCATGTTATTTGGTTTTAATGTATGGAATTTCTAACCTAAAATCTAATTCTAGTATTTTTTTAATTTATCCATTACAGAAAAATTCTTTTTTTCTCTTATTAATAAGCTTGCAAATTAAACTCATCATATTTTTACTTGTTCATTTTTCATCACTGCTTGACCCCAGCCAGCAACGTTATCACTGTGTTTATGTTGAATTAAAATTATAGGTGTCTCTGGAAAAGCTTTTTTTTTCTCGAACTGACTACGCTATTGACCTAGCAAGGTCTTAACAGCTTCACCGGACTACTAAGGCGAGCGCTTAAGTCACTCAGCCGATTTTACTTTGGCAGCCAGCTCAAGGGTGCACGGCACATCTCGGCTTGGCTGTTGCCTGTTGCATGCAAAATCGTGACCTATCTTAGCTAACCTAGCTAACTATTCATATATGTATGAGTTGTTGAAACGTATATGTGTACCAAGCATACACGCCTCAACAACTCCTCCATATATTTATTATCGGAAAATTTAGTCTGGAAAAGTATAATGATTATGATCCTTGATAACATTCCGAAAATCCTAATTCCAATAAAAGTTTCAACAAAATCGGGTTTGCCATTTCGGATATCAAACCAGGGGGCCTAGCGAAGTTGCTTATCTACAATCACTGATACAAATAGAAAACGGAAAAATGTATGGAGATGCCATATCTGAACGCTATATTACGTGATTTTATCACGTGTTAATCACGTGATACAGCGTTCAGATATGTCATCTCCATACATTTTTCCGTTTTCTATTTGTGTTAGTGATTGTAGATAAGCAATTTGTCTAGGACCTAGGTTACCAGCAGACACTATGGAGGATTTTATACCTAAACGTAACACTCAGTATTGCGGAAATTCCTTCACTTCCATAACTTTATATACCGTATTAAACTGTCAATTTAGTTTCCATGTTATTTTAAAAGTCACAAAACATGTACTAATCGTATTACCTATGAAATAAAAATACCAAAACATTGTCAAGCACATAATACTTCAGGGCCCGATCATTACATGGCAAAAATATGGAAAAAAAAGTGAAATAATCGTACGCAAAACCCTCGCGACAAATGAACATCGGGCGCTCGAGAGGTCATTAAAACGAGGCTCGATCTAAAAATGAGAGTGGAGGGCCAGAGGGGGGACTTTTGAGAACTCTGTAATTGGACCAGGGAGGGTCTTAAATCGTATTCGAACCAGCAGAAGCGGAAAGACGGCTCAACCGACAATAATTAACAACAAATATGGGTGAATCGATTTCTTTCAAAGACCGCCCATTAGATTATTTTGCGAAGCGGACAATTACTCAAATAATACTTTTAAAATATTAACGTCTAAAGACCACATTTTGTGGGAAAAGTTCGCTTGTTTACCAACTGTGTTGAAGGTAATGGTGTGGTATGTTTTCTTTAGTATTTACAATATCGTTTTTTTTTTTTTAATATTTTCTGTTCCTCGTTGACGTAATTGAGTATTTTGTGTGCAAACGTGGGGAGTCGGTAATCGTTTCAGTAATTTCACCTTTACTCGGAATTTTTTGCGCTACACGAACGAGCTTTGTGTTTATTGTAACATTATTATAAGTTGTTCAAACACAAACCAGTTTATAATTCGATACTGTTTCTGGGAAATAAAATGACATCACATTTTATCTTACTCGGCGATGAATATTATATGAACTAATATGACCTACAAGAAATAATTTCTTAGAATGAATAAAAGACGTCAAAGATAAGTTCTATTTGAACACACAATAAGCCAAACGTGAAGGAGACAAAAAATCTGAACAAGGGAATCACGTCACCACATTATGTTAATATGTTAGAAATAGTATGACAACAGGACATAATCCGCTTTGTCCATAGAACGCGTACATTAGATCACCGGGCTCGCCTCATGGGACTTTGGTCCTTTGATTTTGGATTCGATGAAAATTAATACACGTTATGTGTGTTCTGAGTACTTATTTGATGTAGTAAGCGTATACGACATCCGTCGAGGGCCGCGAGGGCCGTCGAGGACGACATCCATATTTATAAGGATAAAAACCTGATATTAAAAGCCACAAGGTAAAACTTCACACACGTTCGCATAATAAAAATAAACAAGGATGACACACCAATAAAAACATAATATCAAACCGTAAAATTGATTCGAATTAGCGTGAGATAAAGCGGCTAATTTGAAAAGCCGCACCAAACACGTATTTAATCACCGCATCAATTATTATAATTCGCTTGTCATGAAAACAAACACATATAAAATACCGCTATAGTGGCAAGATGTATAATAATTACGGGTTATCTCACCATGAATGGATCCCCACAAACCGCACGCGATTCGAAAAGGCGTCAAATAGCTCGTTAAATGCCCCTAACAAATAGAAATACTACTCATGACTTAATCCCCACTTATAATGGATTTAACCTGCCATAAAATCATATTCATATTTTTTTTTGGGCGCGCAAATAAGCGGGGTCGCCCACTGTGCGTATTTATGCCGACGATTAATACCGCATAATAGTTTTTGAGAGGTTATAATAGTCATAATTCATGTTTTTTTATATACAGATAATCGAGGGGTAATTTTGGGGTAAGTCGGTAAATTGGATTTAATATTTTCATTTTTGGCAACAGTCGGTGTGAAATTGGACGCTCCCTTAAGGGTTTCGTTGAGGATAGGGTTAATTCGTGCAATTGAAGTGCATGTTACAATGGAGCTTAGACGTGTGGGGTTCAGATATTTATTGTAAAACCGCTTGTTGATTATTATGAGTTCATCATTCATTTTTATAAGGCTGGGAAGTAGTTAAAGTGGTATTAGTATTTATTGCCCTTTTTGTGATATGTTTTATATAAATTGCAGATATTTTATAGTGTTTCTATTTTACATAATTAATCTGAGTTTAAACTACAATTCAAGGGTATATTGTTACTGAGTATCTTTTACTAACCTTTGATATTAACGTTTTTAATTCCCTTATGTTTAAAGAAAACAAAATTTACCATTACATTACTAACTCTTATATTATAACTAGTTACACACCCCGGCTTTGCACGGATGTACTAATGAAACAAAATGGCAACTGAAAAAGTGAAAGTCATCTCTCATTATTATTAAATTAACCAAATACACACGTACACCTCTTTGGAAGTAATGCGCCTACGTACATTCGGTTATTGATTTTTATTTATATGGATTTAAAGCGTACGGAGTCACGGACGATCGCTAGTTTATTAAAATGAATTTCGGTATAACTGAGATCGATACACTCTAAATATATATTAGCCAACCTAAGTGTTTTTCATAATGTATTTATGGTATTTTATTATAACTCGTCAATAGATGGCGTATTTTATAGTTACTAATATTTAAATTTAAGTTACGCGGACGAACTTGCTAGCGATTTCTAGTACGATATACCCTCAAGAAATAGAGAAAACAATATAAACATTTGGGTTTCGAAAATGCACACACACGGCACATTCGAAACGAGATTAGTCTACGAATCTAAAATCTAGACCGCCGCAGTAGGCGAGGGAGGTTTTGGGGTAGTGGCTTGGCACACGTCGGAAAGGGGAGTCAAGGGGGGCATGGAAATAGGACTTTCTAGGCAATTACTATCCGGTGCGACGAGGATTGTTCGAATTCTCCGATTTAACTAGAAATGTATATCTGAGTAAAGTCATACAAGAGTGTATGTACGCATCTGCTTATAATTTATTAGTTTACTCTGATAACAATGAGACACTTCGGTAAATATGTATCTAATATATGTGAGACACTATTAAAAAAACTTATGTTTAATAACAAACGCAACACGTGCTTATTTAATTGAAAGTACCAGGGCAACCGAGCCTAGCTCGGTTCTTCAAAAAACATTTTTAAATTAAAATAAACTGTTAGGTTTTCCTTATAAAATTAACATTTCATAACAAAAATAAAAAAATCTCTTCTACTGTCACTCGGATTCGAACTGGGGTTACGCGGATTTTCGAAGCAACCGATTTTCATCTGATCTATATTTGTTTTAACAGCGCCGGCAAAATTTACCTTTATATTCTAGCTATATTTTTTTATTGCCTAAAAACTCAGAACTCGTCCCCGGAACTACTACCTACATACTAAGTTTCACGGAAATAGATAACGCTGTTTTCGAGATTCTAAATATATACAAATATAAAAATATACAAGACTTGCTCGTTTAAAGCTATTAGATAAGATATATTAGAATAATGAGAAGTGACGTGTGTAGTCATGTTACATTACATATTATAAAGCAAAGTTTCCTGCCATGTCTATCTGTTCGCGTTAAAATCAAAAACTAGTGAATAGATTTTCAATAGTTTTCCCCAGTATATAAAGTGATTCATGGGGATGGCTTTGGTATATACTTTGTCAAGACTTTTTTTTATTATCAGGGCGGGATAACGTCCGCCGGGTCCGCTAATTATATAAGTAAAAATCAATTGCACAATGTTTATAAAATATAAAGGCTAGAAGTGAGAACTGTCTCATACGGGAGACATGTTGAAAAAGCAGTTTTGTAGTGATTACTAATACATGGTTACCATGAGAAAAATTCTATTGAACTATACATCAATACATGCTTAGATTACGTACATAAGAGTTCGATTATTCGATGCTAATATTCCTAACAGACGAGCAAGTGAAATTAAAAGAACTAAGTATATTAAGTGAGTTTTTATCAGTAGGTTCAAAGTAGATAATCAGATTGCATTGTTGAAAAAGTGTCCAACTCTAAGCACTTAATAATAGTTTCAATACCTCCTAAAACGGCGCTGGGATAGGCTATGGATATGATCAGTTCCAAATAATTTTGTAAATATAACTTATAAATATACACTTTTATAGGTGGTAGAGCCACGCTGATGCTATTATTCGTTTCAGAATAAGTGGATCGGATCGCCCTCGGTAGTACCATCCGACCCACAGAAATCCGACGTGAAGTAACAGTGCTTGCGTTGTTGCGTTTCGTTCGGTCAGTGAAAGTACCGGAGGCCACCTCTCCTCCTTTCATCTCCTGCTCCACCCCCCATTCTCTCCAAATACAGGTTAACAACGCACTTGCGACTCCCCTGGTGTTGCTAGTGTCTATGGACGGCGGTGGTCACTTAACATCAGGTGACCCACCAGTTCGTTTGCCTCCTAAGATATAAAAAAGATTACCACGTTTTACCGCCTAACTAGTAGTTGATAAATAAATAAGAATATTTTTAATACTCCATCGTATAGATACGTATTTGAATATGGATTAGAGGAATCGATAAAAAGTCGACATCCACGTCGCTGTGCAGTCGACATTACATAACGACTTTTCTCCACGAACCTCCTCACAATGAGATATCCGACAAAGCTCTCTGAAGGGTGCCGACTGGGATGACGCTTTTAAAAGTATTACTGCCCACCCCTCGACGGCCCCTTGCCGCTGTATAGCAAATGAACAGTAAGTCAACGCGACATCGTAAACGATTAGTCGGACTTTATGATGAAGAAAATACATGCTGTCATGATAAGTCGAGTCATTTTCAGACATATTTTACAAATTTGCCGAAAATCAAAAAATAAGTTTTAACAATTGCCGTCAGTTAAAACTTATTTTTTAATTTTCTTACAGAGCACATTTCCTTTTGATTGTATTTAACTGTATTCAAAAATAAATATTATAATAACTAGAAATTCTCTATTGATGATTATTGCAATATTGTATCTCTCTATATAATGTGTATAGTATAATGAGACTGGGTTTCAACCCTTCCAACGTTTGATTATTTTACTGCGAGTAGTTGAATATTTACAGTCCTGGGGGAGAGACCGCGATACACCACTGTTTGGTTTCCATCACTAGCGTTCCCGTAGGCGCACTCCGTATTGTACTTGAAGTTTAGTATCATTTAGGAACAAAATAGCGTCGCTGTGGAACAGCGGAGAGACACTAGCTTCAGCTTGATTTCTGCATTAGTAAAATACCTTAAGGGTTTAATATATGAATAATAGATATATATCAAATGATATCCATTAACCAAAGTAGAAATAGATTAGGTTGAGACAGGCTTAGGAAGTCAAATAAACTGGGTGTCAAAAGTCGTTTATCTTGCATAAATAAAAATAATACCACAATCAACAAATACAAATAATTTGAGAATATACAAATATGGATTGCTAGGCTTCTGAAATCTTGTGCTTTTTAACATTGCTAGTGTATATAAGATAAACTAAATACATATTATAAAACTAAGACTATATACATATACGCTATATATATATATACTCCTCTGAACCTGTGTATATTTAGTTCTACTAGATTACGCAGCGAACTTTAATGGTTTCAGAACATACTTTAAACAGTTTTTTTAAGAATGCATATTATAGTTATTGTAAGTAAAGTTTATATACCTTAATAAAAAGTAAAAATAATGCATTAGTCTTAAAAATTGCAGATACAAGTCCGTAGTTATATATGTCGATCTTCTAAGAATAAGTCACAAGTAAATATCTTTATCTACTACATATTATTAAAAACTAATTATTTTTCCTAGAAATTGTTTGGTAAATATTATATTGCTATTAAAATTAACAGCAACAAAAAATACACATTTGTGTCAAGGGACTTACGAAGAATCTTTGACTTTTATGAACTGTGAATGTTAAAGCGCGAAACAATGGGTTGAATCGTAAATATTTCTAAATTACTTGGACCCTTGTGACGTTATACTAGCGGTTAGTAAAAAATATAATTCTCAGAAGGCCTATATAAACTATAGGATGTTAAAAATTATAGCCTATAACATACTCGCGTCAGGCACGTCTCGTTAACGACTAAATTTAAGCACAATACAATCAACAAATATTTATTATAAACAATAAACAATCAATACAGATACGGATCGAACGCGGCGACTATAAAAGAATCCGAGAACTATACAATGCATGTGTGTGTGCGTGAATCAAAAATGAGCCGACAAACGAATATAATATAATTCGTACTTCCGATTTGGTGAGTCAAAATAGTTAAAATCATGAGCAGAAGCGATTAGAAAAATTATAGCATAACATGTGATAGCGATTAACCGCTTGGTGATAGGTCATTGACTTCAGTTAAATGAATAAATAATACACAGGCTATTCTGATCCGTGGTCATTAATATAACCTACATTTCGACTATCACAAAGTTGTCAGTTGTCAGTGTCAAAATTGTCAATACCAATGACCACGTCGCCGCCAATCATAGTAAACTTTTTTTTCTAAACATGTTGTTTTCGCAAAAGCATCATTTCTAATTAGCAATAGAAACGGAGAGAGGGCTGATCGCAATTTGATACGATCCACTCACTCCTTTGACGTGTTACATGAGCATAATGTTAAGTCACCAAGATTCGTTAGTTTGTTAGTATATAGCTATATATAAGTCATAGTGAAACTCGTGGTTATTTCAAAATGATTTTAATGCAGGTAAGACAGTCGTGGTAATCAAAGTCAGTTGAATGTCTTAAGATTAGCAATCACATGCTTGACGAAATTTTCGAACGATTTGATTATAGACTCCTTCTGCATCAAGCCCAAAAGATCGAATGGACATGTATGCAGATTATCACAGAGCATTGTATACCCTAGTCTCTTCGTGCTAAGCCATACCATCGAAAAAGAATTTAATTGATTTTTTGAATAACTGTTACCAGATTTAATGTTACAGTGATAGTGAAGTAAATAGGTAGCTATTTTAGGCAGAATTTCATGTAACAAAAACGGTAATTTAAGGGGTAATCGTATTATTAAAAAAATACATATAAGCTTTCTGATTATCATAGTTTGGAAGTTATGGTGTGGAAAATTGTGAATCCACATTAAAAAAACTTATCATATAACTCTAAACAAGAAATATCCTATAAGGAATAAACAAACATACAGTGAATTCCCTTTTAAAACAGTATGCGGCACCTAATCACTTCAGAAAAAAGAACAAAGTAACGCCATAGCGCATTAACAGAGACTAAAATGTTATTTGTCATATGATATTTGTTAATTTGTATCACTGCTATTTTTCACATGGTATGTGTTATATAGCATATCGAGAAGTGAAAGAGAACTCTGTCGGACAAAATTAATAGGAGTACTTTTCGGAAAATTTTTATTAACCTATGATCGGAATAGCTAAATACTTAAAGAGATGCTCGTGTAGATTTTTTAATGTAATTCGTTTATTTTTGAATTCATTACATTTATCACCTGCGATATAGCAGTTACAAAATGAAAGTGTACTGCTACACGACTATATTAAAATAGCTGTAATTTATATTCCCATGGAAAGACCGCTTATAACATGGACCATACCAATCAAAGTTATTGTCAAGGTGCCAGTTAGGTTCAAGGACAAGCAAAGACGGAGAATGCGGCCTAGCTTCCGGCGTCAGAGGCGTCTATAATAAGTGGGCGGAATATTTATTACACTTTGATTCAATCATTATAAAATATTGTATCAAAGTTGAAGTGATGTTTTTTTAACTTATGTTAACACGTCATTTGTTGATCAACGAGTTTCTTGTTTGACGCGAAGTTATCGTTAACATATTTTTTTGCGTGTCACCTTGTTAACCTGTAATTTATTAACATAAGCTTTTATATATAATCGTGTCAAATGTTATCATACACGATTTATGACTTTACTAACACCTAATTTAGAATCAATCTCGTATAAGATTAATATTTTGAATGATATTTAACAATACCTGATTTATGCATATATAAAAACACATATTATATATATCTTTACTGCAATTCTGTAAAGATATGATTGTTTGTTGTTAATGGATACACTCGAAAAGTACTTAACCGATTTTCAGAAATCTTTGCTTTATAGAAAGCTATATTATCAGCAATTTCGGCAGTATTTTTTAATCTATACTAATATTATAAAGAGGTAAAGTTTGTCAGTTTGTAATGATGTAGGGGGTAGTATCTGGATCAATTAAACCGATTTTGAAAATTCTTTTACCAATAGAATACCACGTTATTTGTGAGTGTCACAGGATATATGTTAACCCGAAAAATGAAAAGGTTTTGTTGTGGTAGTTAGATTTTCAAAGTAAGTTTGAGAAAAAACGGTCGAACGAAAACGTTTCTTACAAACTCTGCCTTGACAATATGATTGAGATTTAGAAACAAGTTGTAAAGCTCGATAATGCCTACAAAGAGTTTTTGGCGGGATTTCATTCTGCATAAGTGAAGTGAATAGAAAATAATACCACGAATGATGAAATTCTGAGATGTCACAAAAACTCCCTGGAAGGTTCTAACAAGGGATCCACCAACTTGTTAGAATTTGTAGTTTTTGGCGGGATTTTAGTCTGTCATGTAGTGGATTTTATATTTTATTCATAATCTTGTGTTATTTGACTATATATTGTGTAAAGTTGGTGGTGTTTTACGTAATATAGTTAGTTTAATATGCATAAGTGAAGTGAATGGAAAATAATAACACGGAGCATGAAATTCTGAGATGCCACAAAAACTCCCTGGAAGGTTCTAGCACGGGATCCACCATCTTGTTAGAATATGGTTTCACACGATGCTTAATATTGGAATGATCGCACGAAGTTTGTGATATTATTGACTACGTGACAATGGCAGTAATAATCGGAAAGATTGATTGCCAAAAATAAATTAAAAAAAAAAAACTTGTTAGAATATTGATTCACACGACGCTTGATATTGAAATGGTCTAACGACGCTTGTAATATTATTGACTACGTGACAATGGCAGTAATAATCTGAAATATTGTCAAAAATAAAGTAAAAAAAAAATGCCTACAAAAAAGTCACTGACAGCATAATTCTAACTTTTATATTAAATTCACAATAGTAGTTTGTTATGTTAAAAAATAATTGAAATCATTAAGTGATGTTTATTGGTCATATTACCAACAACAATTATCAATTCTTGTCAAAATACATAGCACTCAGTACTAACCGAATCACACTCATAATTGCATCACAAGTAAAAATGTTTCCAATCCAACGAAATGGGCACGGGTCAGCTATTTTCAATAAAAAAACGTATCCGAAGCCGGAAACAAAAGCTACTTTATGTCAAAATCGAACTTTGTTAGACAGATGATATTGAAATTTGGTACACGTCTTTCACATACAGAAGATTTCTACATTCTACTCTTTGACACTAGATGTCGCTGCAGCATATGAACTAAGTTATCTGAAGAGAGAGAATATTTATAGGTTATTTAGCTGCTATAACTCGACTATCTGTTATGTTAATTAAAAATAATAACTTATACGAATGAGTAAACAAATAGCAGTTACATATCATCCTGGTGGTCTAGTCGCCAGACCGGTAGAATCTCAATCCGATGGCAGCGGATTTGAACCCCGGCATGTATCAACGATTTTTAGGAATTCGTGTACATTTACTAATTTCAAATGATAACACTATCTCCTGACGGTGAAGGAAGGTCTCGTGAGGAAACTTGAACTTAAGAAACGTTCTTGTACTAGTGGGAAAACATAGTACTGTGGACATATCAGAGTTTAACAATTAAAAACATACTATAAAGAACCAGCCAAATAGGTGGAGCCGTTCTGAAGTGATACACTTACAAACATTCAGCAATTTATTTTAATTTATATATAACATTTGCATGTATAATATGCGAAGGAAAATAAGCAAAGAATAACCAGACGATGCAATGAAAAACTAAGATAATAACCAAATAACCAAGCGGAAAAATAAAGAACAAAACAGAGAAATCCTTAAAAATGCTTATTTACGAGAAACCGTGCGACGTAAAATAATATAACGTCGCACAAAAAGGGAGAGCATTTCGGAAATCGTCATTAAAAGCATAACTCAAGTCCTCGGGACACATCTCCCATACAAAATACTTTAAGCGGAAACCGTACACGCATCAAGACTCCCAACAATGGGGGTATATCTCACAATCGCTAGTAATAAAAGCCGGGAGCGCCCACATTAAAATCTTATCCCTTTCTTAAATATAAAATTCACGAAAAAAAATACAAGAGGAGGAAATCTCCCCTATATTATTCAGTGGAAATTCACCCCTCCGCCCCCTAAGAGTGGGTCCGAGAACCGAGAAAGCGCAAAGAAATCGTGACTTTACAGCGACGAGCACAGAGCAACAATTGGCATGAGCCAGCCGATTGACTGATAAGCCGAATTGTACTTTAGTTCATTATACACAAAGATCATATTCGTACGGTTAGTAATTCGAGTATTATACAGAATTCTCACCTAGTTGGGTTACGAAATGAGATGCAGCGCAGGCGGGGTGGCCGGCGAGTTTAGGGGGTAGAAAAGGGAGGCCTCGAACCCGAATTATCGGGGCGTGTGTAATGATTTTCCCGGTTGGAATTATGGACGGTATCGGAGCCAAAACGGATGGCTGGGACAGACGTTTTTTTAGGCTTACCCTGATTAAAAAGGTGAGAAGTTTTAAATAGATATATTCAATTTGTATTTGGGTTATAATATCGTGATGAAGATATAGCATGGTGGTAGGTGTTTTTCCTAAGCATGCGATATTATTATACCAACCTCAAGATAAAAAGACTGTCATTAATCTATACTAATATTATAAAGAGGTAAAGTCTGTGACTTTGTGACGTTGTAGGGGGTAATCTCAGCAACTACTGATCCAAATTGAAAAATTCTTTCAGTGTTACATATAGCTAATTTATCGAGGATTGTTATGGGCCATATGCCACGCTAAGACTAATTGGAGCGGAGCACCAATGAAGAAATTTAGAATTTTGAGAGAAAGAAATTTGAAATCGGGACTTTTTTCGTCTTGAGAGTTTCCGCTGCGTGTTAACATTAGCCCAAAGTAACTATTCCACGCGAACGAAGTCGCGGGTAGAGGCTAGTCATTTATAGATAATTTCTTTATTGATTTACTAGGTGACATTTATTTTTACATCCTGTCATTTCTTCATGTTACCAGTAACATGGATCAGACGGTATTTTTTTAATATCTCTCATGTAAAATTTAACAAGTACATATAATTAATGAAAACCCTGACTACAAAGTTTACTAATGCACAAACTTTATATCTAAATATTTTATATGTCACTTCCAGAATTAAAGGAAAATTGCTAACACCACTATAAAGATTAATAAATAAATAGAAATACATACATTCAAAATGAATTACATCCATGTACAAAATCGGGTAAAAAATAATGATATTACTCTAATTACCGACTACTGCTATTGAGATAAATAATAAATTTTACAAGGTATATACAAATTTTGATTGTCTGTACATTGTACGTCTCAAGAAGCGTGATAACAACTAAACAATAGACCTCATTTAGATATTAAAGCGAACAAGCGACAAACTGTGTAGTTATATGATTTATCTCGACAATTTGTCCGTCCTTCTGGACGTATCATCACGACATATCGGCGGCACGTATGCGCGGCGTGAGCCCGCACTCACCCTGCTCTCATAACTTCACTAGAATTGCCAGGTGCAAAACAGTAAAACCCGAAAATTTAAAAAAAAAATAATAATAAACGTTTTTACCTAATCATAGAGTCGAGGCACACACAAGTATTACCGACAGAAGTCAAAACACGAAACAAAGGAATAACTGTGTTCGTTTTTGAATTTTGAAGTCGTTCATAGTCTGAATTATTTAAATTTGATAATGGTATGTAATTATAATAATTGCTTAGTGGTACAGTTAAAGCACAGACTCTACAACCACCATCATCATTACCCTTATCCCACTTAAGTAGGGTCAGCACAACATGTTTTCTTTTTCCATTCTCTCCTATCAAATGTCATCTCAGTATTCACACCTTTTACGGATATATCGTTTTACACAGTCCACTGTCCACTATCATACTAAACACTTATTACAAGTAATTATTAATTTATTATTACACTATATTTACATACACACAATTATATATACGGTGATTTCAGTTAAGAGAGAAGTTAATTTCTTAATTTACTGTGACGTCAGTCATACTTAAATTAATCATACATTATTTTAAACAAACGCTATATGGTAAGACAATAGAATACAAATCCTAAAATCTAGAAGAACATGTATTAATTTGTATATACGAATCACAACGCCTTTAATAATATAACTAGCAGTGGCACACGCGCTTTTGATTTATACAATTTGGCATTCCATTTTACTGTTCGGTAAGTTTCAATAAATTCTGTATAAAGCGATTAAACCACGCGTTATGATACTTTGTTAACATAGGCATTTACATGTTCGCCCTTAGTAAATCTAGATATCTATGAGGCGAACAACCAACGTAACATATGACGCGTGAACTATTATTTCGCTCCAGCCTGAAATACTTTTTGACCTGCAGTATAGTAGTCCGGTGAAGCTGTCCTTGCTGGGTCAATAGTGCAGTCAGTACGAAAAAAAAACCCTGCAGTATCATCAATGATACTTTTTTCCTATATCACGATTGTAGCCCGACGTTAGCTAGCCTATTAATATAGTTCTAACATATATAGTATATAGACAAATGCCAATTGTAACTAATATTACATATCCGCAAATTTGTTTGTTACATTTTCAAACTATAACTACTCAACCGGTCATCACGAACATAGAGTATCTTATATTTAAAAAAAAATGTATTTTTCCAGACGGATAGATCAGTCCTCATTTACGTGAGCGAAGACGATAATAAAAGATATTGTGACTATAAGCAAACGGAATTAATAAATTAAATGCACTAAATAAATATAGGAATTATAGAAAAAAGTCAAACGGAAATCCGCTACAGCTGGCAACATTAGGATCAACTTGCATTTCGCGTGACCGTTACAAAGTCGTGGTTCTTTACTACGACAAAACTTCCATAATAGAAGCGCCTTACATCCGGCATTTTTTATCAAGAAAATACAAACATTCATATTTGAGCTTGTAAAAACATAAATACAATACTATTTTTCCACGTTAGGAAGTTAATAAGACGGTAACAATATTAACTGACCTTTCAAACGAGCGTATATTAAAAATTATGCGTGAAGATAATTATACAATTTAAATTGTGGATATTGCAAATGTTGTTTATGATACTACTCGGACAATAATAGAAGCAATTAATTAACGTTATCACAATGCAACAATATTGCTTGAGGAAAATTACCGACTTATTTTAAAGTGATTATACGTCCATAAGAGATCGAACTATATTTAGAACGAATTAAACATTTATTTGCATCATTTTTTTTTTAATTATGATAATTGAAATGACTCGACATATCTGGTATAAATTAATTATATATTATTATAAAAGAAATTACATAAGAATATATGAAATTTATTATAGAGTTACGTTTCTAGACCTAAACTAGTATTCTGTGATTATTTTTACTAATTATTTTTTAAGACTGTGAAGTACACGACACGAATATTGATAAATATTTAATAAACTATTTTGTAATCAGTATATCATACAAAAAAAATTCTGATTAATATTTTAACTGCCGATGTGTTTGTTTCTAATGCTTTCAAACCTAATTACATTAAACAACCATTACGAAGTTTTGCATAAACGATAGGGGTACAAGAAAATACACAGGGTACCCTTCAACCAAAATAAAGTACTCATCCCGATGGATAACTTTACCTAAATAATGCATGTATATATGGTGTTCAACAAACCGCTGAAAAATGTTTTATTCTCTCTTGAATGCGAGTAAAAATATTCATTCCATATTTTAAAAAGCCGAGTCATCTATCACGAATTTAAAAATATAAAACGTTCGATTTTCAAATCCCGAGACGAAACGAACGCAAGCGACCCCGAAATTGCCGGCCGCATTCACCCAGACAAAAGCCCTAAAATACACCCCCGCAAGCAAAAAGAAAAGCATTTCCATGCCATCCCCTCCTTCGTTTAAATTTCCCGCCCCAGAGCGGGGGCGGCGACTGTAGGGGCGGCTTCCGCACAACAGAGACGAAACTTAAAACCCTATAGAAAAGAATGAGACGGTGGTATGTCCACCTGTTGCGTTTAGAGTTTAATATTTTCGCGGCGGATTCTTTTTTCGTTTCTTACTGCGTTCCAAAGGATTTGAATGGCGCGCCCGCGTGCATGCGTATTAGAGTTAGGTATTCAATGATATTGACGTACGCCAAAACGACGTCCGACGTTCAACGTTCGATTTTTGAAGTTTTCATTCGGTCATATTCAGTAGTAATAATATTCGTCCAATAGGACAGGCGAAGGAATTAATCCATACTGCCAATTATGAAGCTGTCAATATACGTCGTTCTTATATATTCTTTAGCAAGTTTTTTTCTACCCATGTCAAAGTTAATGTAAAGGCATAAGCATCAAATATAATATTTCGTACATTTTTTTATTCATCTTTTTCTTCTTCTTAATATTGGAGTAATCATAAGACAAAACTGTTCAAATACTTCCAAGCGTGGAGTTGATAAAGACCAAGATAGGTTTAAAATTATCACGACAAGTTAGGAGATGGATATTCAGGTAAAGTTTCGTGCGATTATTTCAATGTTCCAACAAAATGGTGGCTCCCTAGTAAGAACTTTACAGGGAATTATTGTGGCATCTCAGAATTCATGCTCCGTGGTATTATTCTCTATTCACCTATGCACAATAAACGAACCATATTACTTACTTAAAATACCACCAATTTTACACAATATAGAGTCAAGTAACACAAGATTATGAATAAAATATAAAATCAACTACTCGTACATGACAGACTAAAATCAAGCCAAAAACTCCCTCAGTCATATTTATATCTCTAATCTCTCTTATTTTTCTATAGTCATACATGTTTCGACCAGTATTTTAATATGGTGACCAAAGAACATGTACTTTTAACGTTTTCAATAATTCTATGATACAATATATTTTGTAATTAGCTGTGCACGCGACTTCGTCCACGTGAAACTTTATGTAAAGAAACAGCAATTAATAAACTCATCAGACTGTATTAAGTACATTTACTTATATTTGAGTCACGTCGTCATTAAAAATACAATAACTCTTGATAGAGTGAACCGATTTTTATGAAACAAAAACAAAATATTTCTCGAAGATATGCTTTATTTTGTTCGATTTTCTTGAAAATGTTTTATCATGAACACAATATATCAAATGATACAAACTGATTCAGCCATTTCTAAAATTGATTGAATTTTTTTTTTCTATCTGACTACGCTATTGGCCCAACAAGGTCTTAACAGCTTCACCGGACTACTAAGGCGAGCGCATAAGACACTCAGACGATTTTATTTGACAACTAGCTCAAGGGTGCTCGGCACTCCTTTGCTTGGGCTGTGGCCTGATACATACGATTCGCGACCTATCTGAGCTAATCTAAGCTAAACTAACTATTCATACATATATGAGTTGTTGGAACATATATGTGTACCAAGCATACATACCTCAACAACTCTTATATATATTTCGTATTGGATAATTTTCTGAGCTACTTCAGTTAGACAAGGGAAAAAATAAAACCCTTCCACTTTCATGTGTAAGCGTGTATACGTGCACGTGTGTGAAGGTGATGTGTGTAATTTTGCCGCAGTGATGTATGATTTTGTGTCACTGTATCGCGCGAGCAGCACACTCAAGGGCACCACGCCGAGGAAACGGACCTAGGCTTGAGCGGCTGTCAAGGGGAGCCTAATCTGGTGATTGAAATGTATTATGTTACTTATTGTAGATACCTACAACATTTTTTTTTTTTAATAATCTACAAAGTACAGACACGTTAGATTCAAATTCTTATTATATGTAAAGATATAGATTTGTTCTAAAGTGATAACTTAGGCTCAGTTTAAAGTAGTAACGAGCATAAATCATGAGTTTTTCATCGTCAAATTTTAAGAAAAAATACGAACGCGTGTATTGTTCGACTGTTATCTAATTACGATTGTTTTGTCGGAAATAATTCAGGCATACATGTAAACAATTAAAACATAAACCGTGTTATAACAAAAAAGTTAAATACGTATTAAAAACTTGCTTGAAAAAGGTTTCGCACTAAACGCATCGTGCTCTCCCGAGGCCAGTTCGCGTTAACCTTTTTTCGCAAGTCTAACAACCAAAGCGAGACAAAACACCAAGATGGCGAACATGCAGTGAGCGCGGTTTTTTTGCCTGATGTTAAGCATAGTACATTCCAAAAATATCGGCAACCACCGAGAGACAGATTATCCATCGCCGGTCGCCGCTGTCATGCCGGCCATAATGACGAAAGTCGCCCGGTACTGGATATGCACAGGCTGATCCCGAAACGCGACGCGCAGAAGCGACTCACTATGACGGGCTTTTTCTCCATATGCATGGTGGTTGCGACCCAGTTGGGCCGTAAAACCCTACCACCCCGCTCTCGTCATTGCCTTGTTCGTTGATCAGCAGGGTGCACCACGTGCAGGTGAGGTTGGCTTGGGTGTCTCAAGTCTTAAGATGTTATTCGACACTCCTTACACCCTCATTTAAAAGAACCACCCACGCGGTACATTTAAAAGAAACGTTTTTAAAGCAAGTATTCAATACGTATTTAACTTTTTTGTAATTACACCCTGTATATTTATTTCATTCGTTACCATCTTTTTGGCAACCCTAGCTCAAAGTTCGATCCAGCGGACATCTGACCACTAAGTTCTCATAGTAAGCGTAACTATAGAACACATCGGCAGTAAAGCAGGATGAAGACCGAAATAAAAAAATGTTTGTATTACCGTTTCCGGCGCGTCCCCGGTTCGAAGTCGGGCCGTGCACGTGCCTCGGCTATTACTAAGAAATAATCTAATAAAAATAGTACATATATCTCGGACGATTAAATTACGGTGTGGAAGACCATCGTGGTGCTTCATATGTTTATTATTATGATATGTTATAAATAAACATACGAGTCTTCGGTATCTGATTTTATGGGTTTACAGTTTATTTTGTTGTGAACATCAAGTTCCAGATTATGTTGGTCCAAAACTATATACACGGTACGTCAATATCGGGGAAGACAGAAAGTGTAAATACCATGTTTATTCCTAACAAATGCACCTTCTTGAAATTTATTTATTCCTTCAAAAAACCATATTAATTTTAAATTTCAACACTCAAGCGATAGGAGACAAACGAACAGGTGGGTCAGCTGATGTTAAGTGATCACCACCGTCCATAGATACTAGCAACACCAGAGTATTTGCAAGTGCGTTGTCAACCTGTGTTGGTGGGGACGGGAGAGGGGAAAGTGGGAGGAGAAAAGGGAAAGAGGTGAGGTGGGCTTCCGGCACTCTCACTGACCGAACGAAACGCAACAATGCAAGCACTGTTGCTTGACGTCGGTGTTTCTGTGGTTCGAGTGTTACTACCCCAGCTTAGCTGACCTATTCATGCTGAAAACAGTACTAGCTTCAGCGTGGCTCTATCACTATGTACGTACGTACGTACACTACGTATCTGCCATCTCAAATAGTAATTTAATATCAGGTGAGATTGTGATCAAACTCTAAAACCCTATAAAACCTTAAAAAAATTAAGTTCAAAAGTTACCATAATACGTTTAACTCAAGACCTTATTAGAAACTCGAGACGTCCTTATTAGAATCCTTACGACTTTCTTTATATTTCCATTTTAAGGCCATAAACTATATAAGTATGCATAATAAAATGCTATATCTACTATTTCATATATGTTTTCCTAATCAAAAAAATTGGTTGCCTGTAAAGTCGGTATACGGGCGAAAGTTTTACGTGACAACGACTTTGAGTGGTAAAATAATTTTCGTATAGTAGTCTCTCTCGCTCTTAGGCGGGCTAACCATGCCCGAGTGGAAGGGACGCGTGCCTCTCACTCGCTCTCATTGTAAGCGCATAACGTGAGCGGAGCGTAACGCAGTTTCTTGAAGTGTCACCCGGCAAACCAATTTATAAGACGTTGTCACGTCAAAAACTAAAGAGGTCGAAGCTAACTCCTTGGATTTGATTCCGAAAATACTAACGAGGTATGATCGCGAGTTGTTACAAAAACAGAATTATTCTAACACGATTCTCATCTGCTACAAGTCTGTAATTAATTGAGAACAGATCTAAATGTAAAGTATACAAGGACAGCCTAATCGGAGTAGGTTTCAAGGTTAAAATCAATAGAATAGTTACAAGAGACAGCCTACAGCACATTTTAACTCGATCCCATGCATCGTGAAATGATAATGTCATGATAAATATGAATTCTTGCCAAATATGCATGTACATATGTAGTACAAATCTTAGATATTTAGGGATCACAATATCGCTTAAGGAAATGAGTAAATAAAAGTGACTACATCATTACCTTACAAAAAAAGTGGTACCCGTTAAAAACCAAAGATGAGTTGACCATAAACCCCAGAAGTAAAAACGGAATTAAAACGTAATGCAAAACATATTTCATTACTTAAATTATATGAAAGAAGCTTAATATTTTAAAAAGTGGAATGAAATATTTCGCTTCGCCGAATAGTTTATACAATGTGTCAAGAGATGGCGCCACAAGTATTTTATATCGCGACATCGTTTTGTAACCAGCAAAATGGATGGTCCCTCGTCCGAAACTTACACTAACGATTGATATCCCTGTTCATATAGAAACGAGATTTATCTTGAAAAGGTATTGACGAGCCGATTGTCTCGTTAACGCCTACATGAATTGAAACTTTAGGAAAATGAGTTTTTGATCAAAGTATTATTTACCTTACTTACTTACGACGTGAAGTAACAGTGCTTGCATTGTTGCGTTTCTTTCAGTCAGTGTGAGCGCCGGAGGCCCGCCTCTCCTCAACCTCCCCCTCTCCTTTTCCTTTCCTGTCCCCCTCTCCCCCAACACAGTAGGGATGTGAGTTTAATGAAAAAAATCGATTAATTAGGAATCGATTTTTCTTTTTTTAAATAATAATCGATTTGTTAAAAATCGATTTTATTGAAAATAAATAATCCATTTTTTCAAAAATCGATTTTTATAATATTTAAAAATAGACATGCTTTCCATATTCCTATAATAAACCTAAAGATTTAAAATAACAATTTATTAGATTAAGAATCACATAAAATTATACGTATCAAAATAACCAGTTCAAAACAAAATAAAAGTGAATGTTCCTTTAAACTTTCAAGGTAAAGAATATAGAAACTAAATACCATAGAAATTTTCAGTACTATTAAACATTATATTGTAATAAAAATGAAATGATAAACATCCTAACAAAATGACAACATTATTAATTCTAAATGTAAAATTCAAAACAATGAGTTCTCTTTTAAATTTTCATATTAATCATAGTGTGACTGAGAAAATTAAAATTGAAGAATTTTTTTATTGAATAATTTCAATAATAATTTATAGTTTTGTAAACTTATCGACTTACCATAAGACATTTTTAGTAAACATGTTGTACTCGCATGACAGACCTTTTTAGTTTTATTGAAAGTTTTAATTTTACAGAGAGCGGTATTTGGCTGTCATAAGAACCACAACAATCATTATAAGATATAGTAACTCATGTTACTTGTAAGGCAGTGGGATGTTTTCATTCTATGTTCTTTTTAAATTTGTAGTTTCACTATAAAATTTTTCATTCTATCGAACAGGACATGCATATTATTGGTATTATTCTTTTTCGTTATAAAATACTTTCGCCAGCCGCTTTTAGGTGTTTTGTGGCTAGAAAACATTTTAAATATTTACAAACATATTATTTCACTATGCTCACTCTTCAATTGTAAATAATAATGAACTTATTTTGAGTTTTTTTCATCCGTCACATAGATGTTTATAAAAATCGATTAAAATGCGTAATTTATATAATCGATTATCAAAAAATCGATTAATATAAAAATAAACATCGACAATAAAAAATCGATTATAATAAAATAAAAATCGATTTAATTAAAAATCGATTATTTTTTAACATCCCTACTTAGAACAAGATGATAAAAAAAGAAGAGAAAAAACTTGCTAAGTATTGCTTTCGTGTACAGAAATAGTATATTTTAAAAGTTTATAATTAGTATTAAATTTTTCACTTTCTACTGTTTTTCTTTTACTATTTTTATAAGTTACTTTGGCATTACGTTACAATATATCAAAAAATGACGTATAAGCAGTGTACTTAAGATGTAAGTCAATAGACCCATACTATTTGAAGATATATCTAAAATTAAAACGGTAAAATTAGCGATGAAATTGAAAAAACAGTATTTTTTAGATATTTTTCTCGTAATTCAGTTTTCTCATAAATTTACTATCAACCAGAGATACATTAACCAATCTTACTCAGGACAAACAAACGACACTCAACCTTAAGTTCAAAACAATATACAACGTCTTATACATATAATGAAGCATTACAGTTTCTTTGAGGTTCATTCACCTCAGAACTACCAAAAGTAAGGCATAAGACTATGACAAATCGATGCAGAATTGAATTAAATCGACCTAATATTGATTTTAAATGAAGTTTATTAACACAGAGAACCGAATAGAGATTAGCTAGTTTTATGAATAACTGAAAGATATAGGTCAAAACAATAATGCTTTTTATTTACATTTTTTTATATATCAAAGGAGGCAAACAAACAGGCGGGTTGCCTGATGTTAAGTGATCACCTTCGTCCCATAGACACTAGCAACACCAGGGGAGTCGCAAGTGCGTTGCCAGCCTGTATATGGGTGAGGGAAGAGGGCAAAGAAAGGAAAGGGAGTGGAAGGTGGCCCCCCCGGCGTTACATTCAGAAATATACTGCCAATTCTTAACCTTATACATTTTTAGCGCTTGTCTTTAAGAGAAACTACAAAATATGGTCAGTTTCAACAGACACAATATGTCATGCTATGGTTGAAAAACTCTTTGCAGGTTACAAATCAAGAGAATTGCATCTGCAGTAAAACCTGGGTAAACCAGAGTTCAAATGATCGTAATGTCTTTTTCGCTTATACATATACACGTGTGGCACAAACAGCAAATATGCAGTGACAAATATAAATGCATCGTATAGCTATTATTAATTAAAAGTATATATAGATGCTTACAAAAAGAAAATAAAAAGATACACTAATATAATATAGACTTAAAAAAATCACTAATATCTTCTGCATTTAAATGTTCTATGTATTTTTACAGTTTCTATTTATTTATATTTTAGTTATTTTTTAAGTTAGTTCCACGAGGGAAAGACGACTTTCTCTTATAAAGATTTCAGTTTCTTCAAAGTCAAATCAAAATACTCTTTATTCAATTTAGGCTCGACACTTATGAACGTCAAAACTACCACCGGTTCGGAATAAAATCCAGTCATCGAGAAGAATCGGCAAGAAACTCGATCTGGTTTATCGTTTCATAATACATTTTTTTAATATAATTACAACATAGAAAACATATGAGGTTACATTCGTTTTTGTTGGATGCACAGAGAGAGGCCTCACTTCCAGACGTCGCCATCGTTCACATATTGATTCACACTGTAACCCTGTTGCTTAGAGAGGTTTTAGAAGATTATAACAACGAAACCTGACATTTAATCTTACTTATAAAATTCTTATGCTTATCGAGTTCTCATTTATTCATGTGTAACTGTATTCACAGAAACCATACCGTCTCGAGTTAGAACATGTCAGTTCTGACAGCGCTCAACTCCTTACCACTCTTATTATTTTTGTACTATAGAATAATTACGGAAAATTATTCTTACTAGCCCATATACGGGTATAGCAATGCATTTGAAAATAAGTAGTCCGGTGAAGCAGTTAAGACCTTACTGGGTCAATAGTGTAGACAGATCGAAGAAAAAAAAGCATTTGAAAATGAGTTCTCTCCATCCATATCTTTGATTATTATTTTTTTTACTTTTAGTATTGCGTACTAAGTGTAGGGTTTAGGTTCAAATTTTGTAGTCGCTCGACGATTTTTTAAATAAAATAATTTATTTGCAAATTATAAGACATTTATTATTGCACACTGTATTACAAGACTGACATATCATGTATATTTTTTTGTTTAGAACATATACTACGTTTAAAATTATATAAATCAAGGAGGTTTTTAATATCCTCCAGCCCGACCAAAAATGGCCACAAAAATTACAAGACAAAATAAAAGAGGTTTTTAACACTAAGGTACGAGAATTTGACTATTAAGATAATGTATATCCAAAGACATTATAACAAATTAAGTAATAACTTATCAAATATTCACAATATTACAACATTTCCATAATTCGACCGTCATCATTTAGCATTGACATTTGCTACACATAAACACTACAACAGTTGCCTTTTGAAAACATTACGCTTAATTTTAGTTAGATAATCATATATCAA
>JACEII010000059.1:228867-313327 GCA_014332785.1 Antheraea mylitta | reverse complement strand
GGGGGTAATATATGAATTTACCAACCCGATTTTGTAAACTCTTTTACCAATAGACAGCCACGTTATTTGTGAGTGTCATAAGCTATAGGTCCCAGTTAGGATAACAAAATCGGCTGAGTGCCGCAAGCGCTCGCCTTAGTAGTCTGGTGAAGCTGTTAAGACCTTGCTGGTTCAATAGCGTAGTCATTTCGAAAAAAAAAAAGGTTAGGAAAACTAATTACTTAAATCAGCTAAACTCCAACTTAATATTACCTAGTTGATCGTTTTTATTTTATTCATTTTTCTTAATTTTTTAAATTACGTTTTTTACAAACGGTAAGATAATTTAACAGTTTTTTTTAACTTTTTGAGGGCTTCCAAGTATTGTATAATTTAATTTGCGAAAAAACTATAGGGACATGATAATTGTAGATATAGGTTGAATGGTATAAAAAATTGACCTGCTTACATTAACAATTTATTAAAATAACCCGTTTATCTATACTTAATATTATAAAGAGGTAAAGTTTGTGAGTTTGTGACGTTGTGATGTTGTAGGTGGTAATCTCAGGAACTACTGGTCCGATTTGAATAATTCTTTCAGTGTTATATAGCTCATTCATCGAGAATGGTTATAAGCTATATATCATCACGCGAAGAGCAATAGAAGCTGAGCACAGATGAATAATGATTCAAAATCGGAATGTTTTTTCCTTTTCAGAAATGCTGCGTGTTAGTCTTAGTGAATCTATTCCACGCGAACGAAGTCGCGGCCGGCTAGTATGAAATAGAAATCGGTCGTGTTTCCTCTTAACGCATTGTTCTCGCTAATCTTTTTCCGACACAAAATACACATAGGAGTTGTTGAGGCACGCATACTTGGTACGCATGCATGTTTCAATAATTCATATACGTATATCTAAATAGCTTAGCTTAGGTTATCTCAGATAGGTCGCGATTTTTGCACAAAACAGGCGATAGCCCAAGCCGAGGTGTGCCGTGCACCCTTGAGTTAGTCGCCCAAACACCCCGAAACGGCTGAGTGCCTTCAGCGCTCGCCTGAATAGTTCGGTGAAGCTTTAAAGACCTTTCCAGGTCAACGGCGTTTTCATTTCGAAAAAAAAAACTGATCTTTTTGACCGCTCTGAATATGGCTGTAAGTTAATGCGCAAAATATCGTCAAGAGTCTCATACATAACATAGGTAAAATATTATTATAGAAATATGATACCTCTAAAATTGGCATCTCATTTATCTTTGAGTTCTATCGATGTAAGATTATATGATTTTTTATCAATAAATTTGTGTTCTGAGCATCTATATTCGTAGCGGTGAAAAGGTTTGACGCGGACTATATCGTGTTATAATAAATTGAATTCTAACCAAAATTTTTTTCATGACATAGGAGGCAAACGAGCACGCGAGTCACTTTGGGGGGTAGGGGTAAGGGTGGTAAAAGAGGAAGGGGAGGGAAGGTGGGCCTCGGGCGCTCTCACTGACCGAACGAAACAAAACGATGCAAGCATTCTTATTTCACGTCGGATTTCTGTGAGAGGGTGTTGCTACCCCGGACAAGCCGAACCATTCATGCTGAAACCAGTAACAGCTTCAGCGTGGCTCTACCACCTATAGAAAACCTAAAAAATTAACGCTATGACTTGCCACGTTGGTAATATATGACCGGCGATAGTGTCGCTTATGACGTTATTCGGTCATTAGTGACCAGAGCGCTAGATAGTACAACTAATCCACTAAATCTCATCTGTGTTGTCGTAAAATAAGCATGTAATTACAATGTTGCAGCCAAAGTGTTAGAAGTGTCCCGATGCGACACAACCCTACCGTATCTACATACCTGAGGCCATAACGTGTAATATTTTTCGCGCGTTACAATCTGTTACCACGTTAACACCGACATGAATAGATAGCCGCGATAAGATTTTGATAAGTGCATGTTTTTTTGTCGTTTTATGTATAAATAATAAATATTTTGGATAGAATTATTTTAATCCGTTTTATATTAGATGTTTTTCTGTTCAAAGATTATTTTACTCTTCCTTATTCCGCGTCGTATCCGCGTAAAAAATAATGCAGGCAACTATTTATCTATACTGATATTGTAAAGAGGTAAAATTTGTGAATTTGTGACGTTGTAGGGGGTAATCTCAGGAACTACTGGTCCGATTTGAAAAATTCTTTCAGTGTTATATAGCTCATCTATCAAGGAAGATTATAGGCTATTATCGCGCTAAGACCAATAGGAGCGGAGCAGTAATGAAGAATGTTTTAAAATTGGGGTTTTTATTTCCCCTTGAGAGCTTCCGTTGCGTGTCCAAAGTAACAATTCGACGCGCAGTCGTGGGCCACGTTTAGTATGAAATATAAGTGTACTATTAAAATTTGGTTATAGGATACATTGCATTTATAAAACAGTTGCTTTATAAAAACTAATGGCCATACTGTGATTGAAGTTCGACTATAATACATGAAGCTTGTTCAACATTATTGGATTTCTTTTCGCCAAAGAGTATTTTTTTATAACACTATAATTACTGCATATATATTTAAGTGTTTTTTACTCTGGTTTTTTAACTTATACTTTAGGAGCAATAGTTTTTTTCTCGATAAAAAGTATTCTATGTCCTTTTATGTACCCCTAAATAAGTGTGATTATGAATTTATTGTAATTTTAGCGACTATACGAGAAAAAAGTAGATAAGTAAATGGACTATTATAATAGATTCAGGTGACTTTATTAGTCACCGTTTTTTTTACATTAAGTTCCACGCGGACGGAGCCGTGGACACAACTATTATATTCATAAGAACTTACCATAGTGACTGGTAGGGGGTGCGCTCCACCATTTGGATAAGGGTACGGCGCCATGAGGTAGCCCATGTTGAAACTAGCAGCGGGATGCGGTTCGAATTTACCTGGGAAATAAAAAACCATATATTGACTACTAATTGTGAATATACTCTTTTAGTTTGAATTTAGTTGAATTTACTCTTCTTTCGATTAGGCCTCCCACGGCAGCGGCTCAAGTCTAGGTTTGATCCCTCGGTAGGGAGCCCTTGAGTGCGTTGCTTGCGCGATACGGTGACACACAAATATACATCACTGCTACAACACTACACGATCACCCCCACACTCGTGCACGCTACACGCTTACACATGAAAGTGGAAGGGTTTACTTTTTTCCCTTATCGAACTGAAAAGCTCTCAATTTTCCGATAATAAATGTATGGAGGAGTTGTTGAGACGTGTATGCTTGGTAGACATATACGTTTCAACAACTCATACATATATGAATAGTTAGTTAGGTTAGCTAAGATAGGTCGCGATTTTGCATGCAACAGGCAAGGCGAGGTGTGCCCTGCACCCCTGAGCTAGTTACCAAAATAAAATCGGCTGAGTGCCTTAAGCGCTCGCCTTAGTAGTCCGGTGAAGCTGTTAAGACCTTGCTGGGTCAATAGTGTAGTCATTTCGAAAAAAAAAAATCTTTTAAATATTACTATGTCGATATTACGTTCACAGGAATGTAATCGTTATGAGTGGTGTTCGAGGTAATAATGTAACGCTTTCAGCGTCCTGCGCCCTATGACGGGTCCTGAGTCATCACAATGACCTATTGTTGACTTTTCATTATTAAAATGTACTTTATTTTAATATATATTTTAAATACAGTGTAACTTACTTTGTTTAATTCGCTTTTACGTCATAACTACTCAATCGATTATCATGAGATTCTGCATTCACCTTGTACAAAAGTGGTACAAAAAACACCACCAGATTAACACCTTTCTTCCAGAAAGACAAGGTGCGATTCAAAGGTATAAATCAGATTTATATTAAAGCGAGCGAAACCGCGAGCAAAAGCTAGTCTATTAATATTTTATAGATAGGAAGTTTATATTAGGGAATAGTTTAATATAGTTATAGTTATGATGGTGAGCTCTTCACCAAGCAATCCTTTAAAAATGTATTTAAGGCTAGGTAGTGCCCGCAAAATCGTTCCGTGGAAATTGATTTTCCTCCATGGAAGCTACATAATTCTGTGTTTTATCTGGATTCATTGTGAACAATCTTTTATTTTTTAAATTGTAATTACGTCATTACTACTTAACTGCAATAATTACCGGACTTAATTTACCTATGTTCAATTTTCCTCATCAACTCCTACATAAGTGCGTAACGATATATGAGACATTGAAAAGTCGTCTATTTACCATTGGAAAATACGACAAAATCGTTTCTGTGATTAGTTGGGATAAGCAATAGACACTTCAGCTTGATTTATGCGCATAGATAGTACAATATAATGGACGTATATTGTAAAAAATGATAGTACATTTCTTGTAAACGCGATGAGACGCTGCTAGACCAAACTCGTCGATACTGCGACGGGTGTGCTAGAGAGGGAGGTGAGGGGAGTGAGAGACGCGACGAGTGCAGACGAGAAAATTATGCTCCGCCGTGAAGTAATTTAACCGCGTAATTGCGTGCGCACTACCGTCGACAAGTGTCGAACGGACACTTTTAGAGTTCTGCACGGGAACTTCCAATGATAAATCAAAATGCTCGTCAATAAATAATAAATCTCGTGTTGATAAATCAACGTTGTAATTATTCCATCATATTTCTTTTGTACATCGAAAGATATATGCTTAAATGCTTAACGTGTACGTTTCACGTGAAGAAACTGTGAAATGTTCTGTTTTAACGGAACCGCCTTGTTCGTAATCTTTAAGTAAAAACTTACCCTCGGTTAGTCGTAGTCTTTAATTATGCGTTTATGAAATTTATATGAAAGTTAAGTCATTCGTTTGTAGCGGAAGTCGATACCCGTGCTAAATTATACTTTAAAATGGAAGTTCCTTACCTGGTCAACATGCATCTATACTCAGTTGCTTACCATTTCTCTAAATAGCAATTTATTTATTTATTTATCATTAACTATAACATTTACATTGTTACTAAGATTTACATTGTTACCTTTACATTTATTTATTGGAACTTATAATTTGCAGAATATGATAAATGACCGATATCAGCTGCATTAGTTATCCTGTGTCGCAGCCAATATCGGCCAAATCCAGAGTAACATATTTCGTTCCTCAAATAATGTGTGTACACACAATGTATGTGAAGTGCCATATACAGAAGGAGATAAATAAAATAGAACAAAAAGTGCGAGTGTTGTGTGTGTGTGTGTGTTGTGTATGCGTGTGTGTTGTGTGTGTGGTGTATGTGTTTAATATTAGACAGCATAATACAAAGAGCAACATTTCCTACAGTCTAAGAAAGTCCGTGAGGAATACTAATAAGGGAAAATGTCTCCTAACCTGTGATATTTTTTTCTGTTTCCTCATAATTAAGTTTAAGGAGCCAATTTCTTACACATTTTTTGCATTCTCTGTAAGTGAGAGGAAAAATGTTAAGTTCTTTGTTAAACTTATTATACAGAACTGCACTCTGATAATAATATTGATTTCTGATTACAGCGAGAGTGGAGAAGACTTCAGCGCATACTCTGTCAGTTCTGCGTTTGTGTTTATATGCTGTTGGATCAAAAGTAAGGCTTGAGTGTTGACGCAAGATAGAATGTAAAAGAAAGGATTGTCTGACTGTGAGAATATTCCATAAACCATATAATTCCCTAGTTGGGAATCGTACAGATTTGGATGCCATGACTTTTAATACAGCTCTCTGAGCTCTCTCTAGTCGAAGAAGTAAGCACTTTCCCGCTCCACCCCAAGCCGATATACAATAAGTTAGAATTGAGTGGGTTAGACCTTAGTATACCGTTTTCAAAGTATCGCAGTCCGCAGAGGCTCTCAATAGCTTGAAAACAAATATAAATTTTCTAACCCTAGATATAAGCGTTTCTACATGTTTATCCCAAGACAAAGTGCTATCTATCCAGACTCCAAGATATTTGATGGTATGTATACGTTCAATGATAGGACAGTTACATGATAAGGTAGCAAATGAGGAGCATTCATGAGCAGTCAGAATGTATGGGGCGATAGGCTGAGATGTAATTCTAGGCGCAAATGTAATAAACTTAGTTTTGTTTACGTTTAGTGTTAATATATTATCCGACAGCCACTTCATAACTACATGTAAAGCAAATTCAGCGTGTGAACGAGTTTCAGACCAATTGGTGCCCCTAACAATTATTGCTGTATCGTCAGCATAAGTTATGATATTTGCGTTAGTAATAGAGAGCTCACAAAGATTATTTATGTAAATTAAAAATAAAACACTACCTTGAGGTACCCCATATATTAGAGTTTCATCATTACTCAGATAGTTACCAATTTTGACGAACTGAGTACGGTCACTTAGATAACTGTTAAATATATCATAAGCCAAACCCCTTATGCCGATCTGTTCAAGTTTGGTCAATAGGACAGGAATAGAGATAGTGTCAAATGCTTTGGATAAATCTAGAAATATTACAATGGTTTTCAAACCATTATTAAGATTTTTGGCCACAGATTCAGTTAAAGACCAAACTGCATCCTCAGTACATTTACCAGCGCGGAAGCCATATTGGTTTTCAGCAATAATTTCATTAGTAGTCAAGTAATTGACAAGCCTATTGTTTAAAATTTTTTCAAATAATTTAGATAAAGCGGACAAAACAGAAATAGGTCTATAATTATTGATATTATTTCTGTCTCCACTCTTGTAGATAGGGTATACTAACGCTTTTTTAATACTAATATTACAAAGAGGTAAAGTTTGTCAGTCGTCACCAGACGTTGTAGTGGGTAACCTCAGGCAATACTGGTCCGATTTGAAAAATTGTTTCAGTGTTATATAGCTCATTTATCGAGGATGGTTATAGGCTATACGTCATCACTCTAAGACCATTAGAGCGGAGCCCCAATGAAAAATGTTTCAAAATCGGGTCTTTTTTTCTCTTAAGAGCTTCCGCTACCTGTTAGCGTTAGCCTAAAGTAATTATTCCACGCGGAGGAAGTCGCAGGCAGAGGCTAGTATTATATATTGTGACAACAACGAAGATATGTATTAAAAAATCATTGTAATCATATATTATCGCGTTTTGAACTATTAATAGTTCAATATATCAAAAGTAATTTAATATTAATAATAGAATCGAGTACCTTGAATATCACATAAATCAATGCAACTCTGAATACAGCTATGAAATATTTATTGAAATGTTGACAGTTTTAAAACCTATATGAGAAAGTCATATTTCGTGACCATCAGCGTAGTTCGTGCTTTTTTTAGACACTTAGTTAATAATACGCATACCACGTTATTAGTACGACACTAGGTCAATAGTACGATTGCTTAGTAAAAATCATGGCTTGAATAATCATATCAACATGAAATTGATCTATAAAAAAGTTTAATTGATAAATCATGTTTCAAAATATCGAATAATACACACTTTCACACTACGGAAGTCTGCAGAACAGCTGTCTAAATAATATTTGGAAACGGAAGTTATATGGGACACTTTTTTGAATATTATATTATTAATTAATCTTTATATATAAATTACTTCTGTACGCGTGATGTTACTGATTGGTTGGACAGATTTCCATAAAAAAAATTTGAGTGTTCAGGTGTGTCCGAGAATAGTGTAGATTCACAATTGCACCCTATAGGTGGCGCTGCGGTTGACTTTTAGGTTGACAACGTCCGCCGGGTCAGCTAGTATTCATATATAATAATGGTTTTAGTACATTACTTTTAACTAGAACTTTCGATACAATCCGTTATGTTAATATAAACTAAAATGAGCGTATTTATTACTTATCTATCGCAAATCGTAACGGAAAAATTAAGTCATAAAGACATTGAATTGACTTTTTTATGAATTTTATTTATTTGCCACTGGTCATAATAAAATTCTATCAGTTAAATAAAATTGTAAGAATAATATTCATATGTGATATGAATGGAGGGCGTCGTGAAAGTTGTAATAATTTATGTCAATCGTCTATCCAAAACATATGTTGCTGTTTTTATTTTTGTCTACGTTATTTTGCATTAATGAAAAAGTATTATGTTTTTTTTTATTACGGAACTAACGGTGTGTATTTAATATAAATAATAAAACGAGTTTGTCGTCTTATAAACTGTTTGTGGTTGTTTGAATTCGGAGAGCAAACTGTAACTGAACTGATAATCTCAAGACGTACTTCTCTTTAGAAATACTAATATAGTAGACATTTTTGTATGTATATCGTTTTAACGTCTAACTTCATTATCTATACACATCTAATAATTTTATGGAGGTAAACTGCACTCCATTCGTATTATACCAGGTGACTGTTTAGACACCAGCAACATTTGTGGATGACACTCTGCACTCGGTTCTCGTTTTAAATAAATTAAAAAAATAAGCGCTTAATATTTAACCTAACTATATAGAAAAATAAAAAAATATATACAATTCTCTACACGTCTATATTAAAGCACAGTGCCAATGACCGTTTTTCACATTCATTTAAAATGGAACATCAGAACGTTTTTTCGACCTGACTATGCTATTAATCCAGCAAGGTCTTAACAGCTTCACTGGACTATACATCAGAACGTCAGGAACGAAATAAAAGGGTTTATTGCCAGTTTTACTATCGAAATTTATTAACTCCGGGTCGCCCATTGTAGCTTTTGGACCAGGTCATTCCACTTAGCTTTATTATCTTATTTATACGAGTGTAGCTATACTTCTGAAAGTCTTAGAACAAACTTTAACTTAAGTTTTACTGGTTGTTTATTAGTATTTCTTTTAATATTACTATTTTATAGGTTAAGTGTGACCATGAAGTGTCATATCCTAGAATACTGCGAGTGTCTAACCTTTCGCCTGGTATTACTCTTCACAGTATGTTCCTAACTTTTTTTAACATCACCTCCTACATCAAATTAATATTCCTAATTTATAACCCAATACAAATGAAATATAATATCGTAATAAAAATATAATCGAATCACATCACCGTAAATCATTTCGATCTTCAGAATACGTTTATTAACACTTTAAACTTAAAATTACATGCAAATTTTAAAGTATTCTGTATAATAAAACTCGACTCGCACTTCTCTGTCAATTTAGTTTTTTTTACGTTGTTTCCAATCGCCGGAGCGTTGAACTCGTATTGTGCACTGATATTTGGAATAACATCATCTATTATAAAACGTGACCGATGCATGAATACTCCACGTCACAATATCGAGAGCATAGAATGATTGAACTTTAATAAAACTGCGATTTTTACGATCTGTTTTAGGTGTCTGGCTTAAGCAATAGCCTAAGTCAGTAATATTTTCTCTCATGTTTGTAGTGGTAATACCACCACCCTCTCACAGAAAACCGACGTGAAGTAACAGTGCTTGCATTGTTGCGTTTCGATCGGTCAATGACAGCGCCGGACGCTCACCTCTCTTTCCCCCTCCCCGAACTCCCTGGATGAACTCAGCGCTACACAGGCTGGCAACACATTTGCGACTTTGCGACTCCCCTGGTGTTGCTAGTATCTATAGACGGTGGAGATCACTTAACATTAGGTGACGCAGGTTTGCCTTCTTTGATATAAAAAAAAATGTTTGCTTGTTTTCCCACCTTTACCCCGTACGTTTAACATACTCTTTCGAAGGTATCTGGATAAACTAATAAAAGTAGTTCCGTGAAGCTGTAAAGGCCTGTCAGGTCACTAGCGTAGTCAGTTCGAAAAAAAAAAAACCGTACTCTTTATTCTACATTTTGCATGTAGATTACTCTGCTTCCAAAAGTCGTAGCGTAATATTACATACCTTATAATCTTTCTTAGCAGGCTGTAAAAAGAATTTCTTAAATCTGATGGATAGTTCCCGAGATTAACGCATTTAAACAAAACTACAACCACTTTAGTATTCAAATAGTAGTATAGGTCTGAGCTAAGTATTACATTCAGTTCACCTTGTAAAATAAAAACTTTAAAGTGAGTGCTTTACTGTGGAAAAATTGATTTAAAAATTATATCATTGTTTCTGTTTTTCGTATAACGCAACCAGATGTTACTAGATAATTTAATAGTTTGAAATTTTGTAAAAAAAAAATGTTTTATAAAAATGCATGTAGTGTGCGCATGGTTCTGGACACTACTTAACTCTATTATATCTGTAAGGAATTGTTTTTTTTTTTTAAATAAAAGTAGCTTAAATTACTCCTCAAAACATAAAGTATCTTTCAGTGAAAGCCTCGTCAAAATCGACGCAAGCGTTGCCGATGTTAGCCGGATTAGACAGACAAACATTTCAAAAATTGTTTTTTTTTTTTTAAATAGCACATATATTTTTATATTCTTTTATTAAAAAGCTTGTTATTTTGGTAACACAAACAGATATCTCAAGTTCCTTTATGTGATTAAATAATTTCATAAATTCTGTTTTTAGTATTAAATATATCGGTTACAATAATAATTTGAAATTACACGAAGATATGTAGTAATTCCTACCCGTTTATTACTTGTGTGTTAAATGCCATAGGGTTTATAGTTTTTATTAACAACCGTGCCTTACGTGACAGTTTGATGATTGTACACATGTTGAGTATATATTCGAAGAAAAAGTGGCATTCTTATACTAAAAAACCCTGTAAAAAGTTTTAGTCAGACAGCGATTCCTATGGGTACTATAAAGTAAGTTGTTCACTTGTATAGTGTTGTAGAAAGATTTCCAAATTTTGTAAGAAAGAAAAACGATATTGTATTGAACTCGAATTAATATTTCCATGGTACAATGACACTGGCAAATGATTTTTCAACGACAACTGAATAAAAAAGCTGGGCCGATAGTGTCGGTTGAGCCGTTTTTATTCAGTTAGTTTTTGATCTCCATTTAACTTTTTTATTCGGTTGATTTTTGGCGGGTTCATTGTTTGTTACGTAATGATTTTTATTTTTCTTTAGAAACGTTATATTTTATAAGAAAACTGGCATATTTAATAATATGCAAATGTAAAATCAATTTATAACAACGCTTATTTTTGAGATATCACAACCACCTTCTCGAAAGTTCTATTACCGGGGTCCTCCATTTTGTTGAAATTATAAAATGATCACAAAATACTTTTTAAAACAAAATAATCAATATTGAGGATTGGTTACTAGACTAGGAAAATAGAGAACAAAACATCGCATAATAAAACTTTGATATTCGTACGAGACCTAATAATACATTTATCTGCGAAGTAAATTCTGTTTACAAAGTATTACAGTGCATTAAAGGTGCAAAAATTCGGAGCGACCAAAAAGGTTGACAAGGAATGTATAATATTTGCATTAGAACTTTTCTGTCACATTACTTTAATTCTATCAAACTATTACTAAGTTTCGCATCTACAGTCGTACAACGCAACAAAAATATATAATTAAATATATATATGAGAACCTTTTTTCTAACAAAATCTACAAAATTCCCGGAAAGTGTTCCGCGGTGGGTCTCTCGGGGTCAGTTACACAAATATTGACAATGTCGGTCCGCGTTCAAACTCCGTGTAATGCGTTATAACTACATCTGTCTACAAACGTTTTTGTACGATTTGTATTCGTCATACTTGTAGTACTTCTATGCGGACTAAGCCGTTTAAATTTATATAATTACATCAAGTACCATCTTTATGAAAATAACTAACTATATGTGTGTATATATATATATATATATATATATATATATATATATATAAAAGATAAGATTTATATGTCGTATACAAATTAAATCATTCCCATTTAATAGCATAAACATTTCGGCGAGCGCGGTTCATTTAATACGTAAGTACACAAATGTATATAAAGCAAGTATTCAATACGTATTTAACTTTTTGTAATAACACCGCATGTTTTTTGAATGAATAGGACATGAATAGATATGGAGTACCTTAAAGATTATAGACGTAGTTTAAAATTGTTTATATAATAAAAAAATATAGGGTGTGTCATAAAGATTGGCGAGATAATTGAGACATTTGTATTACAGAGAAATAATAACAACGTCACGCGGTGTCCCAAGACCCACCCCACCCACCAAGTACTGACCTCGCTCGAAGTTGTTTAACTCCGATGATCATTACAGACCGGCGAACACTACTCAACACAGTGTTTATTACCTTCATCACTTTTCGTAACACAAAAAAGGTTGCCGATCAAAATTTCAAAGTTCTACTATAATCACTTCAACTTTCCTGTTTACAAGTAAAAAGCGGATATTAAAATTTGATGTAATTTTATCACTTTAATAAAGATCAGATTACTCTCTACTGCTTATAACTTTGACCACACGCCTCGGGATGTGTAAAAAGCTCGTTAATCTAACGACAGGAGTATAATTGTAAACGGATATCAACTTCCAATTAGACATCCGATATAATGACACAAAACACGCCCGCGTCACTAACTGGTACCGTGGACTTACAGCGTGCGGACGTCAGAGCGAGATGGAACTATATATTTATATGCGCGCGAAAAAGATAGATAGAACGCTAGAATGATACACGGTCAGTGGTGTTATGTGAGCGTCGCGCCGGCAAGGACTGGTCGTTGTTATATGTGGCGTCTATTCTATTGTATGTTACTAGATAAGCTTTTAACATTAACAATTAAAAAAAAAATTAGTATTCATACAACGACGCGCGTCTTTTACGGTTACCATAACAGCAAAGGCCAGTTTTATTTTTCTTGAAATAAAATAATAATTTATAATTAAATCAAGAAATAATTGAGCCATTACAATTCAAATAAAAACTTAGTAAATACAAAGTTCAACGTTTAAATCAATTTAATTGACCGCAACGGTTTGAGCCCATAAAATGTGGATTATGCATATCAGTGTTAAAATATAATATTTTTAATATGAAATTTGTTTCTGTAATCATAGGCATTATAGCTGTAATAAATCAGGTTTAAAATCCACTTAGTTTTCGTACGGTGGAAGTATTTATAAAATTTTTTATTACTTGTTTGATTTCGTTCAAAAACTTATTTACTGGCATGATTTTTTTTTTCTTTTATTTATTACTATGACAATATTTAAAAAAGTAATTTTGGTTGATTTAAACTTATATACGGATAAAAACTAATTGTCGATTTCAGTGCGGTTTGTTTTTCTTCGATATGTCCTCTGCCTATGTAGGCAATTCCGCCAAACTACAAAAAACAAAATTAATTACGAAGTAGATTTTTTAATACGTTTTTTAAATATGAAATGTAGATTGTATATTAAATAATTAACATAAATAATAAAGAGATATGTCACGCCGCTCATCTTTTTTTTTCACTTTATTTTTGGCAATCAATCTTTCAGATTATTACTGCCATTGTCGCGTAGTCAATGAATGATATTACAAGCGTCGTGCGCTCACTTCAATATTAAGCGTCGTGTGAGCCAATATTGTAACAAAATGGTGGATGGATCCCTTGCTAGAACCTTCCAGGGAGTTTTTGTGGCATCTCAGAATTTCATGCTCCGTGGTATTATTTTCCATTCACTTCACTTATGCATAATAGACTAACTATATTACGTAAAACACCACCAAGTTTACAAATTATAGAGTCAAATAACATAAGATAATGAATAAAACACACTACATGACATACTAAAATCCCGGAAAAAGGTTCAAAAGAAACTTTGCCGCTCATCTTTAGCTTTATTTTTTTTTCTTCAGTATGGCTTCTGCCTATGTAGGCAATTCCGCCAATATCCTGTGTGGCAAATACACGTATCGAACTTAACCGCCAAATTTTCGATGTAACGACGTAGAATTAATTATCTAGAATAGCATCATGTTAACATAGGTAAATCACCAAAGGGGGTAAGTACTGCTGCTTTGAGTCCCAAAGAGATAATATGCAATACCATATTGTATATATACATACAATACGGTTGCACGTATTTGATTTATTATTTTTTTATTGTGTAGGTAAATGTCAAGACAAGGTTTGTATGAAAGACAATGTTTGAAGAGACTTATTGTATGTAGTCCGGTGAAACTGTTAAGACATTGCTAGATCAATAGCGTAATCAGTTCGAAAAAGAAGAAACTTGAGGAAAAGTGATTTTTTTTATATATAAAAGAGTAAGTGATAAGCCCTCCTGCTGGTTTTTAAGATCCTAATTTCAAAATGGCGACACGTGTTTATAAATACGTAGTCTTTTTTTAAATGACAATTTTACATTACATCGTTTGATATTGTTCAATTTTTCTCATAAAAGAGGTATTTTTTAAAACTCATATTGCAAACAGTCTGTTCGCCAGCTGATCATAAGGGCTGCATTCTTTGCTAGTTTAAGCTCTCACGGTGTTATTATAAAAAGTTAAATACGTATTGAATACTTACTTTAAAAAGCCTACGTTTTAAATGCACCGCGCTCGTTGTATGTTCGCCATATTGCTCTTTTGTCTCGCTTTGGTCAGGTTAGGTTAGACTTTCGAAATAAGGATAACGCGAACTTGCCTCTGGCTAGTGCAGTGCATTTAGTACAAAACCTCTTTTAAGCAAGTATTTAATGCGTATTTAACTTTTTTGTAATAACACCGTAACAATTTAAGGGTTAACTTTTTAAACGGCAACGCTCAACTCACACAACTTTCGATTCGAATACTTTACGTTTTTGTTGTCATGTCAAATCGTTTTTTCCCTTATTTAATTTGTAACGTAAATGAAATGTTTAAATTACCATCAAATTACAGTAATCAAACTATTTATGGTTCGAGATAGACGCAACCGCGGGCATTGAAACCCGTTCGTATAACAATTTCCGGTTGTTTTAGCTTCACATTACTAGCCTGTGTGCTCTCTCGTAGAGAATATGATGTAATAATGATCGCTTCTATGCTCCAATAGTTTAAACCAGTGTTTCCCAACTTTTTTTAGGCCATGCCCCCTATCTTAACATTTCTAAAATTTTTATGATCAGAAATATATAAGAAATATAATATATAAGAAATATAATGTATAAGAAATATAATATATAAGGAATATAAATGATAAGTTTTAGAAAGAAATCACTATGAAATTGTTATCAAAACATCGTAAGTTAAATTTCAAAACATATGATGAAAAACTTACTAGACGACTCTAATTACACTGTTGATATTTTAGTAACGACAAACGAAATTATACCTAATAATTATTTACAGCATTTTTTTTTTGCCTTGTTAAATTTGTCACCAATACCTAGCATTGCATTTAAATAACCCAAAGCGAAAGGGTTCAAGTCGTGTCGAGTACATTTTTAAATTACCCCCTTTAACTAGCAAATTGCCCTATGGGGCGTGGGTCCTACGTTGGGAAACACTGGTTTAGACGGTGTGGAAACTTGCGGAAAGTAATCAAGTTTGCCAAGGGTTCAGGAAAGAAAGAAAGATATATTTATTCAACACATACAACATATATTAAAAAGTATATACATTAAAAATAACTCGAGTCATAAGTTACCGAATTAAGTGGAAACAGTACAACATAATAACAATGTTCTGTTTTGAATTATTACAGTAATTACACTGTGACTTATTAAAATTTCATAATTTGTGAATTGAAATATCGTTATATATTATATTATTATGAAGCTATTACTGGCTTCAGCATGAATGGGTCGGCTCGTCCGGGGTAGTACCACCCATTCACAGAAACACTCACGTGAAGTAATAGTGCCTGCATTGTTACGTTTCGGTGAGTCAGTGAGAGTGCTGGACGCCTACCCCTTCATCTTCCCCCTTTCCTCTACCCTTCCTCCCATCCTCCCACCCCAACACAGGCTGGCAATGCACTTGCGACTCCCCTGGTGTTGATAGTATCTATGGACGGTGGTGATCATTTAACACGAGGTGACTCGGATATTCGTTTGACTCCCATGACATAAAAAAATTGAATGGTAATATATTTGTTTTTTTTTTTTATTATGCTGCCAATAGTCTATTGAGAAATGCATCGTAAGGTCTATGTTTTTTTAGATGGAGCATAGATCGATATGGTTCTGGACAATCCAGGGATTAATGTCATAAGGTTTGCTTCATTTAACAGTTCTTTATGCTGAAAGATTCTTAACAAAAACTAATTTAAATTATTGTAGTACTTACAAGAAACCACGAGTATTAAAACATATCTACGTGCTTGGTATTGTCATGTGTTTGTGCTTTGTCAGAAAAAAAGCCCTACAACGCTTGAACCTATAAACCTGCAGCTAGCTTATTGCTGAGGCAATGACCTTTTTTATTCCAACAATTGTCAAACCCTTTTTTTTATCGAAGCACGACATAGTGACTTCACTATGCCTGATGTTAAGCATAGTACAATCCAAAAACATCGGCAACCACCGAAAGACAGATTATCCATCGCCGGTCGCCGCAGTCATGCCGGCCATAATGACGAAAGTCATCCGATACTGGATATGCACAGGCTGATCCTGAAACGCGACGCGCAGAAGCGAGTCACTATGACGGGCTTTTTCGCTATATGCATGGTGGTTGCGACCCAGTCGGACTGAAAAACCCTACCACCCCGCTTTTGCCATTGCCTCGTTCAATGATCAGCAGGGTGCACCACGTGCAGGTGAGGTTAGCTTGGGTGTCTCAAGTCTTAAGATGTTACTCGACATCCCTTACACCCCATATCTATTGAAGTGAAGATTTTGACCTGATGTTGATTGATCACCGACGTCAATAGACACTTGCAACTGCAGGGGAGTCGCAAATGCGTTGCCAGCCTGTGTTTGGGGGAGAGGTTAGACTATATAGGTAAGGAGAGGTAAGGGGAAGGGAGAAGAAGCGAGGGGAGGGAAGGTGGGCCTCCGACGCTATCAGTGACCGAACAAAACATTATAATGCAAGCACTCTTACTTCACGTCGGTGTTCTGTGGGTCGGGTGGTAATACCCCGAGCGAGCCAACACATTCATGCCGAAACCAGTAATCTTATTAGTGATATAACTATAATCATTTCATACATCGATCTGACCCTTTTTGTCACGTAAAAAACTGTATTAGCGTAAAGAAGAAAACCTAAAGTTAGCCGACACAAGCTTCCTACCCAGAAACTAAAAGTTCTTAATCTTTACAAAATAGTACCCTAATCTAATTAGAAAACCGAGATCATAGTTAAACAAAATAACAAGAGAGGCACCTAGAAGTAACTTATTAATAAATATATTCGGTAATGTAATAAGAGAAATATAATATAAGGATATTCGCTTTAAAAAGGTTATGTTTTAAACGAACCGCACTCACTGAATGTTCGCCATCTTGCTCTTTTGTCTCGCTTTGATTAGATTAGGTTAGACTTGCGAAAAAAGGATAACGCGAACTTGCCTCGGGCGAGCGCGGTGGATTTAGTATGAAACCTTTTTAAAGCAAGTATTTAATACGTATTTAACTCTTTTATAATAACACCGTTTATGTTTAACGTTAACTTCATTTTTAAATGGCCACTGGTCACGTGTGTTCTTTAGAGAGGCACACGGAATAAAAAATATATTGAAACAATCACATCCAAGCGTTTTTTTCTCCCGTACATCAATTGCATGCTCTCCTCGTTCGCCGGGGTCGTGGCGAGTCGATCAGATTAGGAACAGAAACCGGTTTCTCGAAAACATCCCGAGGTATAAAAAAACAACACTAATAACAACAAATAACGAGGCGAGTAGTCGCTAGTGATGACCGCGTATCGATAAACGCGCCAGTTATGTTATCGATGACGATAATCAGTGCAAGTTAAAATGTCGTATTCGTTGACTTGATGTGACATACAGCTATGTAGATTTTATCTGGTAATAAAAATGTCGTTAGTAACATTACGTGTTAGGTAAGCGGTTAATACATTAATTAACAGATGATACTTCCAAAAGTATAGTAGTTATTAAAATTGAATGCATTCAATACTTATTATCTTAACTAATATTATAAAGAGATAAAGTTTGTGAGTTTGTGACGTTGTAGTGGGTAATCTTAGGAACTCAACGCACCTCCTCCTCAAACTCCTCTGGGGTCGCTAGTGTCTATGGACGGCGGTGATCGCTTAACAGGTGCCCCCATATTCGCTTGCCTTCTATATGATATAAAAAAAACTACTGATCCGAATTGAAAAATTATTTCAATGTTATATAGCTCATTTATCGAGAATGGTTTCAGGCTATATATCATCACGCTAAGATCAATAGGAGCGGAACACCAATGAAGATTTTTTAAAAATCGAGGTTTTTTTACCTCTTGAGAGCTTCTGCTGCGTGTTAGCGTTAACCCAAGGTAATTATTCCACGCGAACGAAATCGCGGGCACAGGCTAGTATAATACGGATCTATATCTAAATTTTTGATCTACGCAATTATCTTCAGAGCGGTCAAGAAGTTTGGCGCAGAGTGTACCCGTGTACCTTGATTAACATTACTTATTTGATGCACCGCACCTAATTGTTTTGTAAAAAAGGGTTTTTACCTCATACATAGATGTTTTAGGTTTTGTACGAATTTCAATTATTTTATAGGATTTTTGTTGTTTATTTCTTAGTCTGGTAACCAATCTTCACTACTAGATTTTCCCTTTAAAATATTTTGTGATGACTTTAAAGTTTTAACAAAATTGCGGCCACTTTTTAAAAACTTTTCAGTATCTTATTTTCGTATCTCAGAATTAAATCGTGTTATAATTTCTAATCGTCTTCACATATACATAACAACTTAGCTATATTATCGAAAATGTCAGGAATATTATAAAGTATAGAATTTCTAAATAAAACAGCTATATAATTCATGCAAATGGGATGAGTGTTTGGTGAGTACAAGATACATGCTCGAGATTTTTCTAAGTCACTAAAGCCATAATAGATGTCGCGCGCGTCGTTCCATTAGAGAAGCAGCAGAAAACAATCCGCGAACGTAACTACATAACCTATAAAAATATGACAAGCTTATGTAACTTAGTCCTAACGATAACCTGATGATCGTAATCCTCCTTATCTCATATTAACATGAAAACAGATAAATAAATTGTATAGATAACTTCATCAACACCAGATGTCACATGAGATAAATAAAAACATGTGATTGTACCTTGTACAACTTATCATTATCTATTAAGGAGACAGTAGATAATTCTAGACTCGGAGAATTCTCACATCTGGGGTATGTTTTCATACTGAAAGATTAGCTGTCATTTATGCGTATTTGACTCAATGCGTATTGGTGGATGGAAATACATTGTCTATACTTGATATTATAAAGAATTAAAGGGTCTAATTTGAAAAACTCTTTCGTTCTTTCTTCGTCATGTAGCGCATTTATCGAGGATGGTTATAGGCTACATATCATCACGCTAGGACCAATAGAAGCGGGGTCCTTTGTTTTCCTCTTCAGAGCTTCCGCTGCCTGTTAGCGTTAACCCAAAGTATCTATTCCACGCGAACGAAGTCGCAGGCAGAGACTAGTTGTCTATATGTTGACGTATATGTGGTAGAGCCACGCTAAAGCTATAACAGGTTTCAGCATGAATAGGTCGGCTAACCAGGGGTACTACCACTCGACCCACGTTGCGTTGTTGTGTTTCGTTCGGTTATTGAGAGCGCCGGAGGCCCACTTCCCCTTCTCTCTCCTCCACTCACCCCCTCCACCTCCCCTCCCCCATTCCATTCGAATACAGGTTGGCAACGCACATGCGACTCCCTTAGTTTTGCTAGTGTCTATGGACGGGGGTAATCACCTCCCATCATTTGAATATTGTAATTCAGATTATAATTATTTTCCAAAACTCAAAAGAGACAAAAAATTTGACTTATGTTGGCAATCCTTACGACTGTATAGATTTTTTTTTGGAAACCAGTTTTATACATTTTTACTACTATTGTAGAGTAGTATCATAAATATTACAAGGATCTTGCGATAATTTCAATGTTCGAACAAAATGGTCGCTTCCTTGTTAGAACTTTTCAGGAAGTTTTTGTGGCATCTCAGAATCCATGCTCCGTGATTTTTTTTATCACCACTTCACTACAATGATCAAACTGTACTACGTAAAATGCCACTAATATTACAAAATATAAAGTTAAAGAATAATTCTACTAGGTTAGCATGAAAGCTGTAAATGTCTGCGGAATATACCCACTCACATTTCCAAGGTGTTTTTCTACGTCAGGTGCATTAATTTATAGAGATAGTATAAAAAAAACATGCTTTATGAGGCAAGGCTTAATCACCATATCAGCCCACGACGTACTACCATATATTATGTATTTATTTAGAAGATATTCATTATCACAACTAACATTAATTAAATTCATTTACTTAACCAAAAATATGGTAAGTTTGGAATTACTAACAACGAAAACAAACAGACGTTCAAATTAGGTTATTGTAGAAGAAGTATATTAAAAGTGCTACGTATACCTGCTTCTACCATTTGAAATGTATCTAAATTTTTACTGGACCATATCTTAAAATTAAAATACATGATTATTTTTTTTAATATTATTATTTGAAGTGTGATTAATAGCCTTATCTTACGAAACAGTAATATAGAAATGATTTTCTGGTAGTTAACACATACTTAAAATCATAGCGTCCAACATAGTTTTATACCCGGCTTCGTTTTCGTTTCGGCTTACGGCGTCAAGCTCAAAATATTGTTACTGAAGATGCGGGTACTCGTGGGAATGATGTGGGGGTGCCAACGTTTATGCAAGCCTAGAGTTTATTTATTTCAGAGAACATTATTGAAAAAAATCCTAAACTATTTCCTTTTCATAACTTTAATTACTTGTTTTGAAAAAATGGACTATCAAGACAATGATAATATATGAGAGTACCAAATAATAAATGATTATTAAATAATTACTGCTTTATTCGTCTGATTCATCCCACAGGTCTTTTCGGTTACGCGCGACCGCTCCCGTTACAAATGACCGCGCGCCCGCTTGAAGATTACACTCCAAGCAAATTTTATAAAAGCATCAAATCATCAACTGTTATTAATTTATATTAGCCTAATTAATAAATCATTATTAAATTACTCTTACGGAATGTGCCACTTAAATATTTTATCTCTCGTATATTGTGCACGTTAGTTTCACATCTATTAGGTTACATTAGTAACAACTTTATCGTATCAATGTTAACATAATCGAACATCTTTTGTAACCAGTTTTGTGAAATAAATTAAAAAAAAAATTGGAATAAACATACCACACGATATTTTGGTGGTATTATATATTTTAATTCGTTTGATTAAAATGACACGAGTTTTGCCGATGTGCAGCAAAAACTAATGGATAATTATTTTTTGTAGCTTTATTCCATAGACAATTTGTCCTTGACTAAATCACGATATATTTATTTAGTATAAATCTATTAAAATTTTAGGAAGCCACAATTATTATAAGTAAGCAGTGTGGTGCGCATGCGCAGAAGAGAAGAAAACGGATAACATTGTTTACAAAAAAATATAGAAGCGAAGAATATTTATGCATTCATTTGTTTATGCATTTTCCGCTTATTCTTATTATTCGAATAATAAACCATACAGATAAAGTCGCAGCTTACAGCTAGTTATAAAAAAAAATACGATGCGTATCATTGTGTACACGCGAAGGAAGTGAAACTACTTTGGCTTATGTGTATTTAATTATGTCTAAGAGAATACTCAAGCTATGTATAGTCTCGTAATATAAATAAATACCTACCTTACTTTTAACGCGTAAAGCAATTTTTCCTCTATCATGCCATAACAAGTTTTACTTTAATTAAAGAAATTTTGTATCGATAGATGACGACGCGACCCAACCCTTTGACCGAGAGGTGGAACGGGTTGAAATTATACGAAAATATTGTAACGATAGTGACAGATGATTATAAGCTGGCGATAAAACATACATAATTTTCAGTTAATGGCCCCGAGGCGAGAGCGGGCATTAAGGCCCGGTGATAATTCCCACCTTCACTCGTTTCAAAGGAAATCAATTTCACATCACTAGGCCCGGACGATTTATGGATAAGTGATCGATTATCCGTTACGTCGACATTGAATGCACGACTTTTATGTCGCTCACGGGTAAAATGTAAACTGATTTTTATGAAAGCAATTCACGGCCTCAGTTGTTTAGACATTCGATTATATGTAATAATGAGGCAGTTGCAATGATAATGCCGTGGAAACTTCGATGAACTTATTTCAGTTTTGCTGAAAGGTGGCTAAAATTGACACATGAGCATATCAAAAGTTGGTATTATATTTCGAATGGGATTAACATGGAAGAACTTAATAACATGCAATATTAAGTAAATTAAGTAGAGGATTCGTTATTGCAATAATAAATAATGTAATGCGTTATTTCCACGATATAGATAACAACTTGTAGTCCGGTGATGCTGTTAAGAGCTTACTAGGGCAATAGCGTAGTCAGTTCGAAAAAAAAAAAAACAACTTATTGGATACAATTATTTTATCATTTATTATCAGTTTTGATGTAACCTTTATTGAGAATTACAATGATCGGCTGGTGTTATCTAAACGTTCGAAAGAGCAAGCATTATGTAATAACTAATAGGTTTTTTTATCATAGGAGGCAAACGAACAGGTGGATCGCCTTGTGTTAAGAGATCACCACTTTCCATAGACGCTAGTAACACAGGGGTGTCGCAAGTGCGTTGCCAGCCTGTGTTTTGAAGAGAGTTAAGGAAGGAGAGAAAAAGGGGGGGGGTGAAAGGGGAGAGACGGGGGGCATGGGCCTTTGGCGCTCTCACTGACCGAACGAAACGCAACAATGCAAGCACCGTTACTTTACGTCAGTGTTTCTATGGGTGGTAGTACCGGGGGTGAGCCGACCCATTCATACAGAAACCAGTAATAGCTTCAGCGTGGCTCTACCACCTAAACGTATAAGAGAGAACAATAAACAATAGATATAGCATCATCTTAAGAAATCGCAATAGAATACAAAACAGTATAAAAATATAATAATAATTGATAGCAATAACAACAATTCTTCTAAAATATCACAACAATATGGAATCGTTATTGGCATTTTTATTAAAGAATAAAAACTAGACATCGGTTAAAGTTAAACAACTTCATAGCGTGAGCGCAATATTGAAAGTGTAAAAATTCGTCTGTCAAACTAACAAATTTTTCATCAAAAGCATTCAGTTGAACTAGCTAGTTTTTTACTTAAAACCGTGCACCTCTAAGATAAATGAATATTTCATTCCTTGTTATTTTTTGTGTATTCTTACTTGATTTCATACTAAATCGTAATGGCAATGTATATTAAATGATATATAAATGTAAATCTTTATAATAATATTTTATATTATTGTTTCATTAGTTCCTTACACAGTGTTAGTAAGCACTAAGATAGTTATATGGTGAGTTAAAGTTCCAAATATGTTGCCGATGGTAAAATTCATTAAGCACGCTGTTAGTATTTATATATCTAATGTATACATTACATGCTTCTGTAAATGGCGTGCGTGTCGTACTTACAATTGTTTTTAAAGAGCATTTCTATAATTGTACAAAGTTCACATACAATTCTCTAATACAATTTAAAGAAGCGTGCCGAGCCGCGGTTACCCCTAGTAGATAATACAATTTAATACATCCTGCCTACATTTATAAATATGAATGTAAGTTTGTTTGTTTCTTACGCTTTCATAGCTAATTACTAAGTCGATGATCAGGAACTTTTGAAGACACATTGCCAAAAGCACAGAAAAAGGAAATTCATTGGATTTTTGTATAAAAATGTATTATTCCCGAGAGATAAATCAAATTTAAATTAATTCCAGCCAAGCCGCGGGCATTGGCTAGTTTCATAATAAAATAAAAAAGAACAATTGCGGTGTATGGTACTAACGAGTCGGTTATTGAACCCGGAACCTCTAATATGTCAAAAAGTTCATAAAACACTAAATTACGCAATGCTACACATCATTTTAAGCTATTCCATACTTTGAACTCGAAAACGTAGTATTTCTATTGCATAGGTAATGATCTTGCAATTTTTAAAATGTCTAAACTTAGTCATGTAATCCGCAAGAAAAAAACATGATAGATTTTAAATAACACTTACCAAAAACAGGACTAAGATCCGACTTTACCGATAGTTTACCGGGGTAAGGCTCGCCGGACTTTTCCTGGAACAAACAAATGGGAATAATATAATTTACAGTTTTAGTTAACAAAAGATTGAATATTGATAGTCATTTTAATATTGACGTTTGATACTTCAATGACATATGCTAATTACAACTATTTCATAAATGAATATTATTTTAAGATTATATTTTGAATCGATGATGGCTTCATTATCATACGATAGAATATCACAATAAACTCAGATTCCGATAAAACATGTTACATCTATTCAGCACAATATAATGTATTCGTATCTTAGTTATATTTCAGTCTACTATTATAATTGTTTTTTTTTTTTTTTTTTGCATCAGCTACAAAAGAATAAAATTCGTTAGTAAATAGATTCAGTATTACAATAAATTCATTAATTCAACATGAATATAGAACTTTTACAAATAACCATCTGGGTGGCTACCACTGTCAACTTGATAATCTGTCATTAAGCACAGATTAGATATATTCTAGCTACTGCAATTTTCAGTTATCCCTCTCTAGGATTGTTTATCATCTCTTAACATTGTAGACAACATTAACATTGCATGAAATTATACCCCAATATTAAATTTATGAGGATACAAAAAATTGCAATTGCCTTTATAGCTACGGCTTTTGAAATCTTAAATTGTAGCTTTTAAATACATTGGTGATCAGAACTCTGTAAGCGCTTTATACCTTTAAATAGTATTTTATCTATAACATACTATAGTACAACTTGCGATTTTTTTTTCGAATTGACTATGCTATTGGCCTAGCAAGGCCTTAACAGCTTCACCGGACTACTAAAGCGAGCACTTATAAGGCATACAGCCGATTTTATTTTGACAACTAGCTCAAGGGTGCACGGCACACCTCGACTTGGGCTGTTATCTAATTCATGCAATTCGCGACTTAATTGAGCTAACCTAGCTAAGCTACATTCATACTTATACGAGTTATTGAAACATGTGTACCAAGCATACATACCTCAAAAACTCTTATAGAATGTATTGTGTGTCGGATGATTTTTCTAATAACTATTTCAGTTCGCTAAGGGACAAAATAAGACCCTTCCACTTTCATTTGTAAGCGTGTATACGTGCACGTGTGTGGAAGTGATATGTGTAATGTTGTCGCAGTGATGTAAGATTTAGTGTCACTGTATCGCGCGAGCAGCGCACTCAAGGGCTCCACGCCGAGGTAACGGACCTAGGCTTGAGCCGCTGCCGAGGGGGGTCTAATTTGGTTTCCCTGCACGTGCTCCTCGCGTGGTGCTAAAGAGTAACATATCTTTGGTCGCTACTCTGTTCCGTATAAATGAAACCTCACAGCGACAAATAAAGTAATCAATTAATCGACGATAATAAAAGATTGATTCTCTTAAGCCAAACGATAAAATTAAAATTCCAATACTATTAATAAGGCTTTATAAGAACAGTTCGTTTAAAAGTACCATCGTAATTGTCATTGGATGCAGAAATCATAAACAACCTATGGTTTTTGTACCATATTTAACGTTGGATCCTGTTAAAAAAATAATTTAAAAACACCACAAAATCGGTACAAAAAACGCACTAAATTTAGATTCTCAAATAACACTAAATGAAAAGCTATACAACAGGGATATTAAATTACATGAAACTAAATTACTTTCACTAAGTTACTTCCTCACAACAAACTTGGATATTTCCGCTTAGATTAATCCCAACACTGTAATATCCTCTATCTCGACTATTACGAGACCAATTGACCGTTTGAAATCTCAACACCTTAGATATATATCACAGGGGGTTGATTCTGTAAGCTATCGAGAGTAAATGTGCAAATATAGATAATACAAATAACGGTATTATTGCTTTACTAATTGAAATTAAATGTTGTCGTTACAAATAAGACTTATATTCCTAAAATGATTTATACGTTCTAAAAATCTACAGATATAATTTGTTTTAAGCATTTCCAAATATATACTAATTTTCTTGAATGAAATTGGATTATAATTAATTACAACTTTCTATAAATTGCGTTATCTAGGCATAAATATATGAAAATAGATACTCCTTATTTAATTCAATACTATATAGTTCTACTTTCAAGTACAAATATTGTAAAAATAAGCTAATATAATACGTAACTTTAAGTAACATATTAGTAACATGAGTTTACTTAATGATACCGCACTTATGTATTAAGATTAATTCAAACAAAGTAATAATTAATTAAGACTTATGGTATTACGTAACATAAAGCAGGAGAAAATAATTCAAAATTATATCACGAGCGTTAATCAACGCTCGATAAAATTAGACGATCGACAAAAGACGAAGTTTATAGAATAGATACCCAATACTGATTTATCAGTGGGAGGGTCGTAATTGGATGAGTCGGAATCAGTTTACCCCACTCGGACTTGTTTACCCTAGATCAGGGGCAACGGATTTCCAAATTTTCTGCTATTACGTTTTTATTAAGGCCCGATGAAGCCTAATTTTTTAAGTACGTTGGGTTCATTGCCACAAAAAATGCGAAAAACAGAACTCATTGAGTAACTTTATTTTATGCATGAATATCGGTTTTACGTAGTACCAATAAATCAAATCCTTTCCTTTTAACTAATATCTTTAACTATGGTCAATACTAATATATATGTTAATGACAAAGTAATGACAAATCCATCTACTAAACGTTAAATCTATTAATCAAATTTGCACTCTTTCTGGAATAATAAAGACATCTGCCCACAACTTTGTCCGCGTGGAATAGTTACTTTGGGCTAACGTTAACAAGCAGCGACAGCTTTTAAAAGGAAAACAAGTTGATTTTAAAACATTATTTATTAGTGCTCCGCTTCTATTGGTTTTAGCGTGATGATATTATTAGCCTATAATTTTCCTCTATAAATAGCTATATAACACTGAAGAATTTACCAAATCGGACCAATAGTTCTTGAGATTACCCCCTATAACGTCACGAACTTTACCTCTTTATAATATTAGTATAGATTATATCATAACCTATATAGTAGTGGCCGTCGAATCGTTTCCCCGGTAGAATACCAATTTGATGTCCTCAGGATCGAACCCCGGTATGTACTATGCAATTATTGAAATTCATGTACATTTACTAATTTAAATTGGTAACAGTATCGGCTGACGTTGAAATAAAACATTGCGAGGAAATGTGAACCTGTGGAATGTTCAAGACACGAGCGTATTGTTCTTTAAAAGGCCGATAACGCACTTGCGACTCCCCTGGTGTTGTAAGTGTCTATGGACGGCGGTAATGACTCACCATCAACAGGCGTTCGTTTGCCCTCTATGATATAAAAAAATGTTCTTATAGTACCACTGATGTGAGAAAATATAAAACGGAGTTTGAAATCGCCAATAGCCTGGTGATTATGGCCATTCCAGCTATCGGGAAGAAGTCTATTGATTTTTTTTTCTCGAACTGTCTACGCTATTGACCTAGGAAGGTCTTAACAGCTTCACCGAACTACTAAGGCACTCAGCCTATTTTATTTGGGCAACTAGCTCAAGCGTGCACGGCACATCTCCGCTTGGCTGTTGCCTGTTGAAGACAATTGACTTGAAGTCGGCCTCTTATAGAATGACAATGTCATCAAGAGCTCCTTTGAACGCAATTTCAAGCCTAAGATTTCACGATGGTATGACATCTACTAAACCTTGTATGGAGAATCTACCCCTTTAATTTGAATATCTGTTCCTCAAATACGTTATAGGGGTATTCTTGCACTTGGTACCTAAAAACCAGTTTCATTTACAGGCTTATCATACTCCTATCTTAAGTTACATTGTTATTTGACGTTAGAATACTATCAAAAGTCTGTAACTTGAAAAAAAAAAAATGTTATGATAACGGAGAAATGGAAGTGATACCGCGTGTGAAAGAATGTGTCCAACACGATGATGCTCACACGTAATAGCGGTGTTCAACCGACCGAAAATATATACCGTTAGGGTTGACACTCTCTGGAAATGAATTATACAATATTTTTGAAGCGTATATTTTGTAACCCACGTTCAGTATTATTTGAAAAGGCGATACGTCACGGACGGGAATCGCTACGCTTTTCAGTTTTATTTATGTATGTGAGAGGGTCAGAGTGTAAGTAAGGCAGAAAGTAGAATATGATTTACTCTGTATTTTTTTTAACTTTAAAAGTAAATAATATGTTTTATTGTTTATTAAACTGTCTGAATAGTAATTTAGTAATATTAATTGGATTTTATGTACAGAATCTGAAATGCTTTGCTGCTATCGTGAGTTCCACGATACATGCACTTTTTATTTCTTATTAATTATATACCTTAATTTATTTAATTATAATAAGGAACACAAAATGAAAAGTATGATCACATTAAACTAATAGAATGTAGAAGGAATAACATGCGGTTACTTGATTCCTAATTGTACGGTGTGTTTAATGTTTCAATTTGTGGAATGTTTTTTTTAATAATATAAAACAAAAACTTAACCGAAAAAACAGTGCTTGCATAAGTGTTCACGCGGAGGAAGTGAAACTTCTTTCGCTTAATGTATTAAATTATATATGCCTATAATTTTTTTTTCGTACTGACTACGCTATTGGCCTGTCAAGGTCATTACAGCTTCACCGGACTAGATACAATGCCCATAAATTATTAATCAACTACTTACTTATACGAAATCTCGTAATATAAATACTTAACTATGCATTTAGTCATTTGGTATTCCACTAGATCCAAACAGAGACTTATAGATGCTTACATGTACACACAAAAGCAAACCTTGTAAGTAATTTGTAAATTCTTCCCTACCTTACCATAATAAGTTACACTTCAATTACAAGTCAATTTCGTAAAAACTAAAAAAAAAACGCAATTTAATATGGTTTTTAAAAAGTATTGACAAATAGAAAAAGCACAATTACTGTACGTGACTATAATATGCGTTAGTGACAACCCTACATACAACATCAGCTACTTTAAACGGTCAATGGGGCGCACGGACAGGCCCCGCTCACGGCTACCAATTACTAGCATCAGGCTTGACCCTTCCAGGATATACTTTGATATCAATTACCTTCACCTTGTTTAGTTTGAGAACCCTACGTTCGTGGCGCTTCCAGATTTTTTGTGCGCAAGTGTTGACTGAATAGTTGTTTCCGAGTTATTTTTCTGACATTACGTTATTTTATTAATGTCGAAATACATTCTGGCATGCGATGGTGTATTTTTTACGGAGACATACAGTTGGAAGACTCAAGTCTTCATCTACTTTTGAAATTGTAGAATTTATATTAAGGAGTAGTAATTAAAATACGTATTAGAAAGAAAAGAATTACAATAGTCTACAGTAATATATACAAATATGATAATATACTAAGTTTGTGAGTTTGTGACGTTGTAGACGGTCCGCTCAGGAACTACCGGTCCGATTTGAAAAATTCTTTCAGTGTTATATAGCCCATTTATCGAGGAAGGTTATTGGCTCTCACTGACTGAACGAAATGCAACAATGCAAACACTATTACTTCACGTCGGTGTTTCTGTGGGTCGGGTGGTAGTACCCCGGACGAGTCGACTCATTCAAGCTGAAACCAGTAATAGTTTTTTTTCTCGAACTGACTACGCTACTGACCCAGCAAGGTCTTAACAGCTTCACCGGACTACTAAGGCGAGCGCTAGCGGCGCTCGGCCCATTTTATTTGGGTAACTAGCTCAAGGGTGCACGGCACACCTCGGCCTGTGCTGCTGCCCGACACGTGCAATTCACGACCTATCTGAGCTGACCTAAGCTAACTATTCATACATATATGAGTTGTTGGAGCATATATGTGTACCAAGCATACATACCTCAACAACTCCTATATATATTTCGTATCGGATAAACCAGAAATAGCTTCAGCGTGGTTCTACCACCTACAAAACCTTTAAATATCACATGGGATCGCGGTTCATCGTTAAATCTATTTGTAATTTCCGTAACAAAGTAATTTTAAGACAAATTATTGATTCAATAAAAAAAACCGAGCATGTAATCTAATCTTAAAATAAGAACAGCAATTAAATTATAACCTTCTTTTGACATTTAGATTTTAGATCAATAAAGATAATTAGGTATCTTAAAGTTCATATAATTAGTATTAACATGTAAACGGTGATACAAAAAATAAATATCCAATTCCGTCTTTAATAAAAACACTAAGAGTTCCGTATAATTTACAAAAAACGAAATGTTTTTAAATTATTCATTTGTTGAAAGCGTTCTAAAACGTTCGTCTTAAAAACTAGCAATTCTTCTGGTACATAAATGAATCAAATATAAATTTAAAATAATATAATTTAGTTCCATACTGCCTTCAATCTTCATTGTATGATTAAAGATTGTCACTCACAAAGTCGAAACTATTTACAGTTTACACCAAACTTTTTGTAGGTGGTAGAGCCGTGCTGAAGCTATTACTGGCTTCAACATGAATAGATCGGCTCGTCCATAGAAAACCGACGTGAAGTAACAGTGCTTGCATTGTTGCGTTTCTGTCGGTCAGTGAGAGTGCCGGAAGCCCATCTCTCCTCACCTTCGCCCCCTCTCCTCTTCGCTTTCCAAAAAACACAAGCTGGCAACGCACTTGCGACTCTCCCGGTATTGCAAGTCACTATGGATGGTGGTGACTTAACATCAGGTAACCCACCTGTTCGTTTGCCTCCTATGATAAAGAAAAAAAAAACATATAAAATGAAATATCAACAACACACAGAACGCTAAATTAATGGAATGAACTTTATGTATAATTGAATTACTCGCGGTACATTCTATGCATGAATTAAAATATGGAAAAAAATTCAAATACTTCAGCGACTCTATCCGCTTATGGGCGTAATGGTTACACATGTCATTTCTTATAACAGAAACGGTTGAGAAAACAGAAAATTAATTATTTGTTTGCACATTGCATTTTACAAAAATGTTTATAAAAATTAAATACTACATGTTGTTTGTGGATGTTAATTATTGTTATGGCACGCGGTTTTGTCTATGTTAACTATGTATTTTATATCACACGTATATCAGCTGTCTCTACGGACAGCATATTTCGCTAATATTATATAACTTGTGTATATTTAAAATTGTAATCGCTCTGTATTGTAGCTTGCCTCATCTCTGTGCATCCATTAAAAACGTTTCTGTCATGTATGTAATATAGTCTAAATATTATATATATTTGTTAAAAAGATGAACCAGATCGAGTTTCTTGCCGGTTCTTCTCGATGACTGGGTTTTCCGAACCGGTGGTAGTGATTGACGTTCATAAGTGCCTTATTAGGGCCTAAACGGAATAAAGTATTTTTGATTTGATTTGATGTTAGATATGCTACATACAACCTTCCTTAAAATTTAAGAAAGAATATATATTTATTATAACAAATACACGGACAATATAATAGTGAAAAAATAGAGTTACATAGATATGTATAACAACCTATGAATTAAAAAAATGTAACGTTCGAATATATTAAAATTATGCTATAGAATAAACTTGTGTATCCAAAAAATTGGAGCCTATTTCAAGCAAATAATATAATTCGTTTACCATATTTTGTATATAATTAAAGTAATTGAAGATATCGTGGTTTTTATTAAATTTACCAAGTATTGTAAAGAGATTTCATCCTTGTGATTGTTTTTTTTTTTCGAACTGGCTATGCTATTGACCTAGATAGGTCTTAACAGCTTAACCGAACTACTAAGGCGAGCGCCTAAGGCACTTAGCCGATAAACCGTCGTATACACAAGTAAGTAGTCTATAATACCTTTCTCTTTCTCCTTTTTTGTAATTATTTCTATTTCTATGTAATTTTATGTTGTCAAACAAAAATAAAGAGACATACTTTGTTATTTTAATTGATAATTTGAATTACGATTACATAAAATTGAGCACGATTTTTTTTTTTTGCAAATTGTGTCGATTCTACATTAGCCGAAGGAACTTCGTTCCTACCTGGTGTCCCACGACACCACGTTCTTTTTTTTTATGAGGTACTTAAACACTTGCCTTGTTATTTTTTAGAATACTTTCCCTCCATGTGCCATTAAAAAGTTCCACCCTGTATAATATACAAGCTACAAAATGCAAAAAAAAACTTTATTCAAATCCGACCGCTATTTCCATAACTTAGCGCTTTCAAACTAAAAGACAAATTATCTTGTTAAAATAATATTAATAAGTATACACTGTATTTTGCTTTGATTAAGCGATAGCTTTAACAAACATGTAATGAGTGAGTTGAATATATTAGTCAAAGTTGTAATTAGAAAAAGAAATAACTTTTTTGTGTTAAATTATTCACATCATATATAGCATGTATCATAGAACAGTGTTTCCCAACCTTTTTTTTAGGCCATACCCCCCCCCCCCATACATAATTTATAAACTTTAAAAAATAGTTTTGTTCCCTTAAGTAATATAAATGATAAGTTTTAGGAAAAAATCACTATGAAATTGTTATCAAAACATTGCAAGTAAAATTTCAGAACATATAAAGGAAAACTTGCTTGACGACTCTAATTACCCAGTTGATATTTTGGTAACGTTAAACGAAATTATACCTAATAATTTTTACAGTATTTTTTTTAAATTGCCTCATGTGTTAAATTTGTCACCAATATCTAGCATTGCATTTAAATAACCCAAAGCGAAAGGGTTAAAGTTGTGTCGAGTCCTTTTTTAATTTGCCCTCCTTAACTATAAAATTTCCCTCTGTGGGGCGTAGGCCCACGTTTGGAAACACTGATGTAGAGTGTAATTATTATTTGAAATTTAATTACCGAGTGATAATACGAGTAGCGATTAATTCAGTTTTTTTATTTGATTACATTGAATCGAACTGTGTTTATAAATTGAGAATTAATTGGTATATTTATCTGAAATAAATATTTGTATAAAATTATAACTGAATAATGTTTATGATTAATGCGTCTTGTGGATATTTGACATTTCAGATAATTAAAATTACCTTGAAAATATGAACATATGACATTTTTTATCTATACTAATATTATAAAGAGGTAAAGTTTGTGAGTTTGTGACGTTGTGATGTTCTGGCGTCATAGGGGGAAATCTCAGGAACTACTGGTCCGATTTGAATAATTATTTCAATGTTATATAGCTCATTCATCGAGAATGGTTATAGGCTTTATATCATCACGCTAAGATCGATAGGAGCGGAGCACAGATGAAAAATGTTTCAAAATCGGGATGTTTTTTCCTTTTGAGAACTCCTGCGTGTTAATGTTGATGTTAGTGTATCTATTCCACGCGAACGAAGTCGCGGGTAGAGGCTAGTTAAATATAAATTAGTAGGTGGTGAGCCACGTTGAAGCAGTTAATGGCTTCAGTATGAATGGGTCGGCTCGCCCTGGGTAGTACCATCCTCTCACAGAAAACCGACGTGAAGTAAGAGTACTTGCATTGTTGCATTTCGTTCGGTCAGTAAGAGTGCTGGAGGCCCATTTCACATCCTCTCACCTCCTATCTTATCTCCCCCTTCCATCTCATCTCTCCATCGCCCATTTCCTTCATCCCCCTAAAACACAGGCTGGCAACGAACTTACAACTCCTCCGGTGTTGCTAGTGTCTATAGATGACGGTGATCGCTTAACACCAGATGACCAGCCTGTTCGTTTGCCTCGTATATGACATTAAAAAAAACATCTTTTTTCTAAAATAACCTCTCGGTTTGCATCCAATGAGTAATTATTAAAAGATAGGCACTTTGCAGTCGAAGCTAAAGTCAGAAAATGTTTTTTTTTTTTAATTAAAATAATAAATCGATACTGGCTTCTAGTTTTTACAGAATAAATATACCGTTTTCCTCGCCGATATGTCGTCAACATAGATAACAAGCGATTAACGGCTTTTAGTGTCAATTTTAATTAGAGAACATGACAAAATGTTAATGGCAAGAATGTAGAAAAACTTTGCACTGCCATTTATTAATTAAAAACGACCGCTGTAGACATGTGCATTAAAATTAAACGTTTTCTATATTGAAATTATTATCTTTTAAAGTATGAGTATTAAAAAAAACAACTTAATTATCTAAATGTATCCGTATTTATGGTCATAGGAAGGTAACTTTAATTTTAAACGTAAATAAATTAATAATTACATTTTAGTCAAAAACAAAAATATATCTTCTGTACTTGTTACGGACAGCTGAGCCTTGTTAATATTTATACTTTTTACTCTTTCTAGATGGTAGAGCCACGCTGAAACTATTACTGGTTTCAACATGAATGGGTCGGCTCGCCCTGGTACTACCACTCGCTCATAGAAAACTGACGTGAAGTAAAAATGTTTGCAATATTGCGTTTCGTTGGGTCAGTGAGAGCGCCGGAGGAATCCATCTCCACTCTCCACTTTCCTGTTTTCCTCCCAAACCCCTACCCCCCATCCCTCTACCCGCAAATACAGGCTGGCTGCGCAGTTGCGATTGCCGTGGTGTGACTAGTGTATATGGACGGTGGTGATCACTTACCATCAGAAGCCCGTCCTATTCGTTTGCTACACTAACACGAGAAAACCCACGAGCAAAAGTATTAAATAAATTATACAGACGGGATTCTCAGATATTATTTGTATTTCTTATTAAATTTTGCATTCACACTTTTTTAATAGAATGGATCTGGAAGCTTGATCAAATAATATTTGCTTGATGGCGTTATATTCCGAAAATCTACCATTAAATATTATATTGGACGTTAGAAACAGTCAAAAGGAGATATAATGTAACATCTACTATAATATTTAATAGCTTTCGCCCGCAACTTCACTCGCGTGGAATTATTTACTTCGGCCAACGCTAACACGCATTGGAAGCTCTCAAAAGAAAAAAACGATCTTAAAACATTCTTCATTGGTAGTCCGTTCCTATTGGTCTTAACGTGATGATATTCTGTAGTCTTCCTCGATAAATGAGCTATCTAAGATTGAAAGAATTTCACAAATCGGATATGTAGTTCCCCTGATATTACCGCGTTCAATCAAGCTTTATAATATTGGTATAGATTATTCAGTTCAATAGATCATTTATGACTAAATTTATATTAATAAGTTGTTAATCAGATAAATATCCACGCGTAAATTAAACCTGTACCTAATAACCGACATTCCGAAAAAAAAAAAACACGAGCACAGATTACACCAATATCCTTTGACGATAACAATAACTAATCTTAATAAATCACAATATCTAAATCCACACGCGGCAGTGATCGATGCTGTAACAGAATTATCTATAAACCTATATTATCTACATACAAATCCATTTCACACTGATAACAGCTTATCGTGCATAACGTCGTCCTCGCATATGTGCGTTTCGTAGCAAAATATTATGTAAGTTTTTTATATGCTCACTAGCCGCTGTTCGCAACTTCGTCTATTCTAGTTACTCTGAGCTAACGTTAACACGCAACGGAAGCTCTCAAGAAGAAAAAGATTCCCGATTTTGAAACATTTTTCAGTATTGGTCTAAATCGCATATTTGTAAGTTTAGTAATTCCGAAACCTCACCTCCAGTGAATTAGAACCAGTAATTTTTATTTCGTGATTGTTAATAGACTATTTGTTTTTTTTTTTTTTTTTGGCGAAATCTTAATCTGTTATGTAGAGGATTTTCTATGTTATTTCATAATCTTGATTTATTAGAATCATTTTTTCAAAGAGGCAAACGAATAGGTGGGGCACCTCATGTTAAGTGATCACCATCGTCCACTGACACTTGCGACACCAGGAGAGTTGCCAGCCTGTGTTTGGGGGGCGGGGGGAGAGAGGGAGAGGGGAGGGAAAGGTTGAGATTGACCTCCGGCGCTCTAACTAAACGAACGAACTGCAACAATGCAAACACTGTTACTTTACGTAGGTTTTTTGTGAGAGGGGTAGTTCTACCCCGAGCGAGCCGACCAATTCACGCTTACACCAGTAATGGCCTCAGCGCGACTCTACCACCTACCATCATCTATATTTTGTAATATTGTGTGTTAAGTAATATAGCTTATTTATTTTGCACAAGAGACATGGATGGCAAATAATATCACGGAAAATGTATTACCATAAAAACTCTTCAGCAAGTTTTAACAAGGGATCCACCACATTTGTAAAATTATGACCACCTACTCGACAATGACAGTAATAATCCGGAAGAGATATGTTAAGTTCTTAGGTTTACGTTAACAATATCAATACATCTAAAATCGGCTGAGTGCCCTAAGCGCTCGCCTTAGTAATCCGGTGAAGCTGTTAAGACCTTGCTAAGTCAATAGCGTAGTCAGTTCGAGAAAAAAAAATCAATATTTCCATAAACTCAGGATTTAGCTAAAGTACTTAAGGCTGAGAATTCAAGCGAAATTAAAATTTAAAAAAAAAGCAAATACGGTATATTTAATAGATCTCGTAAATGTTTATTGTTTCCGTTGACAATATTTATTCACATTATTCGATGCGTTGGTTAATCTAAATGATTTAATCAACGCCGTGGTTTCCGTTTCTATCACATAAACAATTTGCATATCACATAGCATTAGAAACTATATAGACCGTTATTTAAACGCGACTATATTTAGTACTTTTTTTAATCCCATTAAAAATAAACAGTTATTTTATATTAATACTAATATTACTATCCTCTGCCCGAGACTTTGTTAGCTTTTTTTTTTTCGAAATGTCTACGCTATTGACCCAGCAAGGTCTTAACAGCTCCACCGGACTACTAAGGCGAGCGCTTAAGGCACTCAGCCCATTTTATTATGGCAACCAGCTCAAGGGTGCACGGCACACCTCGGCCTGGCTGTTGCCTGTTGCATGCAAAATCGTGACCTATCTTAGCTAACCTAGCTATCTATTCATATGTGTATGAGTTGTTGAAACGTATATGTGTACCAAGCATACACGCCTCAACAACTCCTCCATATATTTACTATCGGAAAATTGAGAGTTTTTCAGTTCGATAAGGGAAAAAGTAAACCCTTCCACCTTCATGTGTAAGCGTGTAGGCGTGCACGTGTGTGGGGGTGATCGTGTAGTGTTGTAGCAGTGATGTATATTTTTGTGTCACCGTATCACGCAAGCAACGCACTCAAGGGCTCCCTACCGAGGGATCGAACCTAGGCTTGAGCCGCTGCCGTGGGAGGCCTAATCGGGAAGACTTTGTTAACGTGGAGTAGGTACTTTGGGCTAACGCTAACACGCAGCGGAAGCTCTCAAGAGGAATAAAAAACCCGCTTTTGAAACATTCTTCATTTGGTCGTAACGTGCCGATATATTGCCTATAATAACCTTCCACGATAAATGAGCTATAAATATAACACTGATAAGAATTTTTCAGATCGGACCAGTAGTTCAAGGGAGAGAAATAAATACAATAAAATACCTTTCTATCGCTAAGTTCCCAAACATAGGATAAAATAAATAGTTAAAAAGATTGAACTATCACGGGACGCATGGCAGATGTGAAACATGGAAACTGTTCGGATCGAACAAATCTCAAATTCTTAAATTATGGTATGCGAGCTCAGTGCGGTAAGAGAGATTACGCACAGTCTTTTGCGCAAACCACGAAAGCTACGAAAATCACATCAAAAAAGTTTCATAGTAATCCGTAATTTGCTCTGGTTTCTAGATTGTTAAATGATTAAAGATTATATTTTAACCCATACAAGACATAACAATCTGATGCATTTGTAGGTTAAAAAACTCACGGACCTTCTCAAATTTAACAACGTATAATAACAGTAAATGATACTAAAGAAACGCTTGATTGACATTGAAATTATCACAACATATTTCAACAACTCTTATACACATTTCGTGTAGGATAATTTTCTATAATATTTCAGTTCGATAAAGGGAAAAAAATAAAACCCTTCCACTTTCATGTGTAAGCGTGTATGCGTGCACGTGTGTGGAAGTGATATGAGTAATTTTGTCACAGTGATGTAAGATTTAGTGTCACTGTATCGCGCGGGCAGCGCACTCAAGGGCTCCACACCGAGGGAACGAACCTAGGTTATAAAAATATGAATATAGCCTTAATGTCTTGTAATATCATATTCAATATTCTGACGCTGAGTACTGAACCATTAATTTCAGTTCATCAAATATAGAGAAATATCAAAACACAAAAATAAAGATTTTTATCAAACACAGACATAAAAATTTTAAGCATGGAATGTATACAAAAAAGATAATTTAATATTTTTAACGCATTCAATAAGCTTATCGGATCTAAAAGTGTGAAGTGTTATAAAAAATTGAACCTCAGTCGTAAACTTTTTAGTGATTTTATGTGACAGTTAAGCATAATATAACCTACAAACAGATGTCATGCGGTTTTATATTTTTACGTGTATATTATAAAAAAAAGATATGGCATTCGATGGTTTGAGATTAGTGTCATATCGAGCCGATATCGCTTCTTATATACTAAAAAAGTGTGTGTGTACTTATGTACACGCGTTAGAAGTTTCTTTGGCGTAATAAGATAAAAATCTTTTCGAAAATGTTATTTTTCACCTTATTCTACGTATGTAGAAAAAACGACACTAACGATAGGAAAAAGGTATTTAATACATTGAAAATTTGAATACAAAGAAACAAAATGTTGACTATAGCTAACTTCAGGGTGTCTGTTTTTCGTGACGGTGTGCGCGCGCATCGTAATAAATTCAGGGTATCGATTTTATATGACGTTGTGCGCGCGCATCGTAAAATTTACTCTCATTATTTTTTCCTAACGCGTTAAAAGAAGTATAACTTAAAAAAAAAAACGATATTCGTATGTATTGAAATTCGTAACGCTATCGTCTGACGGTGAAGGAATCATTAAAGAAACATTTATGCTTCGGAGCGTTCACACGCTTCTTGCAGCGAAAAAGTATACAGCAATAGATTTCTCAATAAATCAGATCTTAAGTCATGATCGGGCGTGGTAAAGTTTGTGATTTATTTCCGGTACACTTTTGCCCACTAGTGAGAATTTTCATAACTGACAAATCTCGGTGAGTTTTATCTAATACTCAGGCAACACGTCGCGAGAAAGAGAAGTGAATCGTATCAGATTACCATCACTCCTATCTCCGTCTATATTGCTAATTCCAAAATATATATCTGTACGAAACCAACATTTTTTTTTCTCGAACTGACTACGCTATTGACCTAGTAAGGTCTTAACAGCTTCATCGGGCTACTAAAACAACAAAATTGAAAAAAAAAAACGGGGACTTACAAATTAATCGTGATTTATACGTATACTAATTTTTAGACTAATTGATAAAATTCTTTGCTTCTATATTACAATGGATTTCATTTAAGATGTGTTAGATAAAGTTTCAGTAAACTTTTTAAAATGTTCTTAATGTTTTTAGAAGTCCTACAGGATATGATATAGCAATAAAAGCATTGCCAAGTTCAGCCTTCAGTTACAAGACGTGTCAACCAAGTCATTCCTTTAAAAAAAATGTGCACTCTAAAACTAGTCGTGTTATATGGACACGAAAGAGATAGAAGAGAAGAGATTACACGTGGCAGAGAGTAACTAGGATTGATACGAATAAGAATGGGTACATCAGATGAAGTTTGAAAATAGCACCAGTGAGAGACGTTGCGGAGTAATAGGTTAGCATGGTACTGGTATATTATGAAAAGAGATAAAAGTCATGTAACTAAAAAAGCTTTTAGTAGGAAGGTAGATGGATATAAGAGTAAAGGAAGACTGATAAAGGTATGATGGATTGTATGAATACCGTTTGTGACCCCTTTTTTTACATGGGGAAATCCCTACGGATATCACCTTAGCCGGGCAGCTGAGGGTGGGATATGTCCGACTTGCATGGACTAAAACCCCATAATGCTTTCGCTCACCTACAGGCCGGAGAGCAGGAGCTGCTACTGGCAATGCGTCTGCCCCTCAGCAGGTGACAGCCCCACATTAGGGGCCTCTTCGCTTTCGAGGGGTCAGAATGGTAGACCCCTCAGGGCAAGGCACAATGCGCCTCAACCACACGGGCCTGTGCAGAATAACTGCCAGGGTGACGGACGTGCCTGCGTCCATCGCCCGTAGGCCCTTTTTACGGCGGCCTCAGGTCATACCTTTTATAACCCCTTGTTTAACTTTATTCGTGGTTAAGACCTAAGGAATTATTTAATATTTATATATCTATTTACATCATAAAACAAAAAATCATAGTTCGAACAACACTGGATATTTCTAGCTCCTTTTCTATTTTAGGATATAATTCAAACATTATCTTTGAGCTTGTTTACGTAATACGATGTCGTATCTGTTTACGGAATATCTGATAAGATTTCAAATTGTTATGATTTTAACGAGAGGTAAATATTCAAACGTAAATATTTACATAAACCTGTTTTAAGAGTACAAACAAAAGTTCGTTTGCAGATAAGCAAGCATAAGTGGCAGTACAATCGTATGACCTGTGCCATTCGATGCAGAAACAAATTAGATAAAAAGAGATTTTGGCGGGATCTTGGAATATCGTGAAGTTTTTGATCATTTTATATTTTACTCATAATCTTGCGTTATTTGGCGCTATATTTTGTAGTATTAGTGGTATTTTACGTAATATAGTTTGGTTGCCACAAAAATTCCCTGGAAAGTTCTAACACGCGGGCCACCGTCTTATTAGAATATTGAAATGAACGTAACTGTCATATACAGACGGCAACGGCAGTAATACTTTAATAGAAGATTGGTTGTAAAAATACATATATAATATTTAAAATAATGTTGGAATAAAATCGGCGAGTCGATTAAAAAAATAAATTGATAAAAAAGTTGCAACATTTCTCGCAAATTACTAATGCATAGTTCAATAAAAATCACATATTCTCCACGAGTTCAAATCAAAACTTCTTAATGGTTATTTTAATGAAAACAAATAATTGACTTTTCAATTTGGGTCCCATTTAATATTGCATCGGTACCCGTGGCGTAATAAATGGTGATACTAACAAGTTCGCTTCTCAGAACGGACGGGTCTTTGCCTTTTGATTTTTTTTTTTTCGTATTCTCGCCTTTCGGTCACGAATATCTGTTCGTAAGATAAATAGTCTTTGTAGATGACGTCACTAGGGAGATGTTTTTTTTCTCCAACTGTCTACGCTAATGACCTAGCAAGGTCTTAACAGCTTGACCGGACTACAGTCACTAGGAAGACGTTTACCTATTTCTAAGGGGAACAATTTGAATTTAGAAAAAAGGACTAGCAACTTCTTTATTTGTATATTATTCTAAAATTAATAACCTGTTCAATTTATCTTATAAATCTCCGAGTTAAGAATGTGTGCATTATCTTTAAAGAATTGATACGCATTTGATTGATACACAATTGATGCTGATTTACAGAGCAATGTTTAAGCGTAATGATCATTCAATTACTGTCAATTCGTTGTTAATAAAAGTGTAAATCATCTACGACCTACGCCCGTGGTCTCGGGGTTAATTTCGCTCCCGCACACCCGATTAGGCCTCCCACGGCAGCGACTGAAGCCTAGGTTCGATCCCTCGGTAGGGAGCCCTTGAGTGCGTTGCTTGCGCGATACGGTGACACACAAATATACATCACTGCTACAACACTACACGATCACCCCCACACACGTGCACGCTACACGCTTACACATGAAAGTGGAAGGGTTTACTTTTTTTCCCTTATCGAACTGAAAAACTCTCAATTTTCCGATGATAAATATATGGAGGAGTTGTTGAGGCGTTTATGCTTGGTACACATGCACGTTTCAACAACTCATACATATATGAATAGTTAGCTAGGTTAGCTGAGATAGGTCGCGATTTTGCATGCAACAGGTAACAGCCAAGCCGAGGTGGTGCCGTGCACCCTTGAGCTGGTTGCCAAAATAAAATCGGCTGAGTGCCTTAACCGCTCGCCTTAGTAGTCTGGTGAAGCTGTTAAGACCTTGCTGGGTCAATAGCGTAGTCATTTCGAAAAAAAAAAACTACGACCTACACTTTATTTATATCAAATAAGAAAAAAAAATTAATCAATCTTTACTTGTAAAAATACGCAAAAACGAAAGCATACAAAAAAGCCAGATCATTCTAGAAAACTACAAATACATAATGAGATGTTTCAACAAAAAAAATTCGACAGGTCCTTCAACGCAATTAAGAAAATAAATGATTTAATCCAATCACCGTATCATCTAACGTGCTACAAAATAGGTAGGTATTATCACTCGGTATGTTTGTTCACACGCAATTAGGACCCCACCCGTCTCATTAGCACGTCTGTGAAAGACCAAACTAATGGACATATACCTGTCCTTATCACACTTGTAAAGTGTACTATCGCTGTCACGCTCCAGTCTGATTGAGGATCTCAATTGTCTGACGATGGATTTTGTATTAGTACCTACTAGCTATCGTAACTTGATGTTCGGAGTTTACGCTGCTTGTTTTTAGATATGAACATAAAGGAAAGTATTTTGCTGTCTGGGGCCTATCTGTAGATTTTAGCTTTATTTAATTTTATGTAATTTGAGAAGCAGGAAAAAAGAACATCTAAGTTTCTATTTTACGTTTAAACTATTCAGTTTTCATCTTAAGTTTAACTAAAAATAGTTAAGCTTACTTCCTTAAAAGCGTAGGTTACAAGGCTTTTCGATATTTCTGTCTGTTTTACGTTTTTGTTAGTGGCACCGCTTTTTTCTTAAAAATACATCTTTATTGAAATCATTATTTTAATTACAATATGCTTTTCTTTAAAAAAAAATAGAACTCCATCCGTTGGCACTATGAATCTTCTATGGCTGTAAACATACATAGGAGAGACAGAACATATTATATACATAACCAAAGAGATAAGGAAAACATTTGACCATTTGAACATTTGAAACTATTGACCTAGCAAGGTCTTAACAGCTTCACCGGACCACTGCAATGTGTACTGGCAGTTGCACTCAAGTCTAAGCTAGGTTAAGCGTGCTAACTAAACATCGTCATTGAAAATTGGATAAAATTGTCATCGAAAGTATTAAAAAAAAATTGGAAGTCGTTACATCTATAGATGTGGAAAGAAGGATGGGAAATTGAAAGCTCTAATCGTTTGGACCAACAGTTGCAGTTTAGAATTAATCCTCTTTTAGGCTTCGATGTTACCGCACTCTGCAATTACAGTATTACTTAATATCTGGTATTTAGCATCAAGGCTACTTATGCCTAAACTTCATGTTTCAAATTCTTGTAGCTATAACTCTCGAACTATCGTTCGTGGTTAATGTTTTGTATCTTCCCGGTATTCTAGAATCCGATACTAACCGGTCTTTGGATGCAAAAAATACTTTTAAAAGGTTCACGCTTGACCGTACTGCAAAAAAGCATGGATTTTCCATTTTTCATAATATCGAATCTCGAATTACTATATTTTGAAGTTGTATTTTGTTTATCGCATTACCAAGGAAGAATGTGCATGTCGGAAGTAGGTATTTTGATAGTTTATAATGGAATTAACTAGGCCTAATAAATTATTCTTTTTATCATTTTGTAATATCCTAAAATCTTCTTACGGTGTTTCGACAAATAAATTCTAAGGACATAAGCCTTTTTTTCGAACTGGCTACGCAATTGGCCAGACGGGCTTTCACAGCTTCACCAAACTAAGGCGAGCGTTTAAGGCACTTCGGTATTTGGCAACAAGCTCAAGGGTACCAGAGTAGCCGACGCTTGACTTGGGCTATTGCCTTTGATGCAACTACGCGAATCTGTCTAAGCAAAACTAAGATATTCATACATATACAAATTCTTACACCACACATGCGTACGTACCGGCATGTAAGCCTCACGAATTCAGACGTGTATTTCGTGTCTGACAACTACGCTGATCTAAAACTAACCCAGTTCGAAATTAAGGGAAAAGAATAAAACTCTTCCACCATACGTGTACATGTGTGTATGTGTGCATGTATGTGGGAAAGTGCAACATAAACGCGCGACACTCATGTTCATAACATCTTTTCCACCTTCGTCAAATTCAAATCGCAAAGAGGATATAAGATCGTGCAGTAAGATTTTGCAGTACGGCCTAATGTAACTTGTGATAGTAGAAGTAATGAACAGTCATCTGTTCAGACACCACACCAATTCTTAATCTGTTCCGGACGTTAATTCAACCCATTACCATTAGAACGCGACCGAACAAATTTCAATAAACCGAAGAGACGATAATTTACAGTTATTATCCTCGCTGACCCCGCAAAACACCCACAGTACATCGCCTGCTCCACACGCTATCACAAAAAAGGACGTAAAAGACTACCAAGATGTGGTAAGAGTACAAAAAATTTCACACCGAACCGCAAATGAATTTCGATCTTAAATAGAATACCACAGGACGCTAATTTTAATAATCGAAGAACGACCGATTTCGTAACGCTCGTTCCGAAAAAGGAGCTTTATTTCAGAAGTGAGAAAGCCCAAAGTGAGTTATGGGAATTACTTCTAATATTATGCAACCTAATTTCAACCGTAAAGCGTTTTGATAAGAGTTAAAAAGAGATTTCGTTACAGTATATTAAAAAAAATAACAATCTCGTTTGGCGGGCGTACCTGCGCCCGCGCAGACGAGGCCTGTATTTATGGCGCCTGACTCGTGCACCGTTCTGGGATCGAAACCACGTGGTACGTGGTTTTAAAAACCTTGTTAGGCTAACAATTCTTTTCTGATCATTATATGCACTGTAACTTAAAATTTAACTCGGAGCACAAAATTGTCGGGTCCACGAGATTCTCTTCAAATTGTTTGTATACTTCTAGACTATGTTTAAACATTTTATTTCTGGTTCTTGTGATTGTAATGTGACAATTGGTTCTAACTAAAACTAAAAGTTTGTGACATCGAGCCGGTTGTGAAATTGTATGAGCTTTTTTGATCATGACCGTGACAAATTTATTTGAATATTTTCTAATTTTTTTCGTAAATAAATGAGGAGTATTGAATTTATATTACAAATATAAATGGAATACAAGTAATAATAACAAAAACTCAATCTATATATTTTCAAATGTATAGTTCTCAAAAAATCGAAGCTGAATATTTAGTCAATCTTTGTTCGTATAAAAATACTGGTCTGGATATTGTAACTCCAAAAATCAGTTTCGTACATTAAATTATAATCATAATCCCACGTCAGCAAATAATTTCTACGAAACTAGACCACGAGAATCGATTTAAAAACATTAGTGCAAAAAATGTGAAGGAACAGGAAACACGGACAATTTGTAAGATGATTTATTGAACAAAGCTCCAGGCACCACTGACCACGCTAACTAAATTATATTCTTAATTGGCTATTAGGTCCCGTAATGATCTATGAGTAATCAATAACTAAAGTTGTTAAGAATAATAAAAGTGATTTTAACGAGTCGCTTTCTAATCGTAATACATTTATATTTTAACAAATTTAGATTCAGAAAACCTTAGCAAGCCTTTGGCAAAAAAATATTTGTGCTTAAATCTGCATGAAGAAAATACATGTATGTAGTAGACTAATCAAATTGTCCAATCAATTAAATTAATCAGCAATTAGGTAATTATCTTTCTCGGAAACACGAAATGCCATATATATTACCAGAAAGAGTAAGCATTAAAACAGTTAATACATATTGCTATTTGCATAATAGATTTGCATAAATTGCAAACAATTTAAAATATTGCATTTAATTATTAGACCCTGCAATACTATTTACTTACTAACTTTATATTAGTACGTTTAATGCTTTCTTTTTTTTTCGAACTGACTACGCTATTGGTCTTACTAGGCCTTCACGGCTTCACCGGACTACGTTTAATGCTTTCAAAACGAACAAATGTAGGTGGTAGAGCCACGGTGAAGCTATTACTGGCATAATGAACGGGTCGACTCACCCGGGGTAGTACCATCCGACCCACAGAAAACCGACGTGAAGTAACAGTACTAGCATTGTTGCGTTTGGTTCGGTCCACTTCCTCTCTCCCCAAACACAGACTGTTAATACACTTGCAACTCCCCTGGTGTTGCTATTGTCTATGGACGGTGATGATCAGTTAACATCAGGTGATCGATATTTGGAGGTTTAGGTTTAGAGGTTTGAATTCTATAATATAAAAAAGGCAAATAATTTCATCCATAAGCCTCTAAAATATTGCAGTTCTTTGTCGAACAATGTCCTATTGATATGCGTTCCAAAGATTAACATCACGATTGTGAAATCTCACCACAATGACACCGGATGGGCTCACTTCGTTTTGTTTACTTTTATTTGCTCAAAATAACTCAACAAAAAAAAATATCCCGAGACGATAAACAGATAAGGAGTAAAATATAAGGGACGGTGATGCTGCGTTTTGGAATCAATAAAATATGGCATCATTTTTAAAAGGAAAACGAATATAACAGACATTCAACGTATTTACAAGTAAGTGATGCTGTATTCGAGTTTGAAGAGTATGTGACATACACTTACGCACGATGAGTACATCTTAAACATCTGGAGTAGCTGCCATCTGCGACTGATCTTGGGACAAAACTGCAGTTAACTAAATAACAAGTGAGCTGCATTCCGATTCGCTATTCACGGTTCTAAATGAAAATGTTCCCAAGATTATCTTTTTTTTATATCATAGAAAGCAAACGAAGAGGATCACCTGATGTTAAGTAATCACCACCGTCCATAGACACTTGCAATACCAGGGAAGTAGCAAGTGCGTTACCAGCCTGTATTTTAGGAGTGTAGGAAGGGAAAAGAGAAGGGGAAAGGTGAGGAGAGATGGGCCTCCAGCGCTCTCACTGACCGAACGAAACGCAACAATGCATGCAATGTTAGTTCACATGTTGAATTGATTCGTCAACGTATTTTATTTTATTTTATTCCAGTCATATCTAATTCTGTGATGACGTTTTTCCGAAATCGAGTTTCCGTATCACAAATAGTATATATATTACATAACAAAATTGTAACTTTTATTAAAAAAAAAATATATTTAAAAAAAATCGAGGCAGTCCTAAGGACTGCCAACGGAGTGAAAACTCGATACAATAAAATGTGTTTTCTTTTGAAATCAATTTTAGTATGAATTATTTAAATTTCATAATTTTTAAATTAAAATTTAGACTGTCTTTCACATTTACCGGCACTCCGAATACTAATTATATACTTTTTTATACAGTTTACTAATCATTCAAACATATGTTATGATGAAACACCGCTAAAAAAATGCACGATATAGTATGAAATAGAAAATAAATGCCACCTCTATCTGTTTCCTAAGTCAATATAATTCCAAGTGCCCAAATATTATGCTTTTGAAAGATACCTCGGCACATGCGCAGGCGTCGCAGATGAGAATTATTGCAAAGATATTGTGAACGAGAAAATACATTTAGATTTACATGGCAATAATCCATAGTTTAAGCCGTGGGTTACATTCGAGGTAATGTTTGTGACTTTATGACATGAGAGTTTGTGACGTTGTAGGGAGGTAATCTCAAAAACTACTGGTCCGATTTGAAAAATTCTTTCAATGTTATATAGCTCATAGATCGAGGCTGGTTATAGGCTATATATTATCACTAAGACCAACAGGAGCTGTGTACCAGTGAAAAATGTTTCTAAATCGGGATATTGTTTTCTCTTGAGAGCTTTCGCTGCATGTTAATGTTAGGCCCTAGTAAATATTACTACGCGGACGAAGTCGTGGGCAGGGGTTAGTCAGATAATAAAGATGATTTTGAAAGTACAACAGTTATTGTTACGAAAATGTAACCAAAATGTGTTTTCAAGCTTATTATTTGGTGTATTTTTTTAATTCGTGTACTTGTAAATATGTTATCCGAAAAAATACCCAGTAGACATTTACTATGTCAGCAAATCAGAAAATTAAAATAATCCTAAGCGCGGCACTAGATTTCAGTAAAGAAATATGGTTTTTGAGAACAAAAATATATATCTATATAAATCTATCCAATATTACAGATTATAAAACAAAGTCTCCTATCGCGTCTGTTTGTCTGTTCGCATTCAAATTCAAATACTACTAAACGGGTTTTCATGCGGTTTTTAACAGTAATTAAAGTGATTCATGAGGAAAGTTTAGGTATATAATTGTCAATGTTTTTTTTTATTATCGAGTCGGGACATCGTCTGTCGGGCCCGCTAGTTTTATGTAAATTATAAAGCAAAATAGTTTGTTTAGCTTCAATAATATAATCGATCTTGATAAATAAAATAATAATATCAAAACAAATACTAATAAACAACAAAAAAAACCTTAGTTGAAGTTTTTTCTAAAAAGTATGGGAACGATATTTATTAACAAAAAAAAAATCAGGGTAGACCTGATTAGGTAGGTTGGTCTAAATATTTAAAGGGGTGCTTTTTAAAGTAAATCATTACGTAATTTATATCGTGGGAACGCCGTACAGTCACCCAAATGGAAGCGGAACGTGAGACGAGGTGCGGGACTTGGCCCAGAGTACGCGACAGGGCGTGATTATTTTATCACACGAGTCTGATAAGTTTTGTTTTTCTCGAGATAATTAGGTCAAACATTAACCACCTATTTTTATAATTAATTTAAAACGTGAATCGACTAATTATTATCCTGTAAAAATATTGCTAGAGTCTAACCAGTCACGCTGTATAATATAAGTTATATTGTTAAGATAATAAAAGACGCATACAAAGTCGCAGGCGTTAGCTAGTCCAAACTAAAACAGTAAAACACAACCTTCATAACAAAAATCGTATACAAGCCATCATACTTCTGTCACAAATTACTCACAAGCAGCAATTTACTAACAATTACTAACAGCGCACTTTAACCACTTGAGAAAGGTCGACACAACCCTTGAGAACGGTTGAATCGTAAAAAATATTGGTAATACGTGGATTCAACGAAATGTTTGGAAATTTATATGAGAAATATTTAAAATTCAACTGAATTGCCTATATTTCTTTAATAAATTTCGTCTAGAGAACTTCGTAACGAGTACTAGTCGAGTGGAGATCTATCTACTTTATTAGATCACAATTAAGCTATGAAGAGCGATATTATTCCATATATATTTGTCCTAACCAATTTTTTTTTGTACGGTTTACGTTATTGGCCTAGCAAGGCCTTGTCAGCTTCACCGGAGTATTAACCAATAATGTTTTATGCTTTGTTAGACTAATATCGTCAGAAAGAAAACCTTTATTTACTTGCCATTTACAACTCACTACCCTATACCCGCGACGTCGTTCGCGTGGAATAGATACTTTTGGCTAATGCTAATACGCAGCGGAAGCTTTCCAGTGGAAAAATGTTCCAATTTTGAAATATTCTTCATTGGTGCTCCGCTCCTATTGATCTTAGCGTGATAATATATAGCCTATAAACTTTCTCGATAAATGAGCTATATAACATTGAAATAATTTTTCAAATCGGACCAGTAGTTCCTAAGATGACCCCCAACAAACGTCACAAAATTACCTCTTTATAATATTAGTATTATAGATCAGCCACAAAACAAGAATATTGGTAAGTCCTCACTTTGAACGTAGAAGCGTAGAACACAAATATAGGTATTATATTACATAAATAACATCGAGACGAGTTAAATAAATGTTCAATCCCAATGAAGTAGCTAAAGAATCCTTATTTATAAAAAAAAAGTAAATAATAAAGGGAGGACAATTAAAACGTCCTTTGAAAACACAACGCACCTATAATGGAAAGAAAACTTGTAAGTTTAATGGAAACCTGTAAAATATTACCGAATTGAGATCAGAGCAAAACAAACAAACGTTATTTTTATGAGTCGGTGTAGCGTAAAAAAAACCGTGGCGATGTTCGTTAGGGTGCATGACTGGCAATTGGTGTGCGTCACGATTCAGACCTTGAAAAGAATTTGTTTCGATGGATGTAGTGTCCGACGTTTCTGATTTGGTTTATGATAAATGTCATTCATAATCTTTAATATTGTAATTTAAAATAAATCACACTTAATCACTGCTACAACAATATCTAAATATATAGAAATACATTGTCAACCAATCTTCATGAAAGTTGGCATTTATGAATAACTAGCCTCTGCCCGCGACTTCGTTCGTGTGGAATAGTTACTTTGGGCTAATGCTAACACGCAGCGGAACGTCTCAAGAGACAAAGAAACCCGATTTTGAAACATTATTTATTGATGCTCCGCTCCTATTGGTCTTAGCGTTATGATATATATAGCCCATAACCACCCTCGATAACTGAGTTATATAACATTGAAAGAATTTTTCAAATCAGACCAGTAGTACCTGAGATTACCCCCTAGAACGTCAGAACGTCTCAAACTCACAAACTTTACCTCTTTATATTAGTATATAGTCCAACTTAAGAGATGGACAATTTATACTTCGATTAATCGCCTAAATATTTTTTAAATTATAAATTAAATAATTGTCAATGTTGATCATTGTTAATAATAGTAATTTTCATTAGCGTCGAATAGATTGTTAACATAAATTGTTAACAAAAATTAAAATAAATTGTTGACATAAAACTTTAAGACAGAATGCCTCATGTATTTGATTTCAGATAAACATATTTTAATTTCTATAATATAAATATGAGATATGCCAAGTTATACATTCGACCTGTGCGCCTCATGGTATCATGTTTTTTTTTCTTTACAACAATGTCAAAGACCTCTAGTCCGTTTTGAAATTTTCTTCGGACAGGTTCCACTATGTTGTATGTAAATTCGTTACCTTTTATAAATGTAATGCCTTGTATGGATGGTCTAAAATAATAACTATGTAGCTAGATATTTCTGTCACTGTAAAGAGAAATGAATACTTAAACATTATTTAAAGTTATATTTATTCTATAGTCTAAAATGGTAACTAAATCTAGGAGACCGATTCTAAGTGCATCTATCAGAACACATTTACAGTTTTTTTTTTAATTCTGTTTTTGGCAACCAACCTTCAAAATAATTACTGCCATAACAATAATACAAGAGTTTCGCGATACTATATTTTCAATGTTTTAACAAAATGCTGGCTCCCTTGTTACAACTTGATAAGCAATTTTTGTGGCACTTTAGAATTCACGCTCCGTGGTATTATTTTCTATCCACTTCACTTATGCACAATACCCGAAATAGGTTACGTAAAATGCCATCAGTATTACAAAATATGGTGCTAATTAACACAAGATTTTGAATAAAATATTAAAGCCACTACATGGCAAACTAAAACACCACAAAAAGTTGAACTTACAGGTTCAAGTACACAGATTTTCAATTTGGGGTTACACTATCCAGATAGATATTAGAAAAATCTCAATGATCATAGCTATGATTGCATTAAAGTTTGAAAGCTGAATCGTAATTGATATTAAGTATTGAAATCTAAGGTTTCGAACCTATATCGATTGATGCGGAATCTAAGTAAACCACTACTGAATCAACATCATTTTGCGTTTAATTGTAATGTAATACAACTGTTGAAGTTTGTAACTAAATGTCAAATCACGTTTAACCAAGATTATTTAATCGCTGCATATTGTAAAACAAACTCCTCCGCTGCATCGGTCTGTTCCCGATAAACTCAAAAACTACTTAGCGAATTTTCATGCGGTTTATTAATAATATTTTCATTAATAGATAGAGTGATCCACGAGGAAGGTTTAGGTATATAATTTGTCATGATTTATTGTAAATTGGTTGAAATATAACGATAAATGTTGATAGTGCCGAAAAGTCAAACTACCTGGAAGCTTTCGTCAAAAACAATAATCCCTTTGAGATATAACAAAACTATTGAAATAATAAGCACCGCATACGAAGTCGCGGGATTCAGCTAGTATTTTATATAAATAGATACATTATTATCTATAAGTAACATGATTTTCAAAAAAAAGGTTTCAAATTAGATAAACACGTTGATCGCCTTTACTACAAAATTTCGTGATGTGGTTCTGATAAGTAAAACAAGTTGGCTACGCAGACGGTCGAGCTAACAAGTCGTCCGCTAACAGGGAAAATAAAAGCTATGCGTGATGCACACACAAAAACGCCCGCGGGCGTGCGCGAGCGCACGTATCGTTCGCACAATAAGCAGAAATAAATAAAACGATTATTGTAATATATATTTCAGATGCTTTGATATTGTACACTCTATACTTGTAATCGTGTTTCGATATACGATATGATTCTTAGAATTTGATTGTAATACATTTCCGATCGATTAATGATACTATCAAACAATAAGGTTAAACATATTAATAGCATATAAATAGGTACTTATATGCTGTAGTCGTATGAACGAGCACAGTAACGACGATTTTCTAAACCTGAAATAAAACTTAATTATACAAATTTTTGACAGTTGTAACAAGATAATTTTATCAAGAAACGGAACTGAATTAAAGTCCAGACCCCCGTGACCATAGTCAGGTTGGTAGCTTATTTAGTCTTAGATTGCCATAAACACAACTTTTCAATGTCTAGACTTTCTATTTGATTTTGAAGAATTCCCTTATGTATCTTTAAAATCCAAAATCCAATACTAATGAAATAAAAATGGGACCTCTTTGAATATTTTCCCTTTGAAAATTTTTTTTCAAATCGGTTTATAAATCACAAAGTTTTGATGTAACAAAAATTTCAAAAAATACCGACATACATCCAAAATAAGGATCTCCTTGTTTTTGAAGTTGGTTAGAGTGTAAATATGTCCTTCAACCTTCCGTATTATTTTTACTGTCATTTAATTAATATACAACATTGTTATTTATTTGTGCGTTTAGAACCTAGTAAAAATATTTCGTAACTTACTAACAAAGAATTATAATTTATACTAATATTACGAAGAGATATAGTTTGTTAGCTTGTGACGTTGTAGGGGGTAATCGCAGGATCTACTGGTCCGATTTAAAAAAAAAATCTAGTGTTAGATAGCTCATTTATCGAGGAATGCTCTATAGGTATATCAGCTAAGACTAATAGCAGCGGAGCACCAATGAAGAATGTTTCAAAATCGGGTTTCTTTTCCTCTTGAGAGCTTTCGCTGCGTGTTATCGTTAGCCCAAAGCAAAACTATTCCACACGAACGAAGTCGCGGGCAGAGGTTATGAACAATATATTTCTGTACTTATCCATTCAATTCACATCGTTGATCTTTATAGAATAAGATAAATAAATTATTGAAATTACAATATTTCAAAAGTGTAATCAATAGACGAAACGATAAGCATGAAACAGGAAAAGCTGTTTGTACAAAATTTGTTATTATATCGATGCTACAAAAGAAGTATCGATCAATAATATTTCTTTCCAATAACAACTAAGCTTTCCACGAATCTATAATCCAAAAATGTTGACGAAAGTAAATATTTAATATAGAATCATATTTTTCTGCTGACGCTTCCCAAAAATCCATAGAAAAGAATATTTGCTGTGAACACGGCTCGGCGTAACGGCGGCGGGGTGCACGCGTGTGGCCAACACCGGTAGCGTGGGTAAACAGACTTGTTGACTATACATTGTCCAGGAATTTCCACTGTTTGGTGATCCCGGACTCGGACGGCTACCTGTTGTAATAGATTTTGGACTCAAACCATTTTTGGTTAGCCTACTGTATATTAGAAAAAAAACATATTACATTATCCCTAAAGTCAAGATACCTTAGCTGTACTAAGTTCCTATGTTATATTCAAAATTTTACTTAGGTAAATATATAGTGTTAAATTGAATTACCTTATAGTATATGCCTATGGTATTGATTTGCTTTTCCAGCTAAGTACTATTAATGGAAAAATCATTGCAGTGCGAAAAATTGTATCCCGCTTGTCATCCTATAAATATCTCAATCTGTAAAGATCTGTTCCCCAGAAATGAGACGAGCTTGAACACTACACCAGTATACGTCGTAAATTACAAAGACATCATATGGATATACACCACGCAAAAATAAAAGAGGACCCGTTGAAACTAGGAACGAATTAAAATATATCTATCGTGCAATTGATTTTTTTGCTCTACAGGCTTTAGCCACAATCTCAACAGTTGTTAACTGATGATGTAGTCTCTGATGGTAAACATGTTAAGCCTCTCTAAGCGTATGCAATTGTCGGAACACACCAACTGGTGCTTCGCGAGAAATTTTCTGCTTAAGTGCTAACTAGCCAGGCGGACTTAGAAAATTCCTACTACCATTTTTTTTACTGTAGCACATTATAGACGCTGCACTGTGCCTGATGGTGAATACAGTACAATCCAAAAACAACGTCGACCACCGAGAGATACGCCATCCCTCGACGGTCACCGCGGCCATGCCGGTCTTCGAAAATGTCTCTTTACGTTACGGTTAAAAGACCCTATGTTATAGGAAAGAGGACTGACCGGGAGATTGTTCTACAGTTTCATGCCTTCTATGCTTTCAGAACGATGTTTTCCTTCACCGAAAGCTCTGATTTAGTTGCTAAGAATCGAAACTACGTTTATCGACGCTGTGTCCGAACACGCTATTAAATAAGCCATAATTGCATCACCTCAAATTAAAATTGTTTGACTATTTCTAACAACCCTGTTACAAAGTATTCTATTTTTGAAGCAATGATCTCTTATTATTATCATTATACGTGAAATTATGAAGAATATTAATGAAATATAAGAAAAAAACATTAGAATCATTCCCTCAGAAGTATAATTTTTCTACGAAAAATTCTTATAACATTGTGTCAAGTAAAAAATAATGAGGGTAGCGCGATGTGGAATAATACCTCACCGCCACGAAGTAGGCGAGTATAAAGGCTGACAATAAAATAAATAAGAACAAATATATACAAAACATGTATAATATAGTATAGTACTTCCAGTGCCAAAACTCTTAGCTTCGTCTGGCTTTGGGTACCTTCAAACGAAAACTGAATAATTCAACAACTACTAAATCCACAATAAGCTTGCTGTAATATATTATGCCGTAGAGCGATGTTTCTCCAATACTGGTAAGTTAGTACACTCCTTCGATAGACGTGGATTCGAATTATACAGTGAATCTGGGCTTCCAGTGAATAAAAATAATTCAATGAATTGCATGACAGTGGGTAATCATAAAAACATATTAAATTAAAAAATTGTCAATCATTTGTGTTTCTGAAACTGCACTCAAAAACGATATCCTGTAGTCATAGTGCGTCAGTATATTATAATTCTATCTTATATTATAAAATACTATATTATAATAGGATAAATAAAAAAAAATCTAGCACAAATGTGAATCCAATCCAATCGAATGGAATTCAAACGAATCGATCACGACGCGATAGTGCTGTTCATACATCACCAGAACTTTTTTATTTTTTTTAAATAATAATATACATGTTTAATGTATATATGGGATACATCAATTAAACAAATACCCACATAGCGTATTAATTAGAGATTTCCTAAATCTATTTGATTACCATTTTTCCAATAGCTTGATTTAACTTAACAAACAACATGTATTGTTTACGGTCTATTTTCAACTTTATTGTTTCTTAATATAAGGTGCTTTACTGCAAGCTTTAATGTTTTACGTTTATTTTACAGCTTATAAGGACTATAATCTACTGTAATATTAGATGACGTGGTCCTAAATGATGAACACGTTAAATCTAGAGGAGAGACCAGCTGTAGGTGCAGCTGTACACACCACAAGATCTTTGGCAACAGACTGTCATCAGTACGAAGGTAGTAGGTAGCTAGATGGCTTCAGAAAAACCCCTACAACTATGCAAATATATTTTCAAAACAATATTAGGTGTATTTTTGCTCCCATATCATTGAGAGTACTCCTTAAAGACACACCAAAAGCGGCTGTACTACAGACAACAAATCAAACGACTTTATATCAAAGTATATTAACGGTATTTTGTAATAACTTAATTATTTTGTAATAACACCGTATATATCTTAATTTTTTTCTATGTATGTATATTCTGATGTATTAACCAATTCGACTAATATCTACACAAACTCATTAAGCTAATTTGACTTTTAAAACCGCTATCAAATGTCAAACGGTACTTACATGTAATCCATTTGGCATCGCCGATAAATATCGATTTAAGATTAAAACTAGTTATCACTGTAAGTGTGGGTGGTCTGAGCAGCGAATGGGCTACCAATCGTTTGTTGCTTTTTTTTCCTATCTCACACCACAATCTACAATGCGGGTCAATGCGGACTGGCAAGTTGATCTCTATACTAGTGGTTAGGAGAGACAATACATTTTATTTTTATATTAGCACTAGCCTCTGCCCACGACTTCGTTCACGTGGAATATTTAACTTTGGGCTAACGCTAACACGCAGCGGAAGCACTCAAGAGGAAAAAAGAACACCGATTTTTAAACATTGTTCATTGGTGCTCCGTTCCTATTAGTCTTAGCGTGATGATATATAGCCTATAAACATCCTCGATAAATGAGCTAATAACATTGAATTTTTCAAATCGGACCAGTAGTTCCTGAGATTACCCCATATCATATATGGTGATATATGGTATTTGTAGGTGGTAGAGCCACGCTGAAGCTATTATTAGTTTCAGTATGAATAGGTCGGCTCGTCCGAGGTAGCACCACTCTCTCACAAAAAACCGATGTGAAGTAACAGTGCTTGCATTGTTGCGTTTCTTTCGATCAGTGAGATCGCCGAAGACCCATCTCCCCTCCCTTCCCCTCTCCTCTCCTTTTCCTTCCCATTTTCCTTTCTCTCCATTCCCCCAAACACAGGCTGGCAACGCACTTGCGACTCCTCTGGGACCTCGTCTGCTAGTGTCTACGGCGGTGATCGCTTAACAACAGGTGACCTGCAAGTTCGTTTGCCTCCTATATGATATAAAAAAGATCATCATCAAGCTAAGACCAATAGGAATAAGGTCAATAGCGTAGTCAGTTCGAGAAAAAAAAAAAAAGCGAACGAAGTCGCTGGCAGAGGTTAGTATTTTATAAAGTACTAGTTGATATCTGCGAAATCATGATATGTCCAATGTTTGTTAGTAATGTATAGTTATAAAAAATTATTAAAATCTATACTGATATTATAAAGCTGAGGAGTTTACTTCAACGCGCTAAACTCAGGACATACAGGTCCGATTTGAAGAATTCTTTCAGTATTAGATAGCTCATTTATCGAGAAAGATTATAGACTGTATATCGTCACGCTAAGACCAATAAGGGCGGAGCGCCAATGAAAAATGTTTCAAAGTCGGGGTTTTTTCCCTTTAAGAGCAAAGTAGCGGGCTGAAGCTAGCTATTAATACTCAAAAAGACTCTTTCGTCTTTAGCGTATCGGTCCGTTACAACAGAATTTGTTTTTTTTCTTAATATAAACATGTGAGATCTTCCTAATTATCTCCACACACTCATATACGATTCAATTGTAAAGGCAAGTCATTACACAAAAAAAAAACTCAGCGCATCGTAAATGTCCATATATCATTTTATCCCCATATGAAAACGCGATTTAATTATATTTTTATTACGATGTAGCTCTAAATTGTTCCGTTTTATGGACTAATGTGCGAGGGTTAGTAAGTGGTCGACCCTATTCTGAAGCGTGGCCGGAACTCACTAATGAGCGATTAGTGTTGCCACTCGCGGATTACGCCTCACTAATATGTGGGGTGTGCGTTCATTTTAAAGGGCAACATCGATAGGGCGAGATATTTTTAAATGAAAATAAGTAGACAACTTAATTTTACAGATAAATCTTATTTTTATTCTTTATAGTTTTTTTTTGCGTTTAACTTTATTTTCAATTTAAAAAAGAACTGGCTATTGAAGGTTCTAATTTAATCGGCTAAAGCCCGTTACAAAAGTAAATGTCATACCATCTTATTATGGTTTCATCACGATTTTTTTTATCACCAAACTAACCAACCACCCAACCACCTGCCAATCAACCAACCAATCAACTAGGTTGATCAACGTGGTTTCTGTATACGTCACCACTGGCATTATCCCTTCAATATTTTTTTTCCTCAAACTGACTACGTTATTGACCTAGCAAGGCCTTAACAGCTTTACCGGACTACTAAGGCGGGCGCTTAGGGCACTCAGTCGACTTTATTTGACAACTAGATCAAGGGTGCACGGCTCACCTCGGCTTGGGCTGTTGCCTGATACATTTTTAATTAAATAATCATTACTAAGAGTATATTAAGTTTATTTAGGATTTTTATCTTATACAGTAATTTTTATAAAGGGTAATATAAAATTTAGGATGGAAACGAGTTCAAAACACATTATTAAAATTCATACAATAAAATTCATTTAATTCGTAACGAAACACTGGCTGCAATGGCATAAAATTCATTCGAAACAATTAAAAATCGAACTCGTCTTCCATTTTTGAATTCCTCGCGACGATTGGCCGAACAGTGATTCTCGGGGTTGTAATGGGTAATATTATATGGAACGAGCTTTTTACAACTAAACCGATGGTAGGTCAGAACAGGTTTCGATTCCTTTTACGTCCGTTTCATTTTTATTGTGCTTAGTCCGGGTTTTATTTCATATTACTTATTATATTACGACACGTTTTTCGATCTTTTAGTTTTATTATACTTGTGTGACCAGCCTTTTTAAAACCTTTTGTGCGACGAAGGAATAAAGATTTTTTTTAAGCTTCTCAAAACTATCGTATGTAGTTCAAGTCTCGTGCAAGGCCACAGAAACAATATGTCATAAAATTATTTCTATAGCGAAAGAGTCGCCGTAATGAGCTCTCCAACACAGCCTCTTGACCTAATGGAACAGGCCGAGGTCAAAAAGAAAAAAAATCATATATTTAAAAGCTATGGCAGTTCGCCGTAAAATTAAAAAGACAAATTATTGGACGTCTTCGTGGAAGCAGCCTTTGTTATCTCAAAAGTGTTTTTCGAGAGTTGTGTTTATCGCCCTCGCCGTTCTCTCCAACTTGGGACGGATATACGCGTCCCTGTCGGTCTTGTTAGTGTCGGAGGCGGTGTAACAGGGCGTAACTGACGCTTCCACGGTTACGTAATTTTGACACTTTCAGCTTCTATAACAAGGGCCGTTATTGTGTAAACAGAACAGCGTATACTGTGAATCGAAACGAATCCTTTAAGAGTGTAAGTGACTCATGGTATAACCCGATATCGATTTATGGTAGACGGAATAAGCTCTCATTTGCTTTAATTGGCGCCTCGTTCATTTCGACACGGTATCACATTTTCTTTACTTATATATCTGATGTAATCAGTTATAAATTCTATACACATTAATTTAAGGTTTGTTTTCGTTGAAACGTCAAACTTACAGAGGTTTATATGCATTATCATAATCATCGTCCGTATTTGATGGAGCAGGTGTTGTGTGTATCGGTTCATTCTCAGTTTTTATTATAAAATCTCATTTGTGTTATAAAAGTCAATCGTATCTCGGTAAGTTTACGAGATTACGATTTCGGCTGCGTATAAAGATTTGATAATTAATATCGGATGTATTTATCTCATTTCTTTATTATACATAGTGTTATCATGATTATAATGTCTTTTCAACTTTATTTACTTTGCTGTTTGGTACAGCAACAATTAAATGATTTGCATTCGCTTGTTGGAAATAATTCCTATTATGTTACTACTTAGAATCTGAATTACAAAAATAAAAGTCCTAAATTTGAACTGTGATGAAACTAGAAACTGAAGATGTGCCTGAAACTGCCCTGTTAATAGTTCTTTACTATAAAGTTTTAAAACCCAATCAAACATTCGCGGTGTTACTACAAAAAACTTAAATACGTAATGAATATTTTATTGTATTAATTATTATTATAGTATTAAGTATTGTATTAATATTTGTTTCGCTTTGGGGAAAAACGATAACCTGAACTTGCTTCGGGCGAGCGCGATACTTTTAATACGAAAGTACCAAAGCCTTCTTAAAGGAAGTATTCAATACGTATTTAACTTTTTTCTAATAAAGTCCTAAAAGGGATACAAAATTTAGTGTGTTGACACTAAAGCATAAAACTTCAATACAATATTATAAAAACAAATCTCATTCAATAACATTAGGCTCATGTAATAAAATCAACTATACATTGAATTAAAATACAAACAGGTGATGGTGTTTAAAAACCATATACTTTTGTAACAGTTCTCCCATCTCTTCATTATCTCTATATTACGGAGCATTAAACTTATGAAAATGAGATAACTGTAAGTTTGTCATTCACATTTAACTGCTTTTAAAAACGTTACAAAGCATACAAATAAAGAATTAAAATAACTAGTGGGCGCCCAGTGGTCGACATTTGACCATAGTTTATTGATTTTTTTTTAAGTTTGAACTTGATTAACGCTTTCATCAAAGAGTATAACTTCTATAATCAAGGGTTTTCATCATGGCTACTCAGTTATTTGCCATTTGCCATGATTGTTAACTATATAAACATAAAAAATCTATGTGTAAATGAAAGGCGAAATCAATTATAAATTTCAGACAAAAAACAGGTGGTTACATAATGTGGTAAGGCTCGCAAATTCTAAGTAAATATAACTTTACGAAAATATTTTTTTTTTATCGTAACCCATGACACAATTTTTAATTAATTTTACACGACACCATGACTTGACACATGACAGTATTTGTAGGTGATATTGAATTAAGTGTAGCCTGTTCATTATGAGAAATAGTGATATACCCAGTATCATCTTTTGGAAAAGTAATAGATACACAGTAGAATCAAATGAGGAATACAAAACAAAGATGTTTTAATACTACCATTAACTTTTGAAAATAAATTCGTTTTTGTTGCTACATCAGGTTGAACCGCATCATTGTAACCGCGGAGGTCTAAATCATGGATTACTTTTATGAACAAATTTCTTATTTTAATTATACAAACTATATTATATTATTATAAAATTAACCTACAATTTGACCAATTGATTTCAAAGGGCATATAAGGCATGCAACATTCATGTTAAAGATATTGAAAACGTTATTGGAACGTAAGAGTAAACTGACGGATGTCACAATGTTTTCCCATTTACATGTGTGTATATGTTGTGTAAAACTCGAGCAGTAGTGTGAGTTATGTATGTTTTAATTAATTTTTATTTTTATGGGAAGTTCATTTATTCATCGCTTTATTTTTTACACCTTATGGTTGGAACATCTTTTATATTTGAAGAACACCGTCCCTAAGTATCGGTAATTCAAATAAAATTATTGAAATCGGTTCGAAGTAGACGAAAATACGTAGACACGAAGTGGGTGAAAATTATATAAACGATATTTCACCCCCTTAGGAGTTGAATATTTCCTTCGAATTTGTATAGGATCACCTCTGAGTATAACCAATTCAAATACAAAAAGGATCATTAAAATCAGTTTGCAATTGACGGAATTATCGATTAAAATACATACAACCGAACATACTAACCTCCTCCTTTTTCGAAGTCGGTTAATTAAAATACATACAGGTGAGCATAGCAACCTCCTTAGCAATCTTTTTTGAAGTCCATTATGTCAATATACTACTCGTTAATAACGGCTGTCAAGATGTCTTTTTATCTACATGTGTGTATATGTTGTGTAAAAATCGAGTAGTAGTGTGAGTAGTGCATATTTTAATTAATTTAATATACTTCTAATGCATTTTATATAAAATAAACAGCTTTCTGCACTTCTCCGCCATATAAACTTTAACTATTCCAAATTTCAAGTTCACCCGTTGACGGGAAATAGGTTAAAAAGGGATACAATTTTTTTGCTTCACGTATTAATATATAGATAAGAACATGATGTTATTTGTAGGTTAGTTTTTACCCATAGTTTAATCTATGACTGTGTTAAAATATGGAGGATGAAAAAGAAGTATGTGTAGAGTCATCAACCTCATTGTTAGTTATTATGAAAAAGTAGGCGGTTGGTGTCTCAAATAAAGAAAAGAATATATTGTCAATTAGATCGTGATCGTAAAAAATATGAAAAAAGTGCAATACAGTTTTATGTCTTGTTGAAACATATTTTTATTAGATTTTACTATTTCACCTTGCGAAATTAAACAGACTGTTTTTAGCAAAATTACTATTTGAGAATTGTGGATAAAATAAAAATTCATAGAGAATACGCTACCGCTATGCTATGTCTTCTTCACGGGGTTGGCATTCAATGAATACAAAGTTTATTGCAGGATTGTGTGTACTATGTGCCTCATGCACTCCAACATGTACTTTGTATCAGCCAAGCTAAACTATCCAAGTTCGAAAAAGAAAGATAGTAAAATGTGTACCTATCTGAGTGTGCTCATATGTGGGGGTGTTCTATGTTATATGTGTTAAGTTAGCGAGTAAAAATTTTCAGTATCTCTATGTGAAGCTAGCAGCGTGTTCGAGGGCTCCATCCCGAGGGGTGGGACCTAGGTTTAAAAAACTTAATTTAGACTTAAAAGCTGCTACCGAGGGGTTATAATAGCAGAGGCGGCGGAAATGGCGAAGACGATCCTCAAAGCAGCCCGCTTCAACACTGGAGGGCTGGCAGAAGGAGAGATAGGATTACCCTTCGCCTTCCACCTACGTAGCCAAGGAGGAGAGTGAGGGGATTTCGCTGGGCTGACAACTGAAGCGGCGTGTTGATACCCTTGGTGGATCCCATGCCTCCCTTCTAAAAGTGGCTGCGGGTACTCCGTGAGTTTTAGTGAGTATCATGGCTCACACTACCTACTCTCTACCCCGGGAGAGTGGTGTGTACATGAGGATTTCCCCATGTTAATAAAAAAAGAGGTTGAAATCATGAATTTAGCGTTAGACGAGATTACAATCATACAGTACAGCCATAATGTATGTATAAAAAAACTACATGGAAAGTCGATATAAAGGTTTAGAAACTAGAGCCATTTTACATATCACATCTCCGGCTCATCAGCGATCTCACGAAGATTGATTGAAACGATTTATCCGTGTCCGATAGCCGGCGCATTTCCAATACGCACTTAGCACTATCCGCTTTGATATCTGATTAAGTACCTACATTTTTTATATGGACATTTGTTATAATGGTAATGTCATACATGCTTTATTAGAATTTAATTTGAACTACTTTAGCCACGCTGAAGCTATTACTGGTTTCAGCATGAATGGGTCGGTTCACCCGGGGTAATACCACCCCTCTCACAGAAAACCGATGTGAAGTAGTAGTGCTTGCATTACTGCGTTACGTTGGGTCAGTGAGAGCGCCGGAGGCCCACCTCAAAACCATCCACCCCTTTTCCTCCTTTTCCACACTTCCCTCTGCTCCCTAACACAAGCTGGCAACGCACTTGCAACTCCCCTGTTTTTCCTAGTGTTTATGGACGGCGGTAATCACTTAACACCAGGTGACCCGCAAGTTGGTTTGCCTCCGATGTCATAAAAAAAAATCCGTGACTTCTTTTGACATAAAAAATAATGAAAAATATAACACGCATCATACCGCTCACCCTACTTGTGCACGTCAAGAAAACATACGTGGGTGACTGCGTAGTATTTAAAGTAACTGTCATTTCATAAAACTTAAATACTTATACCGATATAAAATGGAGGTGTTGTGATTCGTTTTATAAAATTCAAGTGTCTAAGAAGTTAAACTAAACAAAGTTAATTGAAATCTATCGTGTAGTTTTAATGTGATGTACGTACATACAGCTTTTTTTTTCTCGAACTGACTACGTTATTGACCTGGCAAGGTCTTTACAGCTTCACCGGACTACTAAGGCGAGCGCTTAAGGCACTCAGCCGATTTTATTTTTGGTTACCTCGAAAAACCCGATCTGACCTAGCTAAACTAAGCTAAACTATACATGTATCCATTTTTGGATCATGCAATTAGAATTGCATGATACAAAAACACAACATGTAATTCGAAAGGAGGTAAACTAAATCTATTCGATTCAGTTCGATAAGGGAAAAAAAGTTAACAAAAACAACCCTTCCACAGATGTGTGAGGTGCGTGTCTGAGTAACTGTGTATGTGTAAGATCGATGTGGGTGTGTACTGTATCGTGAGACAATATCTTTGTGGTTACCCGGGTAGCCACGGACAAAAATACTGCCAGGATTACGCGAACAAACAATGTGCGGGTAAGAAAACGAGAGCTCTCTGCCTGTGACGCACGAGACAGAGATTCGCGATGTGGCCGGCCACAGAAAATTTAAAGAGAGATCGAATTTACAGTTTAAACGAACGACACCGGCGTCGGGATCTAAAAATAGACAAGTGATATTAATATTTGACGATTTTAGGGGAAGAGAGACGTAAACATACGAGTTTACTCTTTCTTATATTGAAAATTATTATTTTTTCGCGACGGCGGCACGGGCCAACCGCTGTATCGTTGCCGCAATGGCGGGAAACTTCGCGATCGCGCGAATGGGGCCCTGTTTGTGGTCGTTTGCGACCTCGTCGTAAGCTGAGATCTCGGAGATCTCATGGAAGACTATACCATACAGCTCTATAATTTTATTTATATAGATAGAGTTCTCAATCGAATGTGTGTGAAATAAACAAATTCAAACTGACTAAATCACATCTTCTATTCAATACAAAAATATAATCAAATAATATAAAAACAATAACAATATAAAATAATAATATAAAAATGAAAGTCGTCTCTCAATCTGACAAAGTCGGTAAATTTTCTCATAATTTAACATTAGATTCACATATATTAGGCGTTAGTTATGCTTCGTTTTATTCTTGTTAAGCTGTAAGTATATTATAAAGTAACCTAGACAAAATCGCGGACAATTACTAGTAAGTATAAAAAACCATCGGTGTTATTACAAAAAAATTAAATACATATTTAATACTTTAAAAGGCTACGTTTTAAATGCACCGCGCTCGCTGAATGTTCTCCATCTTCCTCTTTTGTCTCGCTTTGGTTGGGTGAGGTTAAACTTGCAAAAAAAGGATAACGCGAACTTTCCTCGGCCGAGCGCGGTGAATTTAGTACGAAACCTTTTTAAAGCAAGTATTTAATACATATTTAAATTTTTTGTAATAACACCGCATATATTTAAAAATGCAGAGTTTAATTAAAACCAAGGAATAATTGAGTTCGATTATCGTAGGTCGAATAAAGTAGTATGACTTCGATAAATAAAAGCCAACGCAGGATAAAGAATTTCGACTTTGTAATTTATTAAACGGTCAATCTCTTGCGAAAATACTTTTGTCCAGCGATGGGAAATGTATTTTACTGTTACAGAATAACGTTTGGAAACCATCAAATTCAATGTTAACTGATTATATGAACTTATATGATACAAGATTAACTCTCAAAATCATTGAGATATGCCTCAAGACAATACCTGAATACACACAGGACAGATGTGAAGTCCCACACCACACTCGAATTCACTATAGAATTCTAGCACAAAAGCAGAAGTCACATTCTTCAAAACATTCCCAATAAGCAGCTGCCTCGTTAACTTCTCCATAACAGTAGTTGAAAATATGTTGTAACATCTTTAAAAACTTGTTATGTATACATTTTATTTCAAAGTTTTTACATAAAAAGACGGAAAGTGTCACTATATTAGGCTAGCAGTATGCTCGAGGTCTCCATTTTGAGGGAACCTTATTTGTAAGTCTTTCCAAATCAAAATCAAAAATTATTCAGTTTAGGCCCTAATAAGGCGCTTATGAACGTCAAAAACTATCACCGGTTCGGAAAACAACCCAGGCATCGAGAAAAACCGCCAAAAAACTCGATCGGGTAAATTTTTTTTTACATACATTTCCAATACATCATACAACCTATAGTGGATGCACAGAGAGGAGTCAATTCCAGACATCACTATAGTTCACATACTGATCCACTCTATAATATCCTTTTGACACTAACACCCGCTTGACGTGGCGCTTAAATTTGCAGTCCGGCAAATCGGTAACATGTTTTGGGATTTTATTGTAAAATCTAACACAGTTACCTAAGAAACTATTACTTTATTAAAATTCTTAAAATGCATATGAACAAATGTAAAATAACAAAAAATATTGTAATACTTTCCTATATGTAATCGTTAAACAAATGATGATTGCGTTTTCCAGAGGAAGAACACCGAAGAAATGACTCGGTGCTGTCAAAAACACTATTGGAGGACATTTTCTTCATCCTCGCTGCATACAATCATGCGACTTGGAGACAAATTTCTAATACTTTAGGATTAAGGTAATAAGATAGAATAAAAACTGTAAAGAAGTAAAGTTTCCGATTCTTGAGAGGTAAGAGCCTTACTCCAGTGTGAACGACTAGGCTTATACAGTAGACAACTCACCTGACAGTAAGGTGTGAGAGAGACCAAGATTTTTTTTAATTTTTAGAACGTTCCAAGCGGTATAGTTTTTGGAAAGTCTTCAAATTAATTAAGACTGCAACATGCATTAAACAAGTCATTTTAGATAGCAGAACCAATAACACACGCAACATAGAGGTCTCTCGTTGGGAACGTTTGCCAGCGCAGCGGTCAGTATGGCGCAGGATGATGAACAGCCAAGTACCCGAGTTTGAGGTTCAGCATAGATACCAAACTCGACCAGTTAAAGGCTCGCCCACCTGCAGCCATAACATATTATGAGAACGGCGTACTCACGTGCCCTCAGAGTGGACAGTTTCATCGCGTAGATACGCTATATAAGTCATATTCGAGCGGACCAGAGTCATTTCTCAAACTACAGGTCAAACACTCACTCCCCCTTGACTCCTCAGACCGCCGTCGGGGCCCCTCGAAAGAGCCAATACCTGTCGGGGGAGCAGATGCAGTGCCAATAGGCAGTCCCTGCTCTCCCGGCCAAGACATCATGGGACCTTAGTCCATCCGCACCGGACATAACCGACCTTTAGCAGCCCAGCGGGATGGGTACCCATTAGGGATATTCCCATGTAAAAAACAAAAAGGTGTCAAAGTGGTCGCCATGGCAGAAATCGGTCAGAACAATCAACATCATCAAATAACAGCAGTAGCTTACCAGTAGTATTTGATATAAAACCTCTATAGGCGTGGGTAAACCTGATTGTTGGCGTGGCGAGTGTGTGAGCGTGGCGACGCGATGCTATGCGCAAGCAACTGTACGCAATCTCTCTTGGCGCACTGAGCTCGCATACCGATAGTGTAATTTGAGAATTGGAGAATTTGAGATTTGTTTGATTCGAACAATTTCGATGTTTCACACCTGCCAAGCGTCCCATAACGGCTCAATTTTTCTTAGTATTATAATAGATTTAACAGGTTTTTTGGCATTTTAATATTTGACATTATTGTGCAACTGTACTGTGCACTTTGAAACATCGGTTAGGACATCGCTTTCGTTGACCCCGGAGTCCATATTAATTGATACATTTCCAACTGACAGATGTTAAATACCGAGCGTTTGTTGACAGCCATTAAAGACTACGTCACTCTGCCTTACCACAATAAATACTTCTGATAACAGATATAAATATATTTTGTAATTGAAAAACGATGTAATATGTTATCGTAAAATCTTTATTATAATTATACTGATAATGCAATTGCACTAATTATACATTTACGATTGTAATTTTGTTTATCCTTTAAGGTGGATATTAGATAATTTTGAAATTAAAAAATATCTTGACAGTCAATGGAACTGCCGACAAAAATAAAACTGAAACGATTGACTAAGTAAGTGTTCTTTTCTGAATTTGAACATCGATTATATTAAGAACTAGCAACTACCCGCTACTTCGTCTGCGTAGTAATAGTTACTATGGGTTATGGCTAACACGCAGCGGAATCTCTCAAGAGGGAAGAAATCCCGATTGTGAAATATTTTTCATTGGTGCCCCGCTACTATTGGTCTTAGCGTGATGATATAATTTATAAACTTCCCCAACAAATGAGCTATATAACACTAAAAGAATTTTTTTTCGGACGAATAGTTCCTGAGATTACCCCTACAACGTCACAAACCACCTCTTTATAATATTGGTATAGATTATTTAAATGTTGTCATTTCTGAATTGAAGTTATTATCCTATCCTATATATAATAGTTTAGAGGAATTTTTCCGACACAAAGTACATATAGGAGTTGTTGAGGCACGCATGCTTCGTACACATGCATGTTTCAATAGCTTATATACGTATATCTAAATAGCTTAGCTTAGGTTAGCTCAGGTAGGTCGCGATTTTTGCACAAAACAGGCGACAGCCCAAGCCGAGGTGTGCCGTGTACCCTTGAGTTAGTCGCCCAAACATCCCAAATCACCTGATTGCCTTTAGAGCTCGCCTCAAGAGTTCGGTGAAGCTGTAAAGACCTTTCCAGGTTAACAGCGTTTTCATTTTTTCATTTCGAAATAAAAAAAAAGCTTCACGGAACTACTATGAAAGGGGTACTCGAAAATCTTTTTGGCTAAATGTAGATACAGATAGAGACAACCCTAAAATAGTTATGTAATATGTTTTGTGCAGGTGCACCTTTAATTATTTTTAGTGTAATTAGGAAGTTTGTATCAATAGACATATAGAATGTATAGAATTTATTGAAATAGGAATGTAGGTACTGAAATGTAAATAAATAGTACAGAAGATAAAATTTGGGATTCTTTGAGATCACAGATTAACCAATCAAATGTGATTATTTTATTTAAGTTTAGTGACTTTAGTTGTGGTCCATGGACTACAAAATATTATACAAACAACAATTTTACAGTATCGTGGTATTTTATTCTCCAACAAAAGTTTGCGTTCAAAGTAAAAGAATAAAACATAAGGCCAGATAAGAGACGTTAGAGAAATACAGTCACGTACTTCCTACAACATTTGCTAAGACAAATTATTATATATTCATATATTTATAACTAATTTGATACGAAATACGGGTCTAAGTGATTAACAACCCGTACTGGAGCGAGATTCTCTGTTACCTAACTTGTTAAGAAGATTTTCTTACGGAGGATCATAAAAAAATCACTTCGAAATCCGGACCGAGGCGTAATAACAACAGAAATAAATGCCAACGTAAACTGACCTCTTGGTTGTAACGAGATCCCCTTCTAACACTAACTCGTGTTTGACAAGCGCAGTGCAGGGGAGGTCATTGTCACTGGACAGTGAATTCCCCTGCAGTATGATATTCGAGAAACAAACAAAAGAAGACAGATAACATTTGTTCGAGACCATGAGTCAACGGGTCGGGTCGGTTGTTAGCTCGAGCGCGGGAAGTGATATTCGAAATTCGAACGATAAATATTCAATTTTAGAATTGCGAGCTTCGTAGTAGTTCTATTTTTAAAATAACGATTTATCAACACTCAATCAATTTTATTTATGTGCGAATATAAACGCGGCAAAGGAAATGGCTGTCAGAGGATACGGAAAAAAGATTTGAAATCATTTTAAGTGTGCCGCTTTTAAAGACAATATACATTTGTATTATTTTCTAACCCCTGCCCGAGATTTCGTCCGCGTAGAATAGTTACTTTGTATTAATGTTAACACGCAGTGGAAGGTCTCAAAAGAAATCCAATTTTGAAACATTTAGCATCGGTGCTCCGCTCCTATTGGTCTTAGTGTGATAATATATAGCCTATAACCTTCCTCGATAAATGAGCTATATAACACTGAAAGAACTTTTCAATTCCGACCAGTAGTTCCTGAGATTACCCCCCACAACGTCACAAATTCACATCACAAACTTTACCTCTTTATAATATTGGTAATTATTTTTTTCATTCAATTGACCTTTCGCCATTTTGTTTTCCGAGCAATAAAGCGGGCGGAAGTCAGTTGGTTTACTGTATGTATTAAAAAAACTGACCCCTGATTTTTGTTGACAGAGATCTTTTTTTTTTTTTTCGAAATGACTACGCTATTGACCCAGCAAGGTCTTAACAGCTTCACCGGACCACTTGACAGAAATCCTCTTGGCTTTTTGAAGACAGTAATAGATAAATGATTGAAGTTTGGAATTCTTTCGTTCAATTTAATATTGATTAGTGTAAATATGTATTTATTACGTTAATGACGAAGTCATTAATTCATATTCTGCTAGCCCGTGGCTTTTTTCGCGTGGAATAGTTACTTTGGGCTAACTCTAACACGCAGCGGAAGCCCTCAAGAGAAAAAAAAACATCGGTTTTGAAACATTTTTCATTGGTGCTCCACTCCTATTGATCTTAGCGTAATGCCTATAACATTCCTAGATAAATGAGCTGCTATATAACACTGAAACCCCTACGTCACCCCTACAACGTCACTAACTCACAAACTTTACCTCTTATAATATTATCATATTCTATGACGTCATTGTTGTTGCATTGGTGATGCAAAAATAAACATTTTTTTTTTAATCAGGTCACTGTTCTAAGCTAAGGTATAACATTAGTATAAAGCTTCCCAGTTAAACAAACGATGTTAAGTCGATTTCGTAATTGTTATCCAGGTTAAAACTTTCGGCCATCTTGCGGCGCCAAGTGACAGTTATGATAAAACTGGCATCCAGTGATACAGAAGTACCCTCTTCAAATGCGGCGACACCAGTGCCTCGCTAGCTTGACGATTACTCACGGAAGTTAATATTTGAAGAATTTAACTTGAGACGTACCATAGAGATAAATTGTAAGCTTATTTAGATAAACTATGTCGTGATATATAGGGTGAGTACGGTCTCCTTTCTAATGGAATAATATGGCGTTCGTAGAAAAAAAAAAAACAAATAGACTTACGGGTTGTTGAAGTGACGATCGGTCGAAAGTTTCATTGTTGTCATTTTCCCTTTCAAATATAATAATATCGATATTTATATAATTGATTATTACCAGTTTCAATCGTATTTATAAACACGAAAAATCATAATAAGCCCGAATGCAGGGACATCTACTGTTACCTATTATGAATTCAAACTATCCAGGGACTCGAACTTATACCCGGTCGGTATCTGAGAAATACTTTTTATAATAAGCCTAAAACGCGTTACTTAATAGGTACAGTTTCGTTTACACATATTTTCAACTTTGTTGACATTTTATATATGTGGTTGATAACTACGCATTCAAACGTCATGTAGCCGTAGCTCAGTTATAGTGCGCTGGACTTTATACTGATCGATCGAAGACTACAAACTAGTATCTCTCAGGGCTTCGCTCGCGTTAAACATAAAAGATATTTTCTTATCTCTGAGAACCACTATTCTAATATATTTCATGTTCTAAGAAGGGATTCTTTATACCTTTTTTTGTAGCCCTAAGAGCATGTGTATAGTATTTCATGATCATAGGCTGACTATTGTAGACATGAAAGCGTATCACACAAACTGACATTCGCATTTGTAACATTAGTTAGGATTCTTTTTTTTTTCAATACTCTCTCTATTACTTTAAGATTTAATATTTAAAACTTTTTCTGGAGTCAGATGTAATATTATATTTCAAAACTTTTGATTATATTCATCGCTTCTAAGAGACGATTTGGTAGCAAAATAGGACACTTAAAACATCAAGATACGTATAAAATCCGACAAATAACGAAAATTACTTAGAATCACCATACTTAACAAACATGCTTGAAAAATTCCGAAACATCATCTAATAACATTAACAGATTGGAATGTAATATTTAACTACAAGACTTTATACAATGTATGCGCTACCCGAAGAGAAAATTCTTTCACGTCAGTTTGATACAGTTGGACATTAATAGTGTTAAGCACATTAGTCTAGCAACGTCCTTATTCGATATAATCACAATCTGAATGATTTATTCATGACAGATAGCGAGCGAGCTAGGAAACTAATGCTTTCTCTAAGTTAAAATTCAAGGGTGCCTACATTGCCCGCATTACGTTCAGTTATTAATTGTACTTTTGACTTGAAACATCTATAGGCGGAGGGTAAACCTGATTGTTGGCGTGGCGACGCAAAACACGAACATTGCACTATTAACGAAAAACTACTCAAAACATTTGCATCCCTATCTTGTACGCCACTTGTTTTAAAAGTGTTACGTGGCACGCGCCGACGACCTAGCGCCCTTTGATAAATGACGCCAAACACACCGCGCCAGTGCTTAGTTGAAATTTTGTATTTAATAAAAATGAATATTTATGTAATAAAATAAATAAACAGTCATTATTTTATGCAACACATTTGTATTGATTTATCTTTTCATTATGCCATAGCTGATTCCTGTCGTAAGCTTCTCTTTTACGCATATACCTTATACAAAACAACTTTGATGTATCACATCTACAGGTGTCCCGTGACGTCTCAATTTTTTAACCCCTAGACTGTTCGAAACTAGTAAGGTTTTTTTATTGTAGCACGACAAAGTGACTGCACTATTGTAAGCATATTATAATCTATAAACTATGAACCACCGAAACAATTTATCCATCGCCGGTCGCCACTGTCATGCCGGCCTGCGTAACTATCTCTTCACGTTATGTTTAAGCTCGCTACAGATGTACAAGACCACATGAAGCACAGGTCAAGGGACTGTTAGTAGCATAAGTTAAAAAAAATACCGGATACAAATCTGAACAATAAGAAATTATGTAAGGTAAAATGAATAATTACATTATTTTTTAATTTTTAAGAACTTTTAATTATTAAGCTATGAAATTTACAATTTAACTACTATTCTTTTGTATGGGATAAAAATGTATGCAAGTAAATGTCTAAATCTTTTAGATTTCAATATAAATCTAATAGATATCGGACGTTTCATGTTGCAAACCTAAATTACGGCATATTGGACAATAGGTTGTATGAACAATAAGGATTTTTTTAATTAGTAATAATATGGACGACATAAGATTAACAATTTTAAGCATATGTTAATATAAAAAAAATACCAAATATATTACATTGTCATATGAATAAATGTATTATTGCGACATAGACAAATTTGGTGCCTATAGACGCAAGTATTCATTTGGTGAATTTTTTTTTATTAAAAAAAATCCGCTATTCTGAGATCTGGGTTTGAAAACACAGCGGAGGAGGGGTTAATGTAATTTCTTTGCTTATTGGCTACCAGCAGATATAATTATTCATTTCATTTATTTACACAAGAAACTCAAAGAGCTTTTTCAAGATAGCTGTGAATTAGAACATATTGAGAGACTTTCTGCATTTACGTCAAACAATTACGTCATCAGACACTTCACTGAAAACTCGTCTGGCTACAAAATGGAACCCAATGACGACAATCTCTGTATAATACTTTTGAATATATACCTTCTTAAGGACATGGCTCCGAACTACTTCAAATAATATATTTCTGATAGGCCAATGTTGTTTTATATAAATGCTTGCTACTAACAATTCCCATAAATTTCCGAGGGTAGGTAGGTAGTAAATTAATTTCTGAATTTTGGCACGTTACTAAAAACAGACAGTATTTAAATTAAAATAAAATGCGATTAACAATACTGAGTACGAAAAAGTCCTACAACAGAAAAGAGAGATAAAGTATGTAATTTTTCTAAAGTTTTAAAATTGTTTATCAATTTTGTAGTTCACAGAAATGGAGCCGCGAGTATAGCTATAGCTTTATAATTAACTATTCTACATATCGTTAGCAAGTAAGTAACATTGTGTAAAAAGAAAAAATCCTGCAATATATAATCTATACTGTTGTAGTAATCTATACTATAAAGAGGTAAAGTTTGTGACGTTGGAGGGGGTAATCTCAGGAACTACTAGTCCGATTTAAAAAAGTCTTTCAGTGTTACATACTTCATTTATCAGAAAAGGTTGTAGGCTATATATCATGACGCTAAGACCAATAGGAGCAGAGCACCAATGAAAAATGTTTCAAAATCGGGAATTTTTTCTTCTTGAAAGCTTCCGCTGCGTGTTAGCGTTAGTCCAAAGTAACTCTTGCGCGATACGGTGACACACAAATATACATCACCGCTACAACACTACACGATCACCCCCAAACACGTGCACGCCTACACGCTTACACATGAAAGTGGAAGGGTTTACATTTTTCCCTTATCGAACTGAAACTCTCAATTTTCCGATAATAAATATATGGAAGAGTTGTTGAGGCGTGTATGCTTGGTTGCACATATACGGTTCAACAACTCATACATATATGAATAGTTAGCTAGGCTAGCTAAGATAGGTCGCGATTTAGCATGCAACAGGCAACAGCTAAGCCGAGGTGTGCCGTGCACCCTTGAGCTGGTTGCCATAATAAAATCGGCTGAGTGCCTTAAGCGCTCGCCTTAGTAGTCCGGTGAAGCTGTTAAGACCTTGATGGGTCAATAGCGTAGTCATTTCGAGAAAAAAAAAACCCTAAGTAACTATTACTATGCGGACGAAGTCGCGGGCAGGGGCTAGTGAGATATAAAGTAAACTATGTTTAGGACGCTTTCATAAGCAAAAATAACTTAGTAGTTTAAGCGACCAGAGCTACGAGAACTAGTAAGTTTCTCTAACTATTGTACATTCTTATACTATTACTTTTTCAAGTTGTTTATTTTCTTCACCCTCAAGCCTATGCTATTATCATGATTTCTGTTTACATAATTAATTTTAGTGATTAGTATAGTGTTTATAATATTTAATATGAGATTTATAATATTTTATTAACTACTAATCTCTGGTCGCGACTTCGTTCGCGTCGAACAAGTACTTTGGGCTAAGACTAACACGCAGCGGAATCTCTCAAGAAAAAATCCCCATTTTGAAACATTCCTCATCGATGCTCCGCTCCCATTGATTTTAGCGTGATAGTAGATAGCCTATAACTTTCCTCGATAAATGAGCTATATAACACTGAGGGAATTTTTCAGATCAGACCAATAGTTCCTGAGAACACCCCCTACAACGTCACAAACTTTACCTCTTTATAATATTATAGTAATAGTATAGAAAATGATATTCAATTGTTTTAAACACTGGCGCCACACTATTAGAGTTTGGTACATAAAAGGCAAGATGTCGTTAGGGGGCGTAGCGTCTGGTGAAGCTGTAAAGGCCTTGCAAGGCCAATAGCATAGTCAGTTCGAAAAAAAAAATCGATAGGGGGCACTTCTATGTGGAAGTTGTTGTAAGCTCTGCTCGAATAAATATTCACAGTGCATACAATGTTTGTGTTAATTGGTTCCCCTGACTGACTATAAGAATATACGTTGTTAATTACTCTATAATAAATAATTTATTTATTAAATTCAGTAAAAGTGATTTTTACATAATTAAATAGTAGTACCTTTTATCAATTCCGAACCAGAAGACACCTGACTTAGCTATTATACCACCAAGTCTTACAACTAACTTGAAGATTAGATTAATAATATCTTATCGGAAACTGATTAAAACCTCTTATTATGATTAAAATCTCTTTACAAATCGAATTGTAAATGCAATGGTACTGCATTTGTATTATTTTACAAATAGATTAAGAACTCCGCAACATTGAAGAACAGATTTATGTACCGTTTTATCTACAATCAACGTTAAACAGTCAAATAAATTCTAATCGGTGTAAAAAAGTACCCAGAGCGCATCGTCGCCAGTCGCCTGCGCCTGCGCCTGCGCCTGCGCATGGGCAAGGCAATTAAACGTCCCAAAATAACTTGTAGTACGCTTAATTAACGAGCTACAGCGATTTATGTGAGCGTAAGCCTATACTCGGTTGACGCAGCGATCGTCTCTTGCCTCTTTTATGATTTAATTCTTACATCAGGATAATAGACGTTTTCGTATTTGGGCAATAGAAGTATTAATAGAAAGACTTTTTTTATATCATATAAGAGGCAAAGGAACATGCGGGTCACCTGTTGTTAATTAAACGATCACCGCCGTCCATAGACACTAGCAACCCCAGGAGTCGCAAGTGCGATTCCAGCCTGTGTTTGGGGGAATGGAGAGAAAGGGAGAGGGTAAAGGACAGGAGAGGGGAGGGGAGATGGGTCTCCGGTGTTCTCACTGACCTAACGAAACGCAACAATGCAAGCACTGCTACTTCACGTCGGTTTTCTGTGAGAGGGTGGTTCTGCCCCGGACGAGCCGACCCATTCATACTGAAACCAATAATAGCTTCAGCGTGGCTCTACCACCTACCTTAAAGTCCTGTCCTGCTTTAATTGTCATTCAATCAATATTATATTCTTCTTTTTTATTTTTGGCAACCAATCTTCAAGTAGAATATTACTGCCATTGTCAAGTGAGTAACGATATTACAAGTTTCTTGATATAATTCAATGAAATAACAAGATAGTGGCAGTCTTGTTAGAACTTTCTTGAGAGTTTTTGTAGCAAGTCAGAATTCATGCTCCGTGGTTTTATTTCCGATCCACTTCACTTGTGCACAATAACCGAACTATATTACGTGAAGCACCATCAACATTACACAATATAGAGCCAAATAACACAAGATTATGGATAACATATAAAGACCATTACATGGCAATTCTATGATCCCGCAAAAAACTCCCAATATTATATTCATCTATATACAACTCCTTTGAGTTATAATTATATTAAAACTACTGAACCTATCAAAATATGTTTATAACCAATCGACGCGGTATTCTTCGTAGCTAGTTCAAAAGCACTTATATTTTGGAATGACCCTTTACCATTTTTTAACGATGTGGGCGGGAAATAGTCGGTAAGTCCATACGTACAGTCCTCAGTTGAAAATAAAATTACTAATAGTCAGATAATCTTAAGAATTAACTTGACTAAACTCTTATGCTTATGTATTTTGACATAACCTTTATCGAAGATACAGAACACGCGTGTACTGCTGCTTCAAACGAGAAAAAGAATAGCAAAGGTAATTTAAAAGTAATATTCTGAACAAATTCTTATACATAATTACCATCATGCAATTTTATTATTATTTTGAAAATTTGCAAGGATTGGACGGATTTTGTTAGTTTTGAAATGCAAAAATTACTAAATGTGCTAAAACTTTACAATAACATAGCTTATACAACAGATTAACACGCACTCTATAATTTGTAAATATATTATTTGAATAAGCAGAAATAAAATGATGTGTCAAGTTTGAAAACATTCTACCATCTGAAAGCTGCCTCAGCATGTACTGCGTTAATTGCTCAAGTTACATGAAGATAATATATGACGTCAGCATTGCCAGATAACCAGAGGAAGTCACGAGCGAACGCTAATACCATATGTACCACCATTTCAGTAAAATGCATAAGTAGAATTGTTACTTAGAAGAAGGGATGTAAGGGGTGTCGCGTAACATCTTAAGACTTGAGACACCAAAGCCAACCTCACCTGCACGTGCTGAATAACGAACGAGGCAATGGCGAAAGCGGGGTGGTAGGGTTTTACATCCTGACTGGGTCGCAACCACCATGTATTTGGTGAAAAATCCCGTCATAGTGACTCGCTTCTGCGCGTCGCGTTTCGGGATCAGCCTGTGCATATCCAGTACCGGGTGACTTTCGTCATTATGGGCGGCATGACAGCGGTGGCCGGCGATGGATAATCTGTCTCTCGGTGGTTGCCGATGTTTTTGGATTGTACTATGCTTAACATCAGGCGTAGTGCAGTCACTATGTCGTGCTTCAATAAAAAAAAGGAACTACTATGAAGGTGTTGTAGGATTCTCAATTCATTTTCGTTACAATAATGATTGAAAGATGTAAACACTGAGCTAGGAATACCTTAAGCGAACGAACGAAGCATTAAGGAAATCATAGATGAGTTATTTTGTTGCACAATTATACACCTCATAAGTATTACAATGTGACTATAATATCACATAATTAAATAGAGATGTAAGCCCAAGAACTCTACACGCTTGCGAAGATGATGGACTCACAAGTGAAGTCACGGAAACACACCTTTAGGCGTCTGCCGACAGGCTTTTCAACTTAAATGTTGAAACTAGCTAAACGTTAGTAAAAACTTTAGCAGCATGCTATATTATGATTTTAAAATTCGGCTTTATAACAAAATTCAGAATAATATCGATCTACGCGTTCCTTCAACACCAGTATCAACATCGCCAGTATCCCCAATTCCCTGGTAATATTCATTCTAAATCAGTTATCTTTTTCGTAACATATTTTAAACTATCAGACACTTGATGAGAATTATTGCGCTCTTCCACAAAATAAGTTATATTATTGTTAAATTACATATCGTCGCTTAGCAAACTACACCAGGCAAGTCAATCTGAGTCATTTTACAAAAGAGTAAAAAGCTGTTTTTTTCTTATTGTATTATTTTGCATTTCTCTTCCTGCAGTGATTAGTGATTTGAATACTGGTCTCATATTGGTTGAAAAGTCCAAAATGTGATGTGTAGTTTAACAGGTTATGGGAGATTTACCCAGTGAACTCTAAAATTATAAAAGTTCCAATTTTAGACTTACGTGGAGTGTTGCTTGCTAAACGATGATATAACAAAAATAATTCCATGAGCCAATGATAACTGTGATGCTAGAGCCGGGTGATGTCTGTGAAGTTGGTATACAAAGATATCAGAATCGTGAAACAAAGACTAGTTCTGATATTCAAATCAATAGATCTCGAGTTCCTGAAAATTTAGAAAAATAGTTCTGCATATTAAAGACCCCATAAGGGCATAAGACATATGGGGCTGTCAACTTCACGCGACATACAAAGGTCGTGACAGAGGTGTCCTGAAGGGGGTTCTGTACTCTTTTACAATAGTTCTGGAGTTCTTTGCAATATGAGCAATAGTTCTGCATAATTTAAGCCGTGGCAGCCCATTGAAAATCACACCATATAAGTATGAAAAAAAAACTTTTTTTTTAGTAATTCTAGCGAGTTTTGGGCTCCTTTATAATAGTTCTGAAGTTCTTTGCGATATGAGTAATAGTTCTGTGCAGAACTATTTTTCTAAACTTCAGGAAATATTGATTTGAATATCAGAACTCATCTTTGTTTCACGATTCCGATATCTTTGTATGCCAACTTCACAAACATAACCGGGTCTGATGTTCATAGTACATTTGGATTTATTGAAACCCACTTTAAAAATCGACATTATTTCTAACCGAAACTCTACATTAAAATTTTATCACAACTGGTAAAATAATAATTCTTAACAAGGTTTTGTAAAACGTACAAATCTAATAATAGCGTATTTCTTCGTTTTCTACGCACCATTTCAAATAATATGTTTCGAGACGTTTTCGTTTCACCAATGGGGTACATCGTTAAATAGCGCGTTGATTTTAATAGCTTACTTTATTAGTTCCCTTGTAGGGGGTCTAAATCCATTGGCTGACAACTAGTTACTAAGGAAGGAAATCTGTGGTTCCATAATATTCTTAGGATGGATAACTTTTACAATTAATATTATAAAATACGATAGGATAACTCATTCTCATTTCGTTACTAACCTCGCAACTGATTGTATTGACATAGAGCTATCCCGAAGGGTATATAGTGATTTACATATTTTTTCATACTTTATAGGTCTTTGTATTTGATCACAACCTCACCTAATGTTGACGATGTGTTTTGAGCTCAACCTAAAGGACTTTTTTGAAGTTATACTTCTTTTGGCGCGTTAGGGAAACACGATGAGAGTAAATTTTTCAATGACGTCACGAAAAATCGACACCCTGAAGTTAGCTATAGTCAACATTTTGTTTCTTTGTATTTATAGTTTGAATTTCTTAGTATTAAAACTTTCAATGTATTAAATAACTTTTTTCTATTGTTAGTGTCGTTTTTTCTACAAACGGTAGAACAAAGCGAAAGGCACTATTTTTGAACAAAAGATTTTTATCCTATTACGCCAAAGAAGCATAACTTCTAAAGGGTGCATATGCGTACACTCACACTATTTTACATGGGGAGATCCCTAACAGATATTTAATATATATTTTTAATGAATATCATATGATATTTTAGTTAAACAGGATTAAAGTAAATATAACCGTTGCAATTGGGAAACAAATTTGAAGAAAAAATCTAAATTTTAAAAGTTCCTTTTTTTCTATGAACAACCTTTCCTTGTTACATAATTGTTATACAGTTGCGAAGAAAATTTCATACCCTTGATTAAAAAATAAAGTTTTTACAGCGAACCTCCTTTCTAAAAACTTTCTTTACTGTGTGATCTTTGTCAGGAAAAAAATAAATAACGAAACTTGGGAAAAGTTTCCTCATTGTTAGGCTATTTATAAAAAGCAATATGTCGGACCCGGCCGCTTCATTAGCCTATATAAACTTCTTTTAGAGTACAATAAAAGTGTTTTTACGTGTTTCACTAAGACAATGTACCGAACTTTACGACGTTTGAACAAAGACCGGTTAAAAATAACTAAATAACGTTTGTAGGTACAACAGTTAAAAACGTTAATTTTAAATAGGCACCGTGGTATTAGAAAAAGTCGGTTTTTATTACATTATTTTTACAGTAACAATGGACCGTTTAACGCATTAAATACGGGATCAAAGGTCTTTTGATAAATTCGAATAAACTTTGGTGGATTTTTTTACATTAAAACTCTTTGGAGGCTTCGTCGTGTTTGCCAAAACACGCGCATACCTCGGCGGCTTTAATAAACAAAGGCTCATCAAAGATCTAAAACATCATAAAATCATTTTTCTTAGATTATATACAGTTTTTAAAATAAACTATTATTTTAAATTTCTAACTAACTCGTGGTTTGCTATAGACGGGTTGACGACGCATCCGTATTATTCTAATACTAGCTTTTGCCTATGATTTTGTTGGCATCATTGTGATTCTTCGAAAACTTATCTTCTGGATGATAGGTACAGTATATATCAGTACCTGTTGAGTAGGTTAGGCGTGAAACCGTAATAAACAAATAAACAGACACCCTCTTTATATTTTTAGTAAGAATAACTTTGATTTATAGGCTTAGCTATATTATTGGTCTTCTTAATGTTATTGATATGACCTGATAAATAATAATATCAACTTTAAATCACAAGGTTTTTATAAACACTCCTAATAAAAAAAAAAATTCAGTATCTATTTCTTATTACAATATGGCTACAATAGTACAATTATATAGTTTATTTGTTTGTTACAAATAGGCAGTTCCCTAGAAACAACATTATTTTCACGAGAACCAAGTCACACGCATACAGTTAGTTAATAATGTTTCTGGTATCGTGATTATAAAAAACTTTTAAAGATGCTAAAACTCGTCCAAGTTTCCACTTAAAACATGCATGACGTAATACTACAGTAACTTTCGAGATAAAAAAATGTGAGCAAATATTCATAACTTATAGGTTTGTCCCGACAACAGCACTTCGTTTTATTTTTTTATTTTTGACAACTAAGCTTCTAGATCAGGGCTGTCCACACTAGATGGGACACAGGACCTACAAAAATGACTAAGCACATTAGAGGGCCGCAAAATACTTATAAAAAATAAAATACACGTATAATAAGTATCATTACTTTATTATCTACTTTTTCATTAATTTATTTTTTACAATTCTGTCAACATCAATATTAGTATTAGTATTAGCAAGACGTAGTGCATGTTTAAGTGAAGTCTCTGTCAATAAAAACCTGTATTTCGATTTTATGAGCTGCGTTGTCGAATATGCACTTTCACAATGGTAGGGCACACCATCGAGCCCATTTTTAGCCCGAAATTTGTTAGTTTCGGGAGAAAAAAGATTCTGCGGGCCGCATGCCGCCCGCGGGCCATGGTTTGGATAGCCCTATTCTAGATCATTACTGCCATTGTCGAGTAGGTAATATTATTATAAGTGTCTTGTGATAATTTCAGTGCTCTAACAAGATGGTGGCTCCCTTGTTAGAACTTGCCAAGGATTTTTTGTGGCATCTCAGAATTCATGCTCCGTGGTATAATTTCCCATAAACTTCAATTGCGCACAATGCCACCAACATTGCTAAATATGTATTCAAATAACACCAGATTATGAATGAAATATAAAAGCCAATTCGTGACAGAATAACATCTTGCCAAAATATACGACAACTGCACTTACGAAAAGCTAGACATCTTCGGTGTTATATCAAAAAGTTAAATACATATTGAATAGTTGCTTTAAAAAAGTTTCAGTACTTTCGTATTAAAACCACCGCGCTTGCCGAACGTTCCGACATCTCGCTCTTTTATCTCGCTCCGGTTAGGTTAGGTTAGACTTGCGAAAAAGGATAACGCGAAATGCCGCGGCACCGGTCGGTGAGCACGGTGCAATTAATACGAAAGTACCCAAACTTTTTTAAAGCAGATATTCAATACGTATTTAACTTTTTTGTAATAACACGGCTTAAGCTTAGCATGTTATAATACTATTCATATATAAACACTTCGCAGCATTATCGATACATCCACTCCTGTTATTGCGTTGTTATGCAAATGTAGATGGGATATGTAGTTATTCACCCTGATTAAATAATTGAGAAAACTCTATGGTTAATTTATTAAAAGAACGCAAAACATTAAACCTTCTAGTTTAAAACAAATCCGACAGCAACAGCGTCGATTAAGACGTTAAAATCCATCGTCTGCAGCCACCGATCAAGTCCTCCTTGTAATTCTTAAAATAAATTACGATTAACGTAAATAAACTAGGCAGTTAAATCATGTTTTACAGGCAGAATAACGTACGTGGTATCATGAATACGAGGTTTCGTATAGTTCATAATAAAGCGACATACGTTGCACCGATATGATACCTTGTCACGATCTATGTTAAGTCCATTTTCCTTCGTGCCAATCGCTGTGGCTTGAACCACAATTGTCGAAATGTGGTCAGTGAAGGATTGTCCATTAAAAGCAATATAAGCAGAAGTCGTTTCGTAATTGTTACTTTGATTACTTTCATATTTTAAGTGGGATTGAAGCATAGATACATTCGGTTACAATCCTAGCCAAGATTTTTGAAAGCGCTAAATATAGCTACGTAGGACACAAAGTTAGATATAAATACATATATATTACTAGCTTCCACAACTTTGTCCGCGTGGAATAGTTTCTTTGAGATAATGCTAACACGCAGCAAAAGCTCTCAAAAGGAAAAAAGTTCGATTTACAGAGATTCTACCGTATATTCATTACTTCGAGACAACTTAAGGATAAATAAATGTTATTGTTAGATTCCTGTAAAAATAATTTAATTTTAAACTTTTTTTTTTTAACTTTAAACGTTGTCCTTTAAACTCCTGACGATACGATAAAGTCTGAACTTACGCTATATATTCAGAGCGATCAAAAATATTGACCAAGATTGTCCGTATGTCTAGAGTTGACAATTGGCAACTGTTTATAGATTCTGTCGATACGAAAAAACTAGAGATACAAAGAAAAAGTGGCAGGACATGGGGGGATAAAGTCTGTCTAAATCGCGCTAATGCACTCGCTAAAAGAGACGAATCTCGGCTTGTGCTGTTCATTTACAATGCAACGACGCGAATTGGCTAAACTATCCTTACGAGTTAAATACAACCACACATATATTTCTTTGTACCTTTTTACCTTGCTAAAAAATAAAACAAATGAAAATCGATTGACAAGCAATAAATTCACTTTTCGATCAAAATAGCCAATCACGTGTTACCCGATCAATAGATACGGAAAAATATATACGTATACAAACCACAAACGTCATAATATCGAGTACTCCTAACTACTATCAATAAATTAACATCGAGTCCCATTATCTTCAATAATCCTGCAAGGCTGTGTGACACGATAACGCCACAGGCCACTCTGACAACCTAAACATTTCTGGACACCACAGATAAGACACACGCCGTACATTAACGGCGAACGAACTCGCAGTGTCCTCAATCAACGCTACTGTTGTATTTTATTCTGTGCTCTTTGTCCAGGGTTGTAACTGATAGGTTATCTACGATATTGGGCAGTACATTATTGATTCGTTGATAACAGCGCGCACGTTTTCTGGGCGCTGATTTTTATTTGGGTTTACCATTTTTTTCTATGTCGTGTTTTATTACCTCCATAAAAATAAAAAAAACCGAGGGAAAAATGAATTTATAACCGCAGCACGTTCCTCCCGTGATAAGATAATCTCACAGTATTTTATGAAACATCTACGGGCGTAAATGTAAAGAACTTATACAACATAAAATTATGATGGCATAAATCACACTAGTGTTAATGTAAAAAAAAATCAAGGCAGTAAAAGGATTGCCGACAGTAGTGAAAACTCAATATAATAACATAACAGTAGTTTGTTTTGTAGACAGATGGACATAGACGTACACTAGCATCCCCTATACTTTTTTTTACGTCATAGTAAGCAAACGAACAGACGGGTCACCTGATGTTAAGTGAT
>JACEII010000059.1:156204-228857 GCA_014332785.1 Antheraea mylitta | reverse complement strand
GACACTTGCAACACCAGTGGCACCAGTGACAGTCGCAAGTGCGTTGCTAGCGTCATAGTAAGCAAACGAACAGACGGGTCATCTGATGTTAAGTGATCACCGCCGTCCATAGACACTTGCAACACCAGTGGCACCAGTGACAGTGGCAAGTGCGTTGCTAGCCTATGTTCGGGGGAAAGGGTAAGGAGGAGAGGTGTGCCTCCGGCGCTCTCATTGACTGAACGAAACGCAACAATGCAAGCACTGTTACTTCACGTCGGTTTTCTGTGAGAGGGTGCTACTATACCGGACGAACCGACCCATTTATGCTGAAACCAGTAACAGCTTCAGCGTGGCTCTACCACCTACTCATACGTTTATACTATTCTGACACAAGTCGCGCAATCGCAGTACGATCGGTCACGCTTACTAGCATATCATGACGCGAAATTTTCAATATATCTCTTTAAAACAATACTGCTCAGCACGCCTAAAGACTTTAGTAAATTAAAGCGTTTTCACTTTAAAAAAAAAATAGTCAAGGAATATTATTAATTCTTTAAAAAAAAATTACCCGAGACTCTATAAGAGATTACCTAACGGAGACTTAAACAATAACAAATACTAAGTATATACAATTAACTTGCATAACCAATGCATTCGCGAAGGTGAGAATGTTGTACGATCAGACATTGATTTAATTGATATAAATGGATACTAGAAGTGTCTTCAAGGTCGCTAATAATTAATGCATAATGAAGTAATACGTATAATATTTTATTACTCATAATTTCAAAATTCATTACTTCCGTAACCTAGTTTTCATCTAGATTTTTTAATTTACAGTAATTAGCAATTTATGGTAATATATGCTATGCTAATATTAATGTCGCAATTTCCGAAAGACTATAACAATCACTTTGATATTAAATCCAGCAATAAACAACCGATTGAAATTCCCCAAGGACTATGTATCTTTGCACAGAAATCACAGGAAAAGCTAGTTGAATTTAATAATCAAGTTATTTCAATATTCAGATTTCATACTATAGCTTTTTTTATATATATCATGTAGGAGGCAAACGAACAGACGGGTCACCTGATGTTAAGCGGTCACCGCCGTCCATAGACACTAACCACCAGGGGAATCGCAGGTGCGTTGCCAGCCTGTATTTTGAGGGAATGGGATGAGGAGAGAAGAGGGGAAGGGAGAGGAGGAGAGGTGGGCCTCCGGCGCTCTCACTGACCGAACGAAACGCAACAATGCAAGCACTGTTACTTCACGTCGGTTTTCTGTGAGAGGGTGGTACTACCCCGGGCGCACCGACCCATTCCTGCTGAAACCACTTGTAGTTTCAAAGTGGCTCTACCACCTCCAAAACTAACTAATCATTTATCTAAATTATTTATATCTTTACCTTTGCTCACGCCATTTTAGATTTAAAAAAAAAAAACGAATATTTTATTTAATCTTAAACATAAATATTTACAAAATGCATTAATACTTTACTTCATTTTGCAGTATTCTTTTCAGAGACGTGTCAACTGTGACACTTCCAGTTGCTATATGACGTTGGTATGTATGCAGGCCAATGCAACAGCCCACGTGCAAAGTACACAGCACCCGTAGATTGTAATTAGGAAGTATGCAATGTGCCCACGCGAACCCGTATATAGCCCGTGAAATTAATAACTAGTAATACGACATGACAACAGATTTCTATCAACACCACTTCTTCATATAAATCTCCATAAATTTTTAAGAAATTGCATTCACTTGTACAGATATAATAACTATAAGTATGACATATACTTAGACATAGAATTAAATATGGAGATGGGTTTCATATGTGGAATACAATACATCAAATAAAACAGCGATTAATTTTGTATCGTGTTCATGGATTTAAGCATACGAATTTCAAGCCAGAATCGATTTTTTCTTCGAATTGAATATATACTATTGGCTGGATGGGTTTTTGTAGCTTGACAGCGCTATTTGAACGAGCGCTTTAGGAACTTAGTCGTATGGCAACATAAAAAACAAATGCCGATTAATATATAATTAGCAGTGTTAAACTGAGACTTTAATCCATCTATCTGTGCTGAATTGTATCCTCCGGCTGCATTTTGTGGAATTATAAATTCCTTAGATTTTGTTTGAGATCCTCCCATTTTATTTGAGTTAGATAAGAAATTTTATAAACTTCCATATATTCCATGTCCAATTCTTCTTTTAAATATCATTATATCTCTTTATTATATTTATTTCTCTTCATTTTTATACATTTTAAAATATATAGTAATTTAAAGACACTTGCTTCCATTTTGTTTATGACATCTTGGCTATATAAGACGATAGGTATTTGTAAGCTCCTATGTCACGGTCGCCATGTGAAGACAAATGAAACTCACAAGTGCTGATGTAATACTGTTCTTTATTAGAGAGAGTACACATATTTATAACATACAATTGGTATACATGGATAGGTGTATATCTACATCATCTCAGAATCACTACCATAAGTAATATAACCACTTATAAGCTTGTAGTTCAAAACTTTTGTGACTTCAAATGATTTCATTGCAGTTTCGAATTGCAAAGAGAGAAGAACGCCATAAATTGACAAGGCTACTCAAGCTAACATAATTGTACTAATGAGTGACCGGTATAAATATACTATGATGCCTCCATAGTAATTCCACAATTTATTTACAAGTTTAGTTCGATTCCTGATTGTTGCATCCAAGGCCACAATCTAAGCCGAGAATGGGTCACTTGACATCCCTTGAGCTTGTTGCCATACGATGAATGTTTTTTTTTTCGAAACGGAAACGCTGTTGATCTGGAAAGGTCTTTACAGCTTCACCGAACTATTGAGTCGAGCGCTGAAGGCACTAGCGTTGCGATGAATGGCTTAAGCGCTCACCCAAAGAGACTAATGAAACTGTTAAAGGTCGTTCGTAAAAAAATACAATTAATACTATTTTGTAAAGAAAATGAAATATATTAGTTAATTATTTAATTACATGTGATATAAATCATGTATTTTTTTATACAACTACCAAACCGCTTGCGGATCTGTTTGCTTCAAATTACACTATAAAGCTTATTGAAAATACAATGTAACCTACATCCCTCAGTAGCGAATTATAATAAAACTGATAATATATAAATAAGTACACAAATAAAGCTTACGTGTGCTGATTTTCATAGTAATCAGTCGATTTTTTTTATGTCATAGCAGGCAGACGAACAGGTGGGTCACCTGATGTTAAGTGATCACCACCATCCATAGACACTTGCAACACCAGGCAAGTGCATTGGCAGCTTGTGTTGGGGAGAATAGGTAGGGGAGTAGGGGAGAGGAAAGGGAGGAGGGAGAGATGGTTTTCCGGCACTCTCACTGACCAAACGAAACGCAACAATGTAAGCACTGTTACTACACGTCGGTTTTCTGTGAAACCAGTAATAATAGCTTCAGCGTGGCTCTACCACTTATTTGCCGCGTATTCGATATTGAATATTTTTTCAGTTAAGACAATTGTCTCTTACTTGAAGTTTATTTTTTCCAACACTGAACTACACGTCCAAACTTAACTAATATCATAAAAGTCATAACGTAACTTTGCATACTCGATATCTGGGGTAAGGAATATGATATAGGTTACATGGAGAAAAAAATGTTCTCGAAAGATTTGTCAAATATAACACAAGTGAAACCGCGGGTATGATACATATCATAGTAATAAAGGCATATTACTTTTAAAAAATCTTTTACAAACTATTTCAGTGAAACTCCGCCTTAAAAGATTTTGAACAACGGCCTCCTACGTAGAAATTCCTAAGCTATTATTTATTATGTTCATATATATATCTACTTACATTATCATAACACATTTAATATTACCCACACTTCAACAAATATCGTAATAAGAACGATACATTCGCGTTAGAAGGCGTCCACAATTTTTTCAACAACGTTTTAACGTAATCTCTTAAAGTCATAACTTTTAATACAGAACGAGCTCGATAACTCGACGCGGGGATTAAGGCCAAGATGGCGTTTAGAAGCGAATGTTAATGTGGGTATGTATTAATAAATAGTAATAAGCTGAATATACACACAAGGCCGAGTTAATATAAGGATGTGTTGTAAAAGATCATTAAAAGCGTGAACCCATTCACCAAAATATGAAGAAACGTGACTACAATAATGCTTTCAAGATAACGTACATATAGCGACAGGTAAATTTCCTTAGATTATGTAATAGACACCACTTAAGAAAATATCAGAAACAAACTTAGAGGATTGCCTCTCAAACGCAACTGTCGAAAGACACCTACCTATATAGGTATTTATTATCAGATTTTCGCGAGTATTATCTACCAAGAAAGCTATTCAGAATGCCCTACAATTAGGCTACTATTTCATTATGTTTTCCTTCAAGAACAATCAGGATATTTACAGGAGTCGAAGCTATATCGACTGACACGGTATCTGGGCACGCTAAGCCACTCGAGTATCATTTACTTCGCAGTACGTTGTCGCCATTTACAAAAAAAACGTTAAATTAATATTATACCCACAATTGGAGCCAATTCAAACCCATCACAGCTCAGCTTCAGACGCGAAACTTTTCAAATGCAAATAAATTCATAATCCACGCTTTATGAGAGGTTGGACGGGGTGACGAGAGAACGCCCATCTCGTCTTGAACCAGCTGGTTTTGAGATTGCGGATACCTAACGCTCTTGTTAACTCTTCCCGGTATATCCCTTTCCTTGGGTAACTATAGCCTTAAGAAGTGATAGGAATTGTTTACGATTCTAATGCAAAATTACTACCGACACATCATTTGCTGACGATAAGTACATTATTTCCATTTCGATTCGGTTTCGGTAATGGTTTTACCTCGCTTCGTTTTGATCCGCGGTAGTCCGGTGAAACTGTTAAGACATTGCTGGGTCAATAGCGTAGTCATTTCAGAAAAAAAAAAAAATTTGATCCCGCTGGTTTTGAGAGTGACCGCCTAACACTCTTGTAAGTCCTACCCGATATATTCCCTTCTTTGGCTAGCGATAACCTTAAGAAGTTATAGAAATTGTACAAGTTTCTAACACAGAACTATTGTCGACACACCATTTTACTGGCGAAAAGCAACTCTTCAATTTCAGTTCGTTTTCGGTAACAGTTGATGGCCAAACATTGGCACAGGATGTTTGAATTCACTCCACAGTAACTTAGTAACATTTTAAGCTTGTATAAGGTCGTTTGTTAATAGTGTTAGGCTCCAATAAACCAGATAAATCTTAGGTGGCTTTTATACACGTGTTAATAGTTTTACCATATAAACCTCTCTGGTTAAAAATATATTACCAAGAACTTCGCGGCATTCCGTTATTTACAACCATCAATTGAGAATCAATAAAAAAAATTATATGGTTATTAGCCATATTTATTTTTCTCTTTAAGAGATTTTACTTTAAACAGATAAGAGACCATGATAGCTTAAAGCATAGCATTTTTGTTATCTAAATCTATTGTTATTCTTTAACCCTTGATTATATAACCTCTTAAAACACCACAGTATCATGGTACGTTGTTATCACATAATATAATAATATAAAAGTTCCACCTGACACAACAAAAAATCTTGGATTACTTAGCTTATCACGACTCTCGGCTAAACAAGACATTTTAAAATGCAATAAAGTAAAAATAAATGTTCACAAGGAAATTAAATAAACGTATTTCGTCTTTATTATCTTATTTTTTTAACTTATAGAATGTTTAAATCTAAAACACATGTCATAAAAATTCTCAGTCGAATGCTTCATAATTAAATTTTATAGTTCGATTTCTTCTCTATTCTAGATATGTTGTTTTTAAATAAACACAGATCATTATTAATAGAACACCGAATTCCATCATTTAATCGATCGCATATAAATGGTTGAATTATCAGGTTTACTTTTATGTCATCTGTGTATTTTCAAGAAATCATAAGACTGCATTAAACTATGCATAGTTTAATCTGGTGGATCGAGATGTATGAAATTTTGTTTACAAGACTTCCATAGAAACAGAATATACAGTAATAATAAAGGGCTTTCAATATTCAAAACCCCGGGGAGTTAAGTAGGTAGTCAGTATTAGGACGGCACATAGAGCCCGAACTTCAAAAAACAGAAATGGTTTTTTTTGTAATTCTTAGAACGTCATAAATAGTATTACATTGATTAAGTTACACATAAAATAAGAACGTAAATGTAACATGTTTGCACTGTTAGATTTCAGTAAAAAAAACCTTTTTGTAAATGTTTATCTGTTTGGATCTCTATTCGAGTGGAGTATGGAAACGCGTCATTACTAAAGTACTGCGTTCACGATAAAACCATATCCAGATAACCAATAATCATAAATCATATCCTCGAGTAACATTAAGTCTTGGTTTCATTAAAATCTATTTACTCTATCAAAAGTTATTGTAATTTTAATGACAACGCGACTTAAGTACGAGAGAAAAGTAGATAAGTAAATGGACTCAATACATTCGGATGTTTTTATTAGTCACCGTTGCAGTCTGGGTAAGCTGTAAAAGCCTCAATTGGTCAATAACGACGTTTAAAAAAAATAGTCACCGCTTTTTACATTAACTTCCACGCGAACGGAGTCACGGTTACAGCTAGTAGTAAAAAAAATGCAGGTGAAGCTTTTAAAGCTTAATATTTAAAGTACCTGGGCGACCGAGCCTAGCTAGGTTCCTTAAAAACATTGTTAAATCAAAGTAAACTGTTAGGTTTGCCTCACAAAATTAACATAAAAAATATATATTAAAAAAACAGATCTTGGTTTTGAACTGTGGTGAGATGGATTTTCGAAGCAGCCGATTTCCATCTGAGCAATTTTTGTTTTGACAGCGGCGGTGAAATTTACCTTCATATTCTAGCTATATTTTTTCCTGAAATCTCAGTTAATAAAAGTTTTCCATGAATAAAATCTAGCTCGATCGATTTATCGTACTCGAAACTACCTACATACTAAGTTTCACGGAAATAGATGACGCCGTTTCCGAGATCCTGAATATATGCAAATATAAAAGTTTAAAAAAATTGCTCGTTTAAAGGTATTAGATAGATAGATAGATAAAGAACAGAAAAAACGTGAAAATGACTGTTTAAAATACAATGGATGTTCGTTGTAATTTTAAATTCAACCTGCATAATACATAGAGTTAAATGACTCTAATTAGATTATCTCTAATGGTTACGTTATCAAAACTGTACCGCGTATGTACGTAGTTAATTTAATAATGCAAATGAGAAACATTAATTTTGTATATATTATAAAATATTTTCTTATTTTAAATAGTCATAAAAACTATTAATATCTCATGTGGAACTTCAAGTTGTGAAGAATAATTCTTAGTAAATAAATATACAAATTAAATTTTTATTTCTCTTTTAGATTCAAATAGTAGGGTGTTATGTTTAACATAACATGAAGTCATTGATCACGGTTTTGTAAGAAGTAAACAGGATAACAAGATTAAGTTTTTATAGTAGATGTGTTTCCATTAGGCATTACACTACAACATACAACTTTATTTTATGTGACAAATTGAAATAATTATCTTAAAGACAGTCAGTTGAAGTTTTTGGCGGGATTGTAAGCTGTCATGTAGTGTATTTTATAAAAATTGTGTTTTACGTAATAAAGTTCGGTTATTGTGCATAAGTGAAGTGAATGGAAAATAACACTACAGACCATGAATTCTGAGATGTCACAAAAACTCCCTGGAAAGTTCTAACAAGGGAGTCCCCATCTTGTTAGAATATTGAAATAATCACATGTTGTAATCTCCATTGAAACAAAACATTGACACTGGTAAATGCTTTTGCTGAGCCAAAACAAGAAAAAGAAGAAGATTATCAGTTGTTTAATGATTCAGCTGTCAACAGCAATAAGATATTCACAGCATATAAAATACTGTGTGACATATATGTCGTTATATTTTAAAATGACCTAAACCACTTTTAATCGTTAACATAGTCCGTGTTATTAGAAAAAAGGTAAATACGTATTAAATACCTGTTTATAATAAAAGTTTGTACACTTACGTATTAAATACACAGCCGCGCGACGACTGATGCGCGGCAAGCTCGTATTATCCTTTTCGCGAGTCTAACCTAACCTATCCAGAGCGAGATAAAAGAGCATATCGAACTTTCAGCGAGCGTGGTGCATTTAATACCTATTTCATATTTTTTGTAATAACATTTGTTATTACTAGTATTTGTTGCTAATTTTTTTAAGACTTCCAATTTTTAGACATCGAGAACCAATTTCAAATATCGCAGTTCAGATTTTTTTTTTATGATTTTCATATTTTACTTGTCCAACATTTAAAGATCTTGAAAAATAACGTAAAATATTAGGAAGAGCCAAAATTGAATTTAGGTTATTTTGAAATGTAACAGATCATCAATGTTGAATCCCGTTGAAAATCTTGTTTTGAATTAATCAAGCTTAGCCGAAATGATTGATAAAAGAGTTCTAATTAAATTGGTTGATCATTAAAAGGTTAACATCTTTCCAATCATCATTTGTTATGGACAAAATGCGAACCAGTTTTTTAGTGGCCGCAGTGCAAGAATTGCACGCATTTCTTTTTTACACGCATCACGACTTGTAATGCAACTCCTCAACATTGTTAAGCAGCTGTGTAGTAAAACTGATACAGGTTTTTTAAAAGTTTACGCATTATTTAAGCCATTCCATAAAATTAATCGATCGTGTAATAACCTAAATACGACTAAAATTTGAATGGAATCTGTTAGAAGTCTTCGAACTCGTTATTTATCTGCAAACGTGCTCGTAAAATTGTGTGACGATATGAAATATTCATAAATACCTCCTAACTTTAAGTAGGCGGACGTCGGAAGTACCATTTTTGAAAGTGACTGGTTTAGAATTATTACTCTAGATATAATACAAAGACTATTCTCGATCACGGCGGGTGTTGTTCCAAGTATTTTACTATTCTAACCATTGATATATAAAAACTCAAAACGCACAGACAACGTCTCAAAACCGTCCGCATAAAATGAGCGCACAACATCAGAAACAAACTTTACCTATTTATAATATTAGTATAGAAAATCTAGAAAGTACAGACAAGTGAGATTTACATTCGTATTATATGTATAGATATTAACGGGATGGTATTAAATTTGTCTACCGGAATATTGTGAACTCGTCTTTGCTAGAATATTTGGCAGCGGATGTAGGAGATACAGGAAAATAGCACGCCATCCTGAAGAACCAGCCGTTTTAGATGGAGCACTGTGAAGTGAATCCGATGTAGCAACAGAACCGTTAGTGGATCCGAGTTCTATATTTAGAAAACAACGCGGTCTTGTCTCAGGGCGTCCGCTTCCGTCCGCCATGTTCCCTACTGTAACCGTTTTGTTTAATATTTATCTTTTTATGTTAGCCCTTGTTTTTTATATATTTAATCGTATTGCTAAATAGACTATCCATCTTTTATTATAGTCGATTTATTCGTTACTCTATTTGTCGTTTCTAGGTTCCATTTATGTGGAACAGTGCAGCGACCAAAATTTTTTTTTTCGAAATGAAAACGCTGTTTACCTGGAAAGGTCTTTACAGCTTCACCGAACTATTGAGGCGAGCGCCGAAGGCACTGAGCCGATTTGGGATATTTGGGCGATTAACTCAGGGGTGCACGGCACACCTCGGCTTAGGCTGTCGCCTGTTTTGTACAAAAATCGCGACCTATCTGAGCTAACCTATCTAGATATACGTATATGAGTTATTGAAACATGCATGTGTACGAAGCATGCGTGCCTCAACAACTCCTATATGTATTTTGTGTCGCAAAAATTCCTCTAAACTATTGTATATAGGATAGGATAGGACAGGGACCAAAAATTTGTTACTGAGCTCGTGCAGGGGAATAAGTTGTACAACTCCTGATGACTTGAATAACATAAGCCCTTTCTACTTGTATATAAAGATAATTAGAGGTGATCATTATTACACTAACTAGCCAGCGGGCCCGGCGGAGGTTGTCCAGACTCGATTATAAAGAAATCCTTGACAAATTATATACCAAAACTTTCCTCGTGAATCACTGTATCCACTAGTGAAAATCGCATGAAAATCCATTTAGTAGCTTTTGAGTTTATCGCGAACAGACAGACAGACAGACGTGGTAGGAGACTTTGTTTTATACTATGTAATGATAATATAAGGTTTTATTCCTATTCGATATTCTGTTATTAATTAGTCGCCGTACGATGATATTATTTACAATTACAATAAAAACTGGAGCCGATGCTATAGCAACGTGCAAACAAGCTGTTATTTAACAATGAAGATGTGTAAAGGTGAGAGTACGTTCCGCGCACTTAAATCACGATACGAACAACAAATATTCATTCCATGATTACTATATTATTACATATGATACGATACAGAAAGACGGACTTCTCGACAACAGTTTATATAAATCATTATTCAGAAAAAAAGGACAAATATATATTTATACGCAGGCCTTATCGCCATTAATATATCGCATCTTTCGACTTAAATTCGAACCCTGCAATGAAGCTGAACTTACTATGGAGAAGAACATTATAATGAACTCATAGCATAGTGCGAGAATATTTTAGCTACCACCCTCACAAGTTAATCTATCGCTAACCACCTACATACAATCGTTACGCTTTATATTCATAATATTACATTTAAAAAAGTTGATTACAATAAATTTTATAAACAAATATAACCCTTAGTAAGAAAAACAGTGCTAAGGTCTATTGTTATTCACGGCATAACTTTATCTTGTTTGCCATACAAGCGGCTACCACAACGGATATCGTCGGACGATTCATTTTTTTCCAGATCCAGCGAGAGAGGTCTTAATCGCCTCATTAAGTAACCAACTACGATATGTTAGGATAGGAGAAGCTTAAGGTAAATCGAGCAAAGTAATATTAAGATTATAATGTTTTAACCAAGCACAAAACAGAGGGTGCTATTTGAACACTGCGTTTATATATGCGCAATTTTTTTAGAAACTACACCATCCGTTTTTGTGAATGTTTTACTGGTTTAATTTACGATCTAATAGGAATATTCTGGAAAGGTTTCAGTGATAGCTCAATAATGGCGTGTTCGGACATAACATCGATGTACGAGTTCCAGCTCTGTAATAAGCTTGTAGCGTCATCATGTTATTTTAGCGGAATTGCATTCTTATACAGCGTCGAGAAAGTTGAACACTCGGTTCTACTAAGAATTAAATTGGCCCACCTCTATGCCATTGACAACATAATATGTTATACTAGCGGGCCCGGCGGACGTTGTCCCTCCTTAAAATAAAAAATATACCTCAACCTTCCCTATGAATCACTATCTACTGGTGAAATCCCCATGAATGAAAATCCGTTCAGTAGTACTTGAGGTTATCGCGAACATACAGACAGACAGACATGGCAAAGATCTTTATTTTATAGTATGTAGTGATAATTCTGTTAACTATACCACGAGTATTATTTAAAAAATACTACTACTATAAGAACAATGTATATAGAAACATATAAATGGCAAACAAAATTTATTTTCGTAACGAAACTTCCTTTTTAAAATTTTACAAAAAAATACCAACATTTTCGAAAATTTAAATTAGTTTTGCGATTACACGTGAGCACTCGACGTTGAAACCGTTCGTATATATTGTAACATAAAACTCCACCTTTATAATTTTATGTCTAATTTTTATTTTGCAAGTAATAAATATACATAAAATATAGATATGTTACGTCTCAGTTATTAACTTTATAGTTTGTCGACCAATCACAACTCTTTTATAAAACCCGCATTGTTGATATAATCGACGGGTACACAAACATACATGCGAATATATATTTGAACAAAAAATAAATCATTTTATATTCACGCCTACATTGTTCTAATTAGTTAAGCAGAAACGTTTAGATTAAGCATTATATACCAATCGTAGGTGGTAGAGCCACGCTGAAACTATTACTGGTTTCAGCATGAATGAGTCGGCTCGTCCGGGGTAGTACCTCACACAGAAAACCGATGTGAAGTAACAGTTCTTGCATTGTTGTGTTTCGTTCGGTCAATGAGGCCGCCTGAGACTCATGTCCTCTCTCCCCCTTCCCCCTCCCTCAAACACAGGCTGGCAACGCAGTTACGACTCCTGTGGTGTTGCTAGTGTCTATGGACGGCGGTGATCACTTAACAACAGGTGAATCGCCTCTTCGTTTGCCTCCTTTGATATAAAAAAATAATCAATACCAATCTTCTAGATTATTACTAACATTAGTAAGTAGGGAATAATATTACAAGTATCTTGTGATTATATCGGTCTTCTAATGACATAGTAGCCCCCTTGTTAAACTTTCTAAGGAGTTTTTGTGGCATGTGTTGGCAAGGAGAGTGTTATCTAAGAACGGTGACCGTCGACAGATCTAGAATCAATTAGCTCTCACCGTTGTCATATCTGCCTACAACGCCTATGGCGGGAGCGAAGCAATATAATTTGTTCCAGAAAATTCTATACATTTAGGTAATAAAAAAGAAAACTGAAAAAATATATTTATAAATCTTTCTGTCTAAAATATTATTTATTCCATAATATTACTTCCAGTTTATACCATGTTAAATATCAATCACTGTGTAGTCTTTAGACATAAATTTAATTAATAGTGACTGTTAAAAATTGTTAAATTTTCTATACTTATTACGTGTAGCTAGTAATTTTATACAAGTATCAAAATACAGAATTTAGTAAATTACAAAAAAAAAAAAACAATAGTATCGTCTGCCATAAGCATACAAAAGTGGCTATAGTAAAAAAAAATGGCAAAAGAATAAAACACCAAATCACAGCAGAGGCGTAAAATGCGCACCAAATGCAATACAAATCCGAACAGGCACTATAATCTAAAAGAAATCGAAATCTTCAATGAAATTGTACGCAAACCATCATAATAGCATCACGTAGTATAATCAAAGCTATTATGACATACGAATTGCACCAATCCAATACACTTTGATTCCGAGGCGTCGGGATCATAACCTCGGACATGCGACGTCCCTGTCGTGCGTGTTTGTTTTACGGTATGTAAAAAAAGGACGGAATTAATGTGTTGTTTGCACACCCTCGGCTACAGGTAAATTCGTGGACAAAAGCGATGGGAGTCTGTTTATTATAAGAAATACCGGAGCAGGTAGGTTTTTATTGTTGGGCCCCCTTTCTATCGAATAATACGGAGTTTTAGGAAACAATACAATAAGTATTGTAATTTATGTTCCGTATTGAACACGGTTTTTCGGAAACCTACCTGTCAAATGTGTTTTTTGTGTTGTGTCAAGGCGCCCACATGTTTTGGGGCTTGTTTCGTCACGGCTTATGTTTGTTTTACGGGCAATTTGCTAACATAGATGTACATATCTCGAAATCTATGAACTTGTACGTGTGATGGGAGATAATTGAGCGGGTGACTAATTAAGTTGAGGTTGATTTTAATCTGCCCATCGGGTTGTACGAATGAGTTCATTTACCGCGAACGTATTCATGAATATTTAAAATTCTCACATACCTACTCGTAGGTGTAAAAGATTTCTTGATTCGGTGCTTTACGATATGTTTTATTGGCGTGAAGCGGACCTCATCGTGAACGACATAAAATGCCCATTAAAAGGAACGTAAGTACGTGGGTTTTAATTTTTTTTAATATATTTTTTTAATTAATTATGTAGTGAATAAATGTAAGTATAGTCTAAAAAGTTTCAAAATTATAATATTACTGTTAAGGTTGTCAAAAATATTGCCCATTATATCCAGAAGTTATTTAGTTAATAACCGTTATGAAGTTATTTAGTTAAGTTTCTGTCCAAAACAAAAGTCGGAGAAAACCCGAAAAAACTTTAGCGGAGTAGGTGAGATTCGCAATTTTTTTTTTAAAATTAGTTTTTATTTTAATTTTTTTTTTAATTCCGATACAATAATATAAATAAGACTCAATATCACAAAAACTGGCAGATGCGCCTCACTTTCTTTATACGACATAATTGAATTATAATCAATTTTACCAAAAATTAAGTACGGGATAGTACTATGTTTAAGTGATTTTGTTAACGGCTTCACTCGCGTTATTTTACTTAAATTTTGTATTTTTTTCTGGAATAGTAATTTTTTTCCACATGAATGCGAAAAATATCGAATGTCGTTTTCTGTATTCCTGACAACATTTATGCAAAATTTTAAGAAGGTTCAATGTGTATTTAAGATATGTATTTATAATATTAATTGTGATCTCAAAAAAGACATTATAATTTAAAATAATTGCCGCGTCAATAGAAATTACCAGAGCTGTAACACTCTCAATAGTGGCATACTGAGGCACATTGCATTACCTGAATATAGCCAGTAACCAAGCAGGTTGTTTGGGTATCAGTATCTGATTGGATGTCTATTTTGATAAACAGAATAAACCAGTTAAAATGACAGTACTTTGGTATATTTCATTTCAGTATGAACCTGTAAATATTCAGCTATCGAGAGGCTTTGCGATTTGCGTTGGATTGCCTATACCTCAGAGATCATCGCTGTTTTTTAATTGCGATGTATCATTTAGTCGAGCGGTCATTAAAATAATACCAAAACAATCTTCTAGGACCACTAATATCTTACGGTAAACTACATTTTTCATACCTCTAAAGATCACATAACTTACTTCATAAATTAAAAGTGATAACCCTAAATATAGTTGACATGCTACAATCGTTACGAGACATAATTTAATTAACTCATTACTGATAATAATTTAAAATTACTGCAGGAAGTGTTTATCTCTCTGCTTTCGTAAAATATGGCCGATGGGTATTTCTATAAAAAAAATATGAACAAACAAACAGAAAATTCGAATAAGATATTTTTCATAATACTACAACTTACTAATTTAAACTTACTAAATGAGCAATTTATAATATGGTGCCTGGCGAATCATTAAAGACTTAGTTTCAGGAATTCGGTATCTTAACTATGCCGTCCCAATATATTTTTGATAATTTAATGTATGTCCGCAAAAACTTAGATATGCTGGATCAAGTAAAAGACCAACATTATTTATATACTAGAAACTGCACCAAACTGGTCATTCCATGCTTCAGGCTCACGAAGTCCAACAACAGTTTTTTAGGTAATAGTGTTAGGTTTAATAACAAAATCCCTAAACAGGTTACCCACTTCACGGATAGTGAGTTCAAGAGCCATGTCAAGCGGGTTTTAATATCTAAAGGCTATTTTATAGGGTGGACCAGTATGTGAACGATTGTGACGTCTGGAAATGACGCTCCAATCTGTGCATCCACTAAAAGCTTTGTAACTAAATTATACTTTGTAAAAATATGTAACATGAAAGTATTAACCAGATCGAGTTTCTTGCCGGTTCTTCTCGATGACTGGGTTGTTTTCCGAACCGGTGGTAGCTTTAACTTTCATAAGCGCCTTCTCAGGGCCTAAATTGAATAAAGGATATTTTGATTTGATTTGACTAACGGCAACCCGCGACCTCACTCACTATAAAGTACTTTATATCTAAGCTAGCAATTCAAGTTAAAACGTTATCACCCCCACACGTGCACGCCTACACGCTTACACATGAAAGTGGAAGGGTTTACTTTTTTTTTCCCTTATCGAACTGAAAAACTCTCCATTTTCCGATAATAAATATATGGAGGAGTTGTTGAGGCGTGTATGCTTGGTACATATATACGTTTCAACAACTCATACACATATGAATAGTTAGCTAGGTTAGCTAAGATAGGTCGCGATTTTGCATGCAACAGGCAACAGCCAAGCCGAGGTGTGCCGGCACCCTTGAGCTGGTTGCCAAAATAAAGTCGGTTGAGTGCCTTAAGCGCTCGCCTTAGTAGTCCGGTGAAGCTGTTAAGACCTTGCTGGGTCAATAGCATAGTCATTTCGAAAAAAAAAAAAAAAGTTAAAACGTACTGTCTTTTATTTTTTTATATTGATCATTATGGACATTGTCACTAGAAAAAAGGGTGACCCTCGAGATTAAGTTGAAAATTGCATTCAAATAGGATCAATGCTAATCAAATGATGCTCTTTGCAAGACGAAAACTTACTAATTTTTATATGTATAAATATTTGCAATTCTATAAATCACTACATTTAAAACAACTATGTATTATTATTATATCTGTGATATAATACAATTATATTTTGGCATGTTTCACATAGGTATTATAAACGTATAGCAAAAAACTATATTTTGTCTTGAACATATTTTGTTTCTAAATAAATACGTTATTTGTTAAACAGATATAAAGTATTTTATAACAAAATGCAAGCGTGAGATATAATGTTTGAATAGCACCTTAATTTTATAACATAACGATAGATATAAACCTTATTACTTTGAAATAAAAGTTATAATCGCTTCAGAAGCGGAAGGAATAGAAACGTCAAACATAAAATTCAATATTGATTCTTCTATTGAACACAAATAGAATAATAATAATTGTTCAATAGAAACATTCATACTGCGGTACCTGACGATAACAATGCAAGGATGTAAGGGATGTGTCGAGCAAATTCTGGCGCCGCGTGAAGTAAATTTCTAGCACAATAATCACAGCGGGCATTTCGGGCAAACGGTCCATATGATCCAATAAAGACCACCAGAGTTACATCGGTGTTGTGGGCATTTAAATTAGTGATGTATTGTAAAATCATTACGCGCGAAGATTCTATGAAACCTATTGAAGATTTACACACCGTTTAATTAAAAGGTTGCGAAGTGATCGGTTATGAGTTTCGTACCATTATAAGAGCGATTAAATAGATTGCCCCCCAAATAAGTAGACATAAGAAAATGGGTACAAAATGTTGCTATTACAATACAGTTGTAGTCAAAATAATAGTAGTACCGTAGTAATTAAAGGACTAATTGTTTAATATTTTACTTAGAGTTAACAGCTAAGAATCAAATAATATATTCAAAATCAAAATCAAAAATTCTTTATTCAGTTTAGGCCCTAATATGGCGCTTATGAACGTCAAAAACTACCACCGGTTCGGAAAACAACCCAGCCATCGAGAAAAACCGGCAAGAAAATCGATCGGGTACATTTTTTTTTAAATACATTTCCAAAACTTCATGCAATAGCTTATAGCGGATGCTCAGAGAGGAGTCAATTCCAGACATCACTATCGTTCACATACTGATCCACTCTATAATATCTTTTTGACACTAACACCCGCTTGACGTGGCGCTTAAATTTGCAGTCCGGCAAATCGGTAACATGTTTTGGGACTTTATTGTAAAGCCTAACACTGTTACCTAAGAAACTATTACTGATTTTACTAAATCTGTAACATGGGACGACCAGTTTATTATACATAAATCAGGTTCAAGGCCTAAATTGCATTTTTATTGTAAGTCTATGGATACACAAAATAATGCCGATGGCAAACTACTTCCCCTTATAAGTTCAATCACCTTTTGTTTTATGATATCATTTTTAAGTAAGATCATAATTATATAATGCTGTTCTTAACTTTTCTGTGATCACCAACATATCTGTTCTTCTTATTCTAGAACTTCTATATCTATAGATATTGGTCTTAATGTATACTCCTGTATGTTTCATTAATTATATACACTAAAAAACCTTATTCTATCTTTCATGTATTTTTATTTAATAACTTATTTTTATTAGGTACTAGTTAAATGTAAAATGTTAACCCTTCCTTTGCTTTGAATGTAGCCCGATTAAAAATACAATAACAAAGTACTCACCTCACTTTCAGTCCAATCGATAAGACTAGACTTCTCTTCCAACAAGTTCTCAGAACTTCTCTTCTCGTCTTCACCGTCGCCTTCGTCCTTAAAGACTTTGACCTCGTCCGTGGAGCCCAGGTCGTCTCCGCCCGAGCTCGCCGCAGAACTCGAGTGAGCATGCGGCATCTTCAACCTACCCTAATTCCCACTATCCCATCCTCTGACCTAATTAAAACCAAACCCTCCTATCTGTCATCCATGACAACCGTACTAAACTTTCATTATGTCCGCTTAAAATGGTCCTTCGAGCCGGCTCGCTATCATGTACATTGATTACTATCAGATTGTTTTTCTTTTTCACTTAAATTATTTTTAGGCAATGTTTTTACTAAACTAAAATGAGATCACAGATAATTTTTGTCAGGTTAAACTTAAAATGCCTAAGTATGAGGTGTTCCGTTGAATTTCGTGCCGGATTGTATCTGAAAGAGAGAGAAAAAAGTTCATTAAATCCATTCTAAGTAGAAGTAAAAATCTCGGTTATAATGCAACTTCCGACGTATCTTTTGGGTCAACCTCCTTGTCAAGTGCACGTCAAAAGCCACTTGGCAAGGAGCCAAGTGTAGCTAAGAAAACTCTTAGGGACATTGAGTGAGAGACAATTCAAACAAATCTCTGGATCGTTCGCCAGTTTCGTTCAGGGCTGAGGTTACTTGACGATACGACCTTGATTTTGTAAAGTAAGCATTACTGAGAGTAGCAGATTTTTTTGTTATAGCTTATATATTCCAATAACAGATTTGTCTCTTTATGTAGCTAATAAAAGTACAGGTTATAAATATATATACTAGGATTATCTAAGCTATATAAGGATATATTGAAAAGTCAAATAAAGCGGTCGTATTATAAGAATGGACGATTTATTTTTGTTTATTTATTGAAAGTATTTATTCATGGCAACAAAAAATACTACTCAGAAATACAAGTAAGCAATATTACGTAAAAAAACAACGTACGGAAGAAGTCTAAGAACTTGGAACCCAATCCGCTCTGCCGCCCACGGATGAAGTATACAAATTGTTAAATTTTGATAGAATATTTTGCATTACATAATGGATTCTTTACTTAATTCCGATAAATAATTAATCTACTACAATCTATATAAAAAGTAATATTTTCCCGTTTGCTTATTCGATTATATTCATTTACATTAATTTTATGACATCGGAAACCATTCCCGTATCTTCAACACCTGAACATGAATCGAATCAAAATAACACCCGGATACGGTGCGCGGGCAAGTGTTTCTATGTCAGAATGCATTTGTCATAGTTGGTATGTCGGGAAGGTGTGAACGGTGCATTATGAATAATGTCGCCCGACACGCCTCGGCGGAGCTATGCATGACAATCGAGTCGTATCGGCTTACGAACTTTTTAGAACTGCATTATTAAACTTCCCAGTGTTTAATTCAATTAATCCTAATATTCTTTGTAATTTACTAGCTGACCCCGCCACGTGTTGCTGTGACTCAGTTATTACCTGTTGAATTAGAATTATGATAAACAATTTTCAAAATTAAAACGTAGTGTCATCTATGAGATACCTATAACAGTCAGTCCTATAGTATTCTGTCAATAAACTAAATAAAGCGCCATCTGTTCGCGACCGATGAAACTTATTAATAACAATAATCAACGTTGACAATAATTTAATTTGTAATTAAGAATGTTGAGGCAATTAATCATAATATAAATCCTATCTTTCGAATTGGAATTAATAATTAACTTAGTTTCGTATTAAACTCTTGGGTATATTATGTGTAAGTCCGAATTTACGGCTATCTTCAGGCCGGCCTTAAATATTGACGAAAACTGTAACATTATTATCATAATTATATATACAGTGGTATTGTTTAGATAAAGTCACATATTTCTAGTTCATAAATAAAACAGTTGAATAATATCGAAAGAGCGTAATATGATAAATGATTATTTTAATTTGATAAATTCTTATCTGATATGTCTTTGTATAAGCGATATAAGAACGTGAGTACTTCGTACGAGCAAAAAATGTGAAGTAATTTTAATGTTATTGAAGTGAAAACATTAGCCGCGTTGAACTAATTAAAAAAATTGTATCGGGAGATGCATATGGGTTCGCGTCACCAATAATATTGACATACTCGTTACGTATGCGCTTAGGTCAGGCTAGCAACTTGTACTATGAAGGCCTGTGTACATGAAATATTGATATTTTGTAATGAGTTTGTGTAGCCCACCATATCTTAAATAGATCTGTATAAAAATATATACACACATTAAAAAAGTCTAAACAACATGCGTGATATTACAAATTTTACCATTTATATTTATTAATTTCTAAGTGTTTACTCAAAAAAAGTGCGTAAGTAAGTAAACTTTTTTGTTATTGATTACTGGCTGGTTGTAAAAAAAAGAATTGATTATGTTTTGTTTTTTCATAATATTCAAATGACTGCGAATTTGTTTGAATTTAAGTGTGTTTTAATTGCTACGTTTAGTCTTGATTTTATAATTTTACTTACCATTTAAATAAAGTTAGGGACAAAATTGTATTGTTAGATATTCTTTACGTCATGAAGCGACGTCATTTGATGGCAGATGAATTGCAAAGAGCTGTAGGGATGTTGCAAGCGGGAAGTAATCAATCTCAGGCAAATCGACATTTTGGCATTCATAGAAGTGTTATTTGTCGTCTTTAGCAGCGCTACAATAATACAGGAGAACCCGCTGAACAGCATCCAGGCCGTAAAAGGAGTACAACCACTCGGCAAGACCGGTACAAACAACTGAAAGCAGGACGCCAGCCGATGTTAACCGCTCGAAAGATAAGTTTGAGGCTACAAATTTCAAGTGGTGTTGATGTAAGTCCTCAAACTGTGCGAAATCGACTGCATGAGTACGGCCTACGAGCTCGACGTCCAATCAGGTGCCCACCGATACGTCATGGGAATCGCACTCGTCTATATGAATGGTGTAGAGAACGCATAACATAGATTCAGGAACAATGGGATAAAATTATGTTTTCCGATGAGTCGCGATTCGGGTTTAAGCCTGATACAAGAAGGGTGCCAGTGTATCGTCGGCCCGGAAATACTGAAAGGCTCAGGTGCGTTCAGGAAGTTTATCCATACAGCGGCTCAACAGTTATGTTATGGGCGGGTATTAAGAAGAACAGACGAACTGAGCTCGTTTTTGTAATTGGAAACATGAATGCTAAAAATTACATTGAGGATATTCTCAGACCTTATGTCTACCCATTTGCACAAACCTTTGGCTCCGATTTTAGGTTAATGCATGACAATGCGCGTTCACATACAGCTCGGCGAACCAGTGAATACTTTGCAACGGAAAACATCCGGGTATTGCCCTGGCTTGCACAATCGCCAGATCTCAACCCCATTGAGCGCGCATGGGACATGCTCCAGAGACGTGTTTTGAAGGACTTGGACGGAGCGACAACAACCCAACAGCTGAAGGATTACAATTTGCTACAATTCCATTGGGAGCGAATACCGCAAAATGACATAAACAGTCTCATTAATTCAATGGATAATCGTTGCAGACAAGTTCTGAATAGCAGAGGAGACCATACTTTGTATTAAATTGTTCTATCCTTTCACAATAAGTAGTACATTTTCTTTAGAAATTTCATTAAAAAAAAAAAAGTTTAGATTCTTATGTATCTTAGTTTCTACACTATATTCTAATGTTGTTCATTTCTGTTATTAAAATAACTTATAAAGACAACAGCTGTTATTTTTATATAATAGATTCTTCCTTTCTTCCTCCCATTCTCCCAACACAGGTTGGCAACGCACTTGCGACTCCCCTGGCGTTGCAAGTGCCTATGGACGGTGGTCATCACTTAACATCAGGTGACCCACCTGTCCGTTTGCCTCATCTATACTAATATTATAAAGAGGTAAAGTTTGTAACGTTGTGAGTGTGTGACGTTGTAGAGGGTAATCTCAGAAACTACTGGTCCGATTTGAAAAATTATTTAAATATTCATTTGCTTCGATGATGGTTATAGGTTATATATCATCACGCTAAGACTAATAGGAGCAGAGCACCAATGAAGAATGTTCCAAAATCTGTTTTTTTTTTCTCTTTAGAGCTCCGCTGCGTGATGCGTTAGCCCAAAGTAACTATTCCACGCAAACGAAGTCACGGGCAGAGGCTAGTATTATATAAAAAAACGCTCTATTTACAAAAAAAAACTCATAAATACCTTTCCAAAGTTATTAGAACGTAAAGGTATGAAGTACATGCAGTACAGCAACGCATAACATCAACAGAGACGCTTCGACAGAGCTGAGTATCAAGTTACTAAGTTATTAATTCTTGGAAACGTGTTAATCATTGAATCGTTAAGCTCTAAATCAAAATATAATTTAATAGCTAGCTGAATTAGCGACTCATCTGCATGAATTTGCTATCCAAGCTATTTCATAATAATATAACATTCAATTCTTTAAAAACTATACATACATACAACTATACGTGTGTTCTTAGCTCGGTCTAATCTCCAATACCATAAAAAATAGGTTTGACCAGTCTTTTATTGGTAGATTTAGGGGGAGTAGATTCTTGTATGTGGTAGAGCCACGATGAAGCTATTATTGGTTTCAGCATGAATGGGTCGGCTCGTCCGAGGTAGCACCACCCTCTCACAGAAAACCAACGTGAAGTGACAGTGCTTGCATTGTTGCGTTTCGTTCGGTCAGTGAGATCACCGGAGACCCATCTCCCTTCCCTTCCCCTCTCCTCTCCTCTCTTTCCCTTTTCCTTTCTCTCCATTCCCCCAAACACAGGCTTGCAACGCACTTGCGACTTTTCTGGGGTTGCTAGTGTTTATAGGCGGCGGTGATCGCTTGACAACAGGTGACCCCCACGTTCGTTAGCCGCCTATATGATATAAAAAAACTCTCCAAACTGTTTAGGTTATTAGTACGCTTTTCCACTGGGACTAAGCAGTAATCATTGAATTTAACATACATAACTTCTAGAGGTTTTTAGTAATTGTGATATAACCGTAGTAAAAAATATAAGCAAAAATTAATGTACCTACCTATAACCCGAGTAAAATCAATAATGTACATAAAATTCGTAATTTTATCTATAATATAAAGATGAATCGCTAAATGTGTTGCTAAGCGTAAATCTCGAGAGCAACTGAACCGATTTCGCTAATTCTTTTTTTCTCGTGTTTGATATTGTTAGGAGAAGATTCTTATAATTTTTATAAAAAAAACGTATATTTTAATATACTTTAGGCGGAACGGAGTTCGCGGACACTGCTAGTATACAATAAAAAAATGTTAGATAAGAACGAATTTGTGGGTACCAATTAGTCAATTATAATATGTAACTTCTTGTCACAATAAGTCTAAAAGCCAATGGTCTTCAATTTAAATTGACACCTACGGTGTTATTACAAAAAAGTTAAATACTTGGTTTAAAAAAGATTTCGTACGAAATGCACCGCGTTCGCCCGGAGCAAGATCGCGTTATCCTTTTTTCGCAAGTGTAACCTAACCTAACCAAAGCGAGACAAAAGAGCAAGCCGGCGAACATTCACCGAGAGATCTTTTTAAAGCTAGCGTTCAAAACGTGTTTAACTTTTTTGTAATAACACCACTACAGTTTAATGTATTTAGAATTGTTGTTTTCAAATTCTTCCTTAATGCCCAAGAGAAAGATGTTACTAATATCATTAATTTTAGATGTACATTGCTCTTGTATAAATTAGAACTTGTTTTTGTGTAAAGAAACGTATATAAAATAATAAATCATTCTACTCGTAAAATAAAGATAAAATTGTAAATAACATTTCACACAAGAGATACACACTAAAAGTCATCTCTAAATGGAATCCCACAATTAAAATTGCTCCAATAGACTTAAAAGAGATATAAAATCTACATTAATTTCATTAAAAATAAATCATTAATTCGCGTTGATTCATTTGATTAAATCGCAATCACCCAAGTCCATAAACGTTCGTTCACCTCTAATTTATCATCTTATAAGCGATGTTTTTATTTAATATAATTATTAACCTAATAGCACATTCTTAGATAGATAAACTTTGTCTATTACGACTTTAAATAAAAAAAGGAAGTTTTTGGCGGAATTTTAGTCTGTCGTATAGTGGATTTTCTATTTTATCTTGTGGAATTTGACTCTATGTTTTGTAAATTTGGTGGTGTTTTACGTAATACAGTTAGTTTATTGTTCATAAGTGAAGTGAATGGAAAATAATACCACGTATCATGAAATTCTGAGATGCCACAAAAACTCCGAGGAAGGTTCTTCTAACAAGGGAGCCACCATCTTGTTAGAATATTGAAATAATCACACGGCGCTTGTAATATCTTTAACTACACGTCAATGGCAGTAATAATCTGAAAGATTGGTTGCCAAAATAAAGTAAAAAAAATAATAATACACGTGCACACGATATACTGGATATGTAAGATATATCTTGAGAAAAGTCGTGGTGGCCTAGTGGTTTGAGCGGTAGAATAGTATTTCGATGTCCGCAGCTTCGAACCCCGTCATTTTTCGAAATTCGCGTACATTTACTAATTTAAATTGGTAACACTATCGGCTGACGGTGAAGGAAAACATCGGGAGGAAACCTGAACCTGAGAAATGTTCTTGTAGTCAGTAGTACTACGTATATGTGGGAAAAATATAGAACTGTGGATTTCTCAGAGTTTGAAATCGCCAGTTTGAAATACGTCATAGGCTGGCGTGGTGATTACGCCCATACCTTCCTTCGGGAAGAGGCTTATGGCCCTGCAGTGGGTCTCTTAAAGGCTGATGATGATGAAAATATATCTTCTATACATATAGTAAGAAATCTAAATTGCCCGTATAATTGTATTTTTGTAATAAAATGTACTATGTATCTAGGAATTGATAAATACATTTAATTCATTTTTAGAAACGGTTGTCCGTTTGCTCGAATACGAATCACTGTTAAAATACTGCCTACGTTCATGATAAAACGTATTCAATAAAATCATAACGCATAATTTTGAGTAGCATCTATTCTTTTTTTATAATCTGTTCGGTCTATCAAAAGGTATTGTAATTTTAATCACGACGCGACTTGATTACGAAAGTAAAGTAGATAAGCAAAAGGCTTTAATCAGTGTTTTTACATAAAAGTTAAATACGTATTAAATAGTGACTTTAAAAAGCTTATGTTTTAAATGCACCGCGTTCGCTTAATGTTCGCCATCTTGCTCTTTTGTTTCGCTTTTTCTTTAGGTTAGATTAGACTTGCGAAAAAAGGATAACACGAACATGTAGTCCCGTGAAGCTGTTAAAACCTTACTAGGTCAATAGCGTAATCAGTACGTAACTTTTTACTGCATTAAAGGTACCTTATGTTCTTTCCTGTATCCTCGATAACTTGTTTGCAAAATTTCATGATGATCGATTCAATAGGAAACGCGAAAGAGTAACAAACAACCAATCAAACAGGCTCCAATTAGCATCAAAATATTAGTTAGGATTAGAATAGTTAAAATAGAAGTTTTATAATTCCTTTTATTTCAAATCGCTGCCTACTTCTATAGTTATTATTTTACAACGATATATAACAAAAACATTATATTTAATATTCACACAGTCCGCAACCGTTTATATGTGTCGTAAAATTGTTGCCTTCTAAAAAATAACTATTAATCGTAGTTTTATTCTTCTTTCATGACAGTAATTAATATCATCAAGATCCAAGAACACTTTGACGGCGTTGTTCTGCGAAAATGAAATTATAACAGGCAGTTTTAATATCATAATCAAATCTGGAGATATAAATTATGGACTGTCAGAACCAGTTTCAATTTTATAGTACTAACTAGTGTGTTAAGATCGTCCATCAGTATATCATTTAGCAACAATTGATTGTTAATCAGACAAAGCAACTTATTACAAAAGAAGGAGTAATCCTAAAAAAGGCAAATTCACAATTGACCACATTAGAACATAGACTTTTCCTAGAACTAGTAATCATTTGAATTTAAATACTTAAAATTGTAAAAGCAATACAGAAGATGATATACATTTCAACTCTTCGCTTTGAAAGCAGGAGTCATGTGACGGCATATAATTACAAAAATTCGGAGGCCCAGACCGAGCCATTAAACAGCGGAACTACCCGTAAACAAAGCCCCCAATCGACTTGAAGATCTATTGAAGAAACTAATATGAAATCTCAGTCGTCAATATTGGAATTTCCGACCGGATAAGGGAAACTAGAATAGAAGATTTATATGATAGCTTTTAGTTCTTCGCTCACATGTAAAAGGCTTGTCTATAAACGCATAGCTCCAGTACGTAGCATTTGTAGGTGGTAGAGCCACGTTGAAGCTATAACTGGTTTCAGCATGAATGGGTTGGCTCCTGCGAGGTAGTACCATCCAACACACAGAAAACCGACGTGAAGTAACAGTGCTTGCATTGTTGCGTTTTGTTCGGTCAGTGAGAGCGCCAGAGGTCCACCTACCTCCATATCCTTTCTTCCTTCCTCCTCCCCACGCCTCACCAACACAGGCTGGCAACGCACTTGCGACTCCTTTGGTGTTGCTGGTGTCTATGGACGGTGGTGATGGAGAACATCAGATGATCCACTTGTTCGTTTACCTCCAATGACATAGAAAAAACGTACATCTAATCACCAGTCTCCAGTCTAGACTTAGCGTTCTTCAATAATATCACCCATTAATAAGTACTTCTGCGATCAAACGCTAAAATAAATTCACATCCTCATAACATCGCTGAATTCCAAAATACGTCTAAAGCAACACTTATGACTAATTAATCAATTCTGAAAATGATAACATCAAAAAATTGCCATCTTTAAATCTTTGCAGTTCTCCAAAACGCTTTGATGTCGTTGCAAAAACATTTTGATAAAGATCTCTTGAATCAAGCTGCCCGAAGAGATGTTTGGTAACAAGACCATTATTTAAAATTTCATCTTGGACACACCTTCAATCACTGTCACAAACCGTAATTTTCTCAGATTTTACTTTGTTGTGTATATAAGATAATTCTGATTTAAATGTTGGTTTGATATAAGCATTGGGACTTCATTTTTGGTATAGAGTTATGGAGCCTTGCGTTTAACATTTTTGTCTTGGGTCCTTTTTCAATTTCTTAGACGAATGTAGCTTATCTGCTTCATCTTCTTATATATGGCTGTTTGCTTAAATGTGTCCAACAAAGCACACGGTAATTATTAGTTAAAAGTTTACAATTAACTATTTCCTTAAAAAGATAACACTAAAGATGACCGAGAATGCGTCATTTAAATTGATAAATCTAGAAAGCAGAATTTTAACATAAGAAAGGATTGAACATTGACAAGAATGAACATGAAAAAGGATGTCTGAAAATTAGCCGCTTAAGGGAATTAGATGAAGGGTTAGAACAGGACGATTTCTGAGATATGCTATTGGGAATCCATATCAGACATCTCTGGTTTTTAAACATTTCATTTCGTTTGATTGTCGAGACTTAATTAGCGTAATTCGTTGGGTGGGTTAGTTAAATTAGGAGTCAGACCCAGTTCCTTTGCTATCTCATGTATACTTGTATAGGAATTCGGTAACATTATTGTGTAAATTTGGACTAAAAGATGTGAAGAAAATTTAACACTTGGGAAATGTTTGGAAGCATTATTGAAAAAAAATAGTATTTACGGTAACTGGTAAACAGTATTTACGGATTATATATGAATTAAATACACAATTTAAAATTAATTTTACAATTTTACCTGCAATTGGATTTAGATCTTGTATGTAACTTTCTAATAAACTGTCACTTCTTAGAGATTCAGACTCCACGAACCGCGATAATCGCAGACATTGTACCTGTATTCATTAAAAAGGTATGACTTTATACAATGCAAATATTATTGTGCTTGTATATGATGAGTTTCATTGTACTGGAGTATATATATCGATCTTTCTTTGATATATTATATGGGTATTATACCATAGTCATATAATCTTTATTCATAAGTCGAGTAATTAGTAATCGAAATGTGAAATCAATGGGTTTTTTAAAGATTTCCATTACTGAATTTCTTTACAAATACATTGATCATGTACTATTTTGTGTATTATCCACCAATGCCTTTGACTATACTATTGTTAAAAATGATAATATTTATAAGTATTAATCTTTGCTAGAAGTGAGCTCTGGAAGCATTGATTCGGTTTTACAATTAATTTGAAAGATATCGCGGCCGATTGTTAATATTTTCACAATTTATAACTTTCAATGCGAAGGCTACAGATTTAGAATAAAGTTAGGTTTATAAACAAAGTACCATATTACGGATTTGTCAGATAGTAAGTTTCAAGCACCAGATCAAGTGCCGTCTGGTGAAGTCAGATGGCGTCTGAAAATGATGCCCTCTTTGTGCATCCGTTAAATAAAGTATTTTTGATTTTGATTTCTTAGTCTTCAGAGTGGTACGTAACCAGCCGTGCATTAGAAAAAGCCCAATGATGCTGTGGTTTCATCAAGATATTCTCCGTCATTGACCGTCGTGTCGGAACAAAATAGTTATCACAACTCAATAGTTTATCACAAATAGAATATTTATCTTTGAAACAATGTTCTAAGGTGTGTAAGCCATTCGACCCTTGCGACTCATGGCGTCATTGCGACAAAACATATAATAAAACCGACTATCTCGAAATCCGTAATGTATAGTCCTATGCCAATGCTCTAAACAACCGCTATAAAAAGTTTAACAATTTGATGCCAGATTTGTTTCATCGCTCAGTAATGGGATCCTGCATAGGTATGCATTTTATAGATACTTTATGATTTCGCTGTATTTTCAATCTCAGTATGATAACTTCGTAAAGTACAATTCTCCTTCACAACAGGCGTCTGTTTTTCTATCAACATTTCTAGAACTCTGTTCAGTAGTTAACACACATTTATCATTTTATTCATAGGTATAGTTTTCGTTAGAAGAACAAGATAGAATACTTGTCAAAATATTTGTTTCAGCATAAAAAATACAGATTAAATGCATTATCAGAACAACAATAATACTGTCTCTTCTCTCTATATCTTCTATATATACATATAATAAAAATGTTTTTTTTTTTTCGAAATGACTACGCTATTGACCTAGCAAGGTCTTAACAGCTTCACCAGACTACTAAGGCGAGCGCTTAAGGCACTCAGCCGATTTTATTTTGGCAACCAGCTCAAGGGTGTAAGGGGTGTCGAATAACATCATAAGACTTGAGACACCCAAGCCAACCTCACCTGCACGTGGTGCACCCTGCTGAATAACGAACGAGGCAATGGCGCAAGCGGGGTGGTAGGGTTTTACAGCCCGACTGGGTCGCAACCACCATGTATATGGCGAAAAAGCCCGTAATAGTGATTCGCTTCTACGGGTCGCGTTTCGGGTGTGTGTGTGGGTGGGTGATCGTGTAGTGTTGTAGCAGTGATGTATATTTGTGTGTCACCGTATCGCGCAAGCAAAGTACTCAAGGGCTCCCTACCGAGGGATCGAACCTAGGCTTGAGTCGCTGCCGTGGGAGGCCTAATCGGGTAATAAAAATGTAAATATGACGAGTCTGTACTGCTTAGTTTTATGTGAAAAATAAAATGTTGCAGATTTCTTGGAATAACTAATAAAATACATTTCAATAATTTTCAGAAATGTCTATTTGTATGAACACGCAAAAGTACTGAGATCTCGATAAACCCTCACCAAGAAATCGAGCTGAGTGCCTTAAGCCCTCGCGTTAGTAGTCCGGTGAAGCTGTTAAGACCTTGCTAGGTCAATAGCGTAGTCAGTTCGAGAAAAAAAAAACCTTCTTCACCAAGAAAATCATAATACATATCCTCGAGTAACATTATTGTCATCACATATTGCCTTGGTTTCATTAAAAGTGGTTTACTCTAAACAAAGTTATTGTAATTTTAATGACGACGCGACTTAAGTACAAGAGAAAAGTAGGTAAGTAAATGGACTTAATACATTCAGATGATTTTACTTATTCACTATATTTTTACATTAAATTCCACGCGGACAGAATCGCGGGCACAGGTCATATATAATGTTTGTATAAGAAATTCTATAAATATTTATAATTTGATATTTTAAGTGATAAAATTCACCCTCCTATTTTTTGGCGAAACAAGATAAATATGCCTTATAAATATTTTGTGTACGAAACCAACAAAATTGAAAAAAAAAATGTCTAATATAGAATAAAAAACAGTAACTTTTTTTTTACTTTATTTTTGGCAATCAATCTTTCCGATTATTACTGCCATTGTCACGTAGTCAATAATATCACAAACTTCGTGTGATCATTCCAATATTAAGCATCGTGTGAAACCATATTCTAACAAGATGGTGGATCCCTTGCTAGAACCTTCCAGGGAGTTTTTGTGGCATCTCAGAATTTCATGCTCCGTGTTATTATTTTCCATTCACTTCACTTATGCATAATAAACTAACTATATTACGTAAAACACCACCAAATTTACACAATACATAGTCAAATAACACAAGATTATGAATAAAATATAAAATCCACTACATGACAGACTAAAATCCCGCCAAAAACTCAACAGTAACTTATGTAGTAATTTTTACAAAACAAAAAAAAAACAAAAACATCGATAATGTTACAAAGTTATCTAAGAATCAGTAACTGATATTATACGACAGATAATCGTAAACTCATCTACTCGTATACTTATAAAACATTCTGCCAGTTTGTACTACAATATATTAAAATCCATAATTTTTAACTTCATACTATGAATTTCTTTTACGAACACGTGGAAGCAAACGGATGTTAATCTAATTATACAAACACATCTGAATCATTATTACATATTATTTATTCTTGTAAACCGTCTTATGTAATATATACTTGATATGACACCTCCATCTTTGCTATTGCTGTTAGTAGTTTGAGTGTTCAAAACTGGCTTCAATCGTTAATTAAAAATTCTTCGCACAATCCATTCATACCTTTTTTTTCGAACTGACTACGCTATTGACCTAGCAAGGTCTTAACAGCTTCACCGGACTACTAAGGCAAACGCTTGCAGCACTCAGCCGATTTTATTTGAGCAAGCAGCTCAAGGGCGCACGTCCACCTCGGCTTGGGCTATTACCTGATACATGTAATTCGCTACCTATCTGAGCTAACCTAAGCTAAGCTACATATTCATACTTAAATGAGTTATTGAGACACATATGTGTACCAAGCATACATACCTCGACAACTGTTATATGTATTTTGTGTTGGATAATTTTTCTAAACTATTTCAGTTCGATAAGGAAAAAATAAAACCGTTCCACTTTTATGTGTAAGCATGTGTTGTGTGCACGTGTGTGGAGGTAATATGTGTAATGTTGTCGCAGTGATGTAAGATTTTGTATCAAGGTATCGCGCGAGCAGCGCACTCAAGGGCTGCACGCCGAGGGAACGGACTTAGGCTTGAGCCGCTGCCGAGAGGAACATAGTCTAGTAAATTGATACCTCATTCAGTCTTCCTTTACCCTATATATAAATGTACAAGACTAGCTATCCGCTCTGGCTTCGCATTGTTGTACTAACGAAGAATATGAGAAGACAAGAAATCTTTATAATATGGTTATGTAATGAAATAAAACTGGTACTGGCACAGATGTGTGTCGCAGGAATTCTTATATCTATTACTACATAGCTTAGATAGCTTCGCAAAGTTGCATGAAATCAAGCAGCCCAAATCACGCGGTTCGTGTCGGTGACTCTGGCACCTTGAGCTTGTTGCCAAGCGGCGAAATGCCTTAGTGAGATGAAGTTTTGATGACCAGTTAGGGCAATGCATAGTTAATTAAAAAAAAAACAATTGCAATACACAATGACAAGACTTCATTAAAGGGAGGTTTTCTGTATCACATTTTATATAAAAAATGTTCACCGCATTTTTTCACCTTCCCTTAGAATTTTCAAATTATTTTTTTTCATATAAACGTTACGCTGACAGTTACAAACACAACAACCAAAATAATTAAACAAATAGGCAATTAATTTTTATTTATTTAGAGATGTGTAGCCGAATCAGTCGAATCGATTTTAACGGTGCTTATACTAAGTAGAACCGCTTATGGGTGAAGTCAAAGCCAGCATGTAACATATATTGATATAATTAATCTAATTAATATTTTACTAGGAATTAATAAACAGATATCGAGAATTCATGGTAATCCATATCTAAGATTGATGATAACACATAGTTTTTATTTATTAGATACGTCAATCTGACAATACTTTATAAATAAAAGGTCACTGTTATCAAAAGTAGGTATTTAATTAATTTTGATAAAAATAGCAGGTTTATTTATATTTAATTATTTGTATTTTCAATATAAGGAGACTTGTACACATTCGATAAATGATGATAAATACCAAATTTCATGTTAAACATTATCCGTGTTATTACAAAAAAGTTAAACACGTATTGAATACTTGCTTTATAAAAGTTTGGGTACTTACGGATTAAATGCACCCCGCTCGCCGACCGCAGTTGAGACCAGTTCGCGTTTTTCTTTTTCGCAAGTCTAACCTAACCTAATCAGAGCGAGACAAAAGAACAAGATGGCAAACATTCAACGAGCGCGGTGCATTTAAAACGTAGCCTTTTAAAAGCAAGTATTGAATACGTATTTAAATTTTTGTAATAACACCGTATATCTTTATGTCTTGACTAGCAAATGGCCACCTATTGAAAATCAGCGCTGTAGTACCTCCTAGTTGTACTGCAACACGTAACTGAATGGGGGTGTCATTTTTGGATATTCAAAAAAGCTATGTGTGTTTCCTTTTATCTATCTTGTTGTTTGTAATGTTTTCCAACAAGAAAGACTTCTTCTTTATTTCTTTCAAATCGCTATTACAGCGCATAGCAAACAACGCCACGCAAATTAATTTGACTGTTTTTGCCGAGAGAGTGAAAAAGCTGTAGTTTTTATTTCATTATCTTGCATTTACCTTTGGTTGATACGCTCAAATATGGTATGTGTGTGGAATGGCAGTAGAACGGAATCTACAATAAGTGTTCCGGTTTTGAATTGTACAATGTCAAGTCGCAATTACATATTTTACACATTTGTACTTAGGTCCGTTCCCTCGGCGTGGAGCCCTTGAGTACGCAGCTAGCACGATACAGTGACACAAAATCTTACATCACTGCGACAACATACATCACATATATCACCTCCACACACGTGCACGCACACATGCTAACACATGACAGTGGAAGGGTTTTATTTTTCTCCCTTAAATAATCTAGAAAAATTATCCGAAACAAAATATATATAAGAGTTGTTATAGTATAACATATGTTTCAATAACTCATAAAACTATGAATATGTAGCTTAGCTTAGGTTGGCTCAGATAGATCGGGAATTGCTTGTATCAGTCCAAGCCGAGGTGTGCCGTGCACCATTGAGCTAGTTGTCAATATAAAATCGGCTGAGTGCCGCAAGCGGTCGTCTTAGTAGTCCGGTGAAGCTGTTATGACCTTGCTAGGTCAATAGCGTAGTCAGTTAAAAAAAAACATTTGTTCATACAACTAGTAAAATCATCTGTAAATAAAGTATATTTTAAAATAATTTATAATGCGTTGTAGGTCGTAACTATAATTATTAATAGATTGTATATGCAAATTGCTAACTCCACTCGGATATCAAGAAATTTAACGACCTGTTTGACATTTTATTGTTATCTGTATGGACGTACATGGAACTTACAGATGAGATCTCGCATAATTACTAATCCTTTTTAGCGTTAAACGCGTGTTTATTAAGAATTGCGAGAGAAATTTTATACGATAAGGTAGCATTCTTGGAAATAATATGCTGATTTAACTTAACACAAAGCAATTAAGTTAAACAGGAATAAACACACCGCTTGTTTTATCTCGTAAATCAGGAGTTCCCAAACTTTTTTAGTCCGCGATACATTTTCAAATTTGGTATTTTGTCACCGCGTGGCGCAATTAACTAACAAGCTAGTCGAGATATTTACAGTGCATAGAATACATACAATAATACTAGTTAGATAGGCACCAATATTAAAACATTCATAATATTGATCTATGTGTGCTGGTAAATTAATAGTTTATCCGGCAATAACTTCTTTTTTATATTATAGGTGGAGAACGAACAAACGGATCGTCGGATGGTAAGTGATCACCGCCGTCCATAGACACTAGCAACACCAAGGGAGTCGCTAATGACGCCCGCGTAACCACAGATCACGCCGCTGTGGTCTAGGGGTAAATTTCGCTCCCGCACACCAGATTAGGCCCCCCTCGGCAGCGGCTAAAGCCTAGGTCCGTTCCCTCGGCGTGGAGCCCTTGAGCTCGCTGCTCACGCGATACATTGACACAAAATGTTACATCACTGCAACAACAGTACACATATCACCTCCACGCACGTGCACTCATACACGCCTACACATGGAAGTGGAAGGGTTTTGTTTCTTTCCCTTATCGAACTGAAATAGTTTGGAAAATTATCCGATACGAAATATATATAGGAGTTGTTTTAGGTATGTATGCTTGGTACACATATATGCTCCAACAAGTCATATATGTATGAATAAGTTAGCTTAGGTCCGCTCAGATAGGTCGCGAATTGCACGTGTTGGGCAGCAGCTTAGGCCGGGGTGTACCTTGCACCCTTGAGCTAGTTGCCCAAATAAAATCGGCCGAGTGCCACAAGCGCTCGCCTAAGTAGTCCGGTGAAGCTGTTAAGACCATGCTGGGTCAATAGAGGAGTCAGTTCGAAAAAAAAGAGGAGTCGCTAATGCGTTGCCGGCCTTTTAAATAAGTGTACGCTCGATTCTTAGAGATTTGTAACTCGTAGTGATTTGGAAACACCGCCGTTGGGAGTTGATTCCACAGGGTCGAAGTACGAAGCAGAAAGAACCTTGAGAACGTGACCATCCAGGTGGTGTGGATGAAATTTCAGTTTCAGCCGGATTGTATGATAGTGGAATGCAGCGGCAGCTATCTAAAGACAGGGAAATTAAGCTAAATGAGGAATATTAAAAGTAGTGCCTCACGGCAGCCCTTTTTGTATGGCGAATCGCGGGTACCAGGGCATCGTGGCTCCCACTTAGGGAATCTCTGTCCTAAATAACTTAAAATTTATTCTTATCAAACTATTCATTTGTCATAACCATTCATTTTTAAATAGTGTATAAAAAAAAATATTTAATAATTTTTTTTTGTTTACTTTCAGTTGTATTACAATGAACAATATATACATTTTGATAACCAACAATTTGAACGTTTGATCGCTTGGGAATGCCAAACGTCAAAAACAACAAAAAAATAAAGCGAACACAGCATGTGTTCCAGAAAACGCCCGATCATTTGGTGTTAAGTTACTTACATTTCACATTCCATTCCCTCCCCACAATAATGACCTCTAACCCATTAATATTAATGACTATACTGACAAATTTAAGAGTCCAAAGATTAGGGAACTTGTTGTAATATGGCGTATGTACACTTTTAGTCGAATCATAATTTAAAAAATACAATATTCGTTTTTTTTTTTTTATTATATCAACTCGGAAAAATGTAAAGTATGTGTTTAATGAAAATGCTAACTCAAACGAATGGTATAGCAGACAAAAATATTTTCTGGAGCATTACAGAAGCCGTGCAACATTATACTAGCTTTGTTAATCTTTTTAGCTGATTTTTCATTGCATTATCGTCTGATTAACGCTAGGTTAGTAACTACTCGAAGTTTGTATGGACGTTTGTTTCTTTTTTACACAAAAAGTGCTGAACGGATTTTGGTGAAATTTTACGATATCTGAAAAGTCAGAATAGCACAGGTTATAATTTTAAAAGATTTTTTTTTGAACTGGCAGTGGATAAATGTCCGGTAAATATAAACAGAGTTACACGAAGATATGGATAATGTTATTTTATAAACATGGACAAAGACACTACTCTAGTATATAGCTGAAAACTTTAGTTATGAAATTGTAAGTATGCAGTCCATCTGGAATTAAGAGGTCACTGTAGCTTATAGCTATGTATAACCAACTCTAAGATAATCATAAATTCTGAAGCATATAAAAGAGGTCATTATTCCTGAGAACTGCGTTTGTACTTCACCAATTATACCATTTAAAGCATAATTTAGCAATTATTATTTTGCGATAGAAATCGTGCCGATTGTACTTCGTAGACAAACCCTGCACAGGCTTTATCTTTCTCGCCCCTACCGCAATAATATGGTCTAAATTTTCAGAAATAAAACATTCAAGCCGGATATTTGAAACAGCAGTTTGAATTGAACTAAGACCTAAACCTGAGAAATGTTCTTGTTGCATGTGGAACATAGCTGTACATTTCTGAGTTTAAAATTGCCAGTACATCAAAAAGCCTATGGCTTTGCAGTGGATCTCTTATAAGCCACTAATGATGAAGTTACGCCTAATTAACCTTTTTCAAATATCTTAAAACAGTACCCGCATAGGATAGCACTTATGTAAGTTACTGAACAAGCTAACAAATACGAGAGCCGCAATTGCATTTTTAGCAAATGAAACGTTCAGAATTCGTGAGACTCCAGAAATCGTCATTGCTTTTTTGGGCCAAATATCGTCGTGGATTTTCGAGACAATTTGCATTGATCACACACCACTGGTCACGGTATTTTGCAAAATCTTCCCATCTCTATCTAGTTTTTTGGTCAAAATTACATCGTCACAATTATTAACAATTCCACGGCATGTCCCATGCAAATTCGAATTGCAATAACGATTAGTCAATACGTATCCATTGCACGTGTATATATGAGTTGTTAATCAAATTCGATTCACGTAAGCGTTTCAATGCTTTACTAATTTGGTCCAAATCAATGTAACGCGTAAATGTATTGTAATAATATATAATACATGTAATATAAATTATTAAAGACTAGCTGTGCCCGCGACTTCTTCCACGTGGAGGATTACGTATAAAATAGCGATTGATAAAGTCATTCAAATGTATCAAGTCCATTTACTTATATTCTTTTCTTTCGTACTTTCGTCACGTCTTCGCTAAAAGTACAATAATTTTTGATAGACCGAACCGTTTTTAATAAAATCAAGACTAAATGTTATTAAGTTAGATAAGCTTTATGATTTTCTGGGAGAGGTTTTATAATCAACGCTGTATTTTTTTGTATTTTTCTAGGTATTTTTGGTAATTGATTTGCGTTTTTTGCAATGTCAAAACAAACTAATTACCAGTAATAACCAATGATCGATGATTTCGACCGATATGTATAGAAATACGGCGATTTTTGAGTACAACAAAACTTTTTTTACGTCGTATATGTTTTTATTTTATCGTACTTATACCTTATACAATAAATTGCGCTTATTAAAAAATTAAGCGCCAAAGTAAAGCATACAGTTTAAACGACAATATTTAAAAACCGTTTAACTTTCCAAATCTATGTTAAAGGCCATAGAAGTATGAACTTTAGAGGGTGAAATAGGCAAAAACTGACTGTGGATGGAAATGTGTGACAAGTGACAGTCGGACTTCTTTTATGCGAGGGACGGACGCTTTGTGGGAGGTAGTTTTTGCAAGACCGTTTACAAGTTATTCCCACCGAGTCTTTTTAAATAAATAAATACTTGTAAAATCCATGTATTAAGTATTTATCTTCTAAGAAAACCTAACCTGTGATAGTGACTGTACGTAACTGCTTTCATACAATTATCTCATTTATTTACATCTCAAAAATGCCAAGAGAATTTTGATTAAATAAACTGTTATAAAACTATTTTTCGCGGCACCTCATTACGCATTTGCGTATAAAAAAAAACTGCATTTTCAAATTAATGTAATTTGTACGTTATTTATCGCGGTAAATATTTCATGGATTACGGACTTGTTGGTAGAAATAATATGACATACAGTTTCAAATACTATTTCGTTCACTATATCTTTTAGTTAGTTATAAATTCGATTGCAAATATTTATTGTTATAACGTGGCTTTGTTCTTCTTTCTTTAGGGAACAATATATATATACCACGACAAAATAATTAAAATTATACACATATATATTCCAATGGTTATGTCTTCTATGCCCTATTTGGGCGATACAGTTAGTTATTTGCGAACGTAATAAATTTAAACGAAATTGTCATTTGCATTATTAAATAAATGTTAATTTACCCCGAAAATATCGAATTTCCGTTTTTTAACTCGATCGGTGTCATTAAAAAAAGTTAAATACGTATTGAATACTTGCTTTAAAAAGGTTACATTTTTTAAATTTACAAGGCACCGCGCTTTTTGAATGTTCGCCATCTTTCTTTGTAGTCTGGTGAAGCTGTTAAGACCTTGCTCGGTCAATAGCGTATTTAGTTCGAGAAAAAAAAATTCGCCATCTTGCTCTTTTGTCTCGCTTTGGTTAGGTTAGGTTAGACTTGCGAAAAAAGGATAACGCGAATTTGCCTCGCGGGAGTGCGGTGAATTTAGTACGAAACCTTTTTAAAGCAAGTATTTAATACGTATTTAACTTTTTTGTAATAACACCATCTAGATTTAGCGTTTGACCACAATCTCATCAAAATCAATAAACAAATGTACAATTATTTTAACTTATTTTATTGTATTCAATAAATTATACTGAGACTAACTAGGTCCTAGATATCCCAAACAAAAAGTGTTACGTATACAGTATTCACACAGTTGTAGAACAAAGGACTATAAATAATGAAATAAATTTTAATAGTGTCCCAAGACACAATGGATGTCTGGTCTTTTTTTTGCGGACTGTCCTTGAAGCCCGTTAAGTCGGGTCAGGTAGTTAGTCCCAGCGTGAAATGAAACGTTAGTTTAGAAATTGTATTCATAGGAGTCCAATCCATTTGAATGAAGAGCGAAGAACTAAATGAAAATCTTTAATTACTTAAACCGGTTATATTTTTTTATATAATAATAGGAGGCAAATGAACAGGTTGGGTCACCTGATGTTACGAGATCACCACCGTCCATAGACACTAGCAACGCTAGAGGATTTTTTTTCGATCTGACTACGCTATTAACCTAGCAGGGCCTTAACAGCTTCACCGGACTACACACCAGAGACGTTGTAAAGGCGTTGCCAGCCTGTATATTGGGAGGGGGAGAGAAAGAGGAGGAGAGGAGTAGTGGGCGCCTGGCTATCTCACCGACCGAAGGAAACGTAGCAAACATTGTTACTTCAAGTCAGTATTCAGTGAGAGGGTGGTACTATCCCGGGCCAGCCGACCCATTAATGCTGAAACCAGTAATAGCTTCAGCGTATTTCTACCACCTATAAAAGTTTTGTGTTATAATTTTTTTTTAATACTTTATACGGCTTGTCCACAATCCCACCTGACGATAAATAACGCTGTGGTCTATAATAGTACACTCCAAACCTAGAATGGAGGCTAGCTCTCACATGCAGCTTCCAGAACACACCTAGACCACAGTATTAATATGAGATACAGTACGGAAAGTATGTACAAATGTTCGAAAACAGCACACACAAACATGCGCATTGACGAGAGGTTTTGATAGGTATTTATTCTATGGACAGCATCGCGAAAACCGCTTAGGGGTCTCGTTGATGCGCATGTTTGTGTGAGTGTGCCGGTACGAACGTTTATAGGTAGTTTCCGTATTGCCTATGATATGTTTACTGTGTCTAGACGCTTGACGACAAATTTAAGGGTGATACTAGGCCTATAAAAGCTCTGGTTCATTCACAAGAATTCGATCCTATGGTCTGTAACGCATGAACTGGGTAATTATTGTTCACTTATTCCTTTTGTAAAGGTTTGTCATAATTTTATTTTTATACATTTCCAAAATATTGACGTGCTACTTTTTCAAGTTATATGTTTATTTCTAGGTGTATTCATTTTATCTATTCAGTACTCTATGTATATGTTTTTAATTATATTATTACAATGTTAAGTCAATTTTACTTTTTTTTTACTTTATTCACTTTTCTTTTTGATAATCATACCACTGGTTAGCCGCAAGAAAATGGCTGGTTGCATTAAGCTTTCCAGTGTACAAACTAAAAAGTGCAATAGAATATTAATGCGTTCATTCTCTGACAAAATCTTCCTATGTTTTGTTACATTAGGCAATTTACATGAAGCAAATTATGAGATTTAAACTAACTCCACACAAAATTACTGTCAGTGTATGATCTAAATATTTGCCCCTACTGTAGTGTATCATCTTCAGATACATGTCAGTTAATATAACTCGAGATTGCTATAATTATGTTGCATACATTTAAGAAGGAATTAATTTTTAAAGTATATTTTAATTATCTATTTAATTATTTGTGAATGTATTACTAACGAAGATATATTTAACACTTAGAATGAACTATATTCTTCGTAATAGGATGTCCCTAACATCAGGAATTGTTAAAAAAATACATCGGCAAATAGTAGACGGAACGCTTAAGTATTAATTTTTCAATTATAATCCATGTCATTATTCAAGATAGTTGTTCGATGCTTATTACTAATCTTGATTAATCTATACTAATGTAATAAAAATCAAGAGATTGTTTGTTTGAACACGTCTAACTTTGTAGCTACTAATCATATTTAAAATGCTGTTTTTATCTTTTAATATACTAGCTTCTGCTGGCGGGCTTGCTTATTTTAATCTAATACTCTTAAAGGAGCAACTCTTGTATAATTTTATATTTGTATATATTCAGGATCTCGGAAACGGCGTCATCTATTTCCGTGAAACTTAATATGTAGGTAGTTTCGGGGACGATAAATCTATCTAGCTAGATTTCATTCATAGAAAACTTTTTTATCTGAGTTTTCAAGCAATGAAAGGTCTACCTAGAATATAAAGGTAAATTTCTCCGCCGCTGTCAAAACATAAATAGCTCAGACGGAAATCGGCCGCTTTGTAAATCCGCCTGACCTCAGTTCGAATCCGAGTGACAGCCAAATAGATATCATTTTTAAAATTTTCTTTTTGTTAAAAAATAATTTTAATTTTGTGAGGCAAAGTAACAGTGTATTTTAATTTAAAAATGTTTTCTAAAGAACCGAGCTGGGTTCGGACGCCCTGGTACTATAGATTTAACTTCTCAAGATCTCAACATAAAGTACTTTTTTACAAATAAAATACTTTATGTCCTCTTCTGTACCCCTGACGTGTATACAAAATTTTATAATGATTAGTTGAATAGTTAACGTGTGAAAACAAACTGACAATCGCATTTATAATATTAGGTAAGATTTATTGAGGAAGATTATATTCTACCTAACACCATATTATGGTCTTAAGGCGCCGAAACATAACCATATAATCAAAAAAGAATATCTCTTGTTCTACACGAAAAAACAAACGAAGATGGATGTACTGAATTTATTGTGACAGCTTATTTATTTATTAGCATATACTATGGAATAAAATAATTTTTCTTCAGTATCACGATTAGATATACAAAATATCAGTTCCACATAAAACCACTACTGAAGCAATTTCAAACTTAATTAAAACACCTCTCTACTCACACGTTTTTCAACCATTTTCACTTAATCTATCATAAAAATGTAAGAAAAAAAAACAAACAGACAGTCAACAACAATTTTGTACAAGCTTACGATTTACACCACTACTCATTGAAAATACAACCTTAAACCTAAAGCTTTAGAGATGAATTGGGGATAAATAGAGATAAACTCGAGTTGCCGGCTAAAGAACCGGTTTAGGAGCGTGAGCTCGTTGGTCTGTAAGATTATTATTACCAGGGTGTTGGTTTATAGTTTTATGGATATTAATAATCATCCGATGCTGATGTGCATACCAAGTAGCCTACAAAGAATTAAATTTTTCAAGTAACTCGGACCGCTATTTTTTTGTTCTCGAACTGACTAGGCTATTGACCTAACAAGGTCTTAACAGCTTCACCGGACTACTAAGGCGAGCGCTTAGGGTACTCAGCCGATTTTATTTGACAACTAGCTCATAGGTGCACGGCACACCTCGGTTTTAGCTGTTGCCTGATAAGTGCAATTCGCGACCTAATTGAGCTAACCTAAGCTAACTATTCACATATATATGAGTTGTTGGCACATATGTGTACCCAGCATACATACCTCAACACCTCGTATATATATTTCGTATCGGATAATTTTCTAAACTATTTCAATTCGGTAAGGGAAAGAAATAAAACCCTTCCATTTTCATGTGTGAGCGTGTATGCGTGCACGTGTGTGGAGTTATATGTGTAATGATGTCACAGTGATGTAAGAATGCTAGAGGTAGAATTTTAAAAGACCAAAGAGAACGCACACGATTGATGAGTAACCAAGAAAAAATTGATTGTGAGTTCACACGTGGTATGACTGAAAATTAGTATTCTGATTATTTTTTAACAGAATGAGATGAGAACACTTTGAAGTGTTTGTTTGTTGAACGTTCTAATCTCAGATACTACATGGCCGATTTGAAAAACTATTTCATTGTTATATAGATCATATATCGATGAAGTCTACATGCTATATATCATCACGCTGAGACCAGTAGGAGCGGAGCACTAATGAAGAATATTTCAAAATCGTTCTTTTTTCCTTTTGAGAGCTTCCACTGCGTGTTAACGTTAACCCAAAGTAACCATTCCACGCGAACGAAGACGCGGGTAGCTACTAGTGTAATATAAGAGCACGATGTCGTTTTAAGATACTTAATAAAGGCGAAACTGAACGGTTACTTCATATTTAAAGCATCGTTATATTAAAAGAGGCAGTGTAATTGATAAAAAGCATGAATACATAATATAGAAATCCCTTAAGTGGTGCATTTAAAGATGACAAGCGATTTTATTATTTTGCCACTTCACTGAAATTTGTTTTAGTCACGAAAATGCATTGAAACTATAGTATGTCTTTCATATTTTAAATATACATAAGGTATACAGAAAAACCAGTTTTGTACGCGTCTTAGTTCGCATTGATATACATTTGAGTTATTTTTCTGTAAAAAATTTTCTTATGAAATATCTATATCCCACAAGACAGCGCCCTTGAGAAAGTGTATGCATAATTTCATCAATATCGGTCGAGTATTAAAACGTAAAAGCGTAACAAATAAACAACAAAATCACTTTCGCATTTCTAACATTACTGAAGATTATTCAATGCCATACAGCGCCAATATATGATTAGAATACCTGTTTGGATGGCGCTAATCGAATACAGCCAATAGCAACAATGTAATTATTGTGTTGAACCCTCTGCTGGTTTTTTAGGAGGTCTCAAAATAGCAGATTATAGTTTTAAATATCAAGCCAATTAAAAAATAATAATAATCGCAGTTTGTTATTATTCTAGTTTTTCAAATTTTGTATTAATGTTTTTTTTAAGTTATACTGCCATGAGTTTGTTGACTAGTACATCATAAGGTCTACTACGCTTGTTTGTAAACTTAAACTCTTACGATTTTAGACACTTTAGGGATAAAGTAACAAAGCGAAGTTCAGTCATCTGTTTTAAAGAAAGTGAAAATAGTCATAAGGATTGCCGACAAAAGTGAAAACTTAAAACAATGAAATAAATGTGTTCTCATTTTAATTATCGCATTAATTATAGTGTAAATGACATTATTTGAATTTCATAATTTGTCTATTGAAATTATTAACATTAGTGTAATCTTCATATCTATTGACTCTAGGAGCAATATATATACATTGTTATAAATTCTATTAATCAATCAAAAATATCGCTTAATCCGCCTAAAAAAGTTTTCAATTCAAAAAGTATTACGAATCAATCCGCTCATAACTTGTACCCCGCGTCAAACAGTCGAGAGCAATGTCGTATGCCGATGCGCACTGTTAATTATTACTATCTTACGCATGTGGCAAACAGTTTAATAGGGTCACGGCATAAAAATAAACAAATTTGTCGATGACACTTTACCATGTCTCGTATATAAAGTGCACATTGTTGGTTGATAATTTCAACTTATTATTCATACAACTACCGGACTTGACAAGCAGTCGTACTTTTTTTCTGCCCTTTTACCTACCGCTATGGTTGGAGCGACATAAGATCTCATTGGACTTCATACTGTCACCCCCAGCCATTGACCCAGCGTAAAAAAGACGCTACCAGGCCTTCTCCGTGGACGGAGACAGCTATGTGATTACCGACAGTCTCCTCCATCCGCCAGACCTATGCAAGGGAAGATGGGCCCTCCCGACCGACCCATATGATAGTAGGAGGAAACGGTTAAACCGCCGCCTCCTCCTACTGATTCTTCGTTGGGGGAGACGGCTGCTTAAAGGGTCCTACCCGCGGAAAGTAGGTTGTCCTGACTCAGATCTTAATAACTTATAAAAATAATAAAGTAAGAGTGTAAAAAACATTCTATCTGTAAATATCCAGTGAGAGTTAGTTAAGCAGTTTCTGAGATTAACTCAAACATCAATTGAAACTTCTTGTTAATATTTAATTTGTATTAACTCATTAACGTATTTCATTTATATGTGGATTTAATCTTCGTTTCATACCTTTAGTAAACATAGTATTGACTTGAAATGTTTTCTATCTTCTTTTCTGTAACATTGTATCCGTATTATTACAAAAAAGTTAAATGTGCATTAACTTAAAATAAGTATTTTTTTAAAATTAAGATCTATACAAAGATATTATTAATCAACCAAAATTCTTCCTGTATGTAATGGAACGTTTTAGAATGAGGAGTTGAATTGAATGAATACTATTCAGAGTCGCTTGCATAAAAAACTTAAACCAGATGTTTAGTACGAGACGCTTTTGTAATAAAGTATTTAATATATATGTTCTTACTATGTTTAAAATTTTAGGCACTGGTTAGCAAAAATCGTGTTAAACCCGTGTTGATTTTTGTTTTTTGTAATACGACCGTATAGGTTTTAGCGTTTAACCACAATCTCATCTATACATATAATAAGAATGTAAATTTAAAATGTCTGTACTTTTTAGATTTTTGTGTAAAATAAATTGCTGCAGATGTCTAGGAATATTTAGAAATATCTGTCTATCTATTTATTTGTATAGACACGCATCAATTTTAAAATACAACATTCATGATTCCTCTTCAATGAAACCATAAAGAATATCTTCGAGTAACACTTAATCTTCGTTTCATTAAAGTCGATTCGGTCTATCAAATGCTATTGTAATTTTAATTACTACTTAAGTACGAGAGAAAAGCTGATAGAAATTAGTTTTGATACATTGAGACAATAAAGTCTTATTAATTGCTGCTTTTTGAATACGGTTTCACTCGAACGAAGTCACGGACAAACCTAGTATGACATATGGAGATCATAAAAAAAAAATGTTATGAAAGAAGAAAATTGAATAGTTTTCAGTGTATAAAAACTGGGAATTAAAAAAAAAACAATTAACTTGTTATTACATCACCATCATCATCATTACCCTTACCCCACTTAAGTAGGGTCGGCACAACATGTTTTCTTTTTCCATTCTCTCCTGTCAGATGTCGACTCAGTATTTACAACTTTTACAGACATATCGTTTTTCACACAATCCATCCATACCTTTTTCGGTCTTCCGCTACTCGTATACCCATCCACTATCATACTCAACACTTTTCTAGTTACATGGTTTTCATCTCTCTTCATGACATGCCCATACCATGCTAACCGATTACTCCTCAGCTTCTCTGTCACTGGTGCTATTTTCAAACTGCCTATAATACTCATTCTTAATCTTATCCATTCTAGTTACACCACACATCCACCTTAACATTCGCATCTCTGTCGCATGTAATTTTGTATTTAACTTGTTATTACATAAAGGATAAAAAAATGGGTTGAAATGTAGCGTCTCTATAAAGAAATGTTGCAGTACGGTGACTAATCTATACATATAATAAAAATGAAGTGTCTGTATGTAACACTAAAATAAATAAAAAAAATTATTCGATATTATAATTATTAGTAACTTTGAAGACAAAAGAGCTCTTCCTAATAAGATTTTTAGACCATAAACGTATTACGTAAAGAGGTTCATAATACAATTTCTTTCAAAACAGACAAGCGTTTATTTTTTGTATAGACACAAAATCGTAATTATAATGACAAAGTAATGCAAAAATATAGTATAGTATAGTGTATAAGATAGTAATATGGTGGGTTAAAATCCCAAATATGTTGTTGATTGTAAACCACACTAGGTACATTTTTAGTATTTATATATCTATTGTATACATTACATACTACTGTAAGTGGCGTGTGTGTCGTACTTAGAATTGTTTTTAAAGAGTATTTCTATAATTGTTTTATAATTCTTTAATACAATTAACAAAAAACGTGCGGAGCCGCGGGTACAGCTAGTTACAAATAAATATCACATTACATTCTCGAATACTTATAATAAATATCAGAATAAATCGGCTGAGTGCCTTAAGCGCTCGCCTTAGTAGTTCGGTGAAGCTGTGAAAGCCTAGTAAGGCCAATAGCGTAAGTAGTCCGGTGAAGCTGTTAAGACCTTGCTGGGTCAATAGCGTAGACATTTCGAAAAAAAAAGCCAATAGCGTAGTCAGTGCGAGAAAAAAAATTTTAATATCTACGTATATAATATATTGCAAATATAATTACTATGTAAATATAATTTACTCATTACAAACTCAAAAGGAACGTAGCGCCCTTGAAAAAAATTTGGCGCGGCACATTTTGTGACCGAAATATTTATTTCCCGTGCCCAAAGTTATTTTTACATAGAAATCTTGCTTCATTCAGTATATTACACGAAAGTTTAACGCGTTTCCCAAACGGCAAAACATAAGTTTGTTCTTTTTGCCGCTATTTTTTGTGTGTTCCGCAGAAGTTTCTAGGAAAAATGGGAGATCGTGATGTCTGGCTGTAATTTATAATGATACGCTTGATATTATTTGTATTTCGTTTGCTTTAATTTCGACCTTTATTTGTCCTGAATACGCGATGACAGAATGAAAACAACCATTATATAATCTATATTAGTAAATGTATAGTACATTTATTTCTCTAAACGTTATTTATATACAGTTTCATTTCAGGTTAAATGCGGAATTTAACGTAAATGGTTCTATAGTACTTATTTATTTAATTTGATCGTTTCTTTCCCAATTTATTGATTGATTTTTAATCTAATTACGCAGCGAAGCAGACGGAATTCAGTCATTAATATGTTTCTTTAATATGCCACAATTAAAAAAAAAACTCATAAAGGTTAAAAGCCCCTTATCTTAACCAATGATGTAGCAAGCGTCCATAGGATGCGGTGACAGCTTAACATCAGGCGGTCCGCATGCTTGTTTGCTACTATTGTAGTATAAAAAAATCTACTCTAAGTACCTATATTAGTTTGTTTTGATACATTTTTGGTATTAAAATACTTCGTCCAAAGTACAGGGTACATGTATGAGATAATTGAGGGATTATTAGATCAAATAATAATTGTATTGCACTGCTAACGTCATGAACTGATCTATAATTTTTTTTTCATTGATAGCTTATTGTTATACTTATTTAAGCCGATACACTATTAGCATCTAGTTGATAGAATTGAATCAATAAGTCTTGAAGTATGAAATTTACGCAGTTCCCTTATACCATGGGAAACAAAGAAAAAAAAATGTTGTTTAAAAAATTCATCCTCTAAAAATGTTTAATCTCCTTCATTTAAAAAGTTCAAAAAAATTATTGCAAAAGTCACATCTAGTATATTATATGATTTTTTATCACGTATTAATTTTACTTGCGGTTTCGCTCGCGTCTATGTAGATTTATATCTTTTATGCCAAAAGGCAGCAAACAGGCAAGCAGTCCATCTTATGTTAAATGGTTATCGTCGCCTATGTACAACTGCAACACCAGGGGCATCGCTGTTATGTTTCCGACTTTGAAGAGCATATTTTAATCCCCTTTTGAAGAGCCCCATGCCATAACCCTGGGGGAACACTATACCAGGTAATTAACTTATTCCATAACGCCAAAATGCGCATAATAAAGCTTCTAGAGAACATTACGGTTGTTGCCATTTTTCTGGGCTTTAGGGTATGTGGATGAGTAGTCGGGCAGCGGCGGTTGCGCGTTTGGAACCGAGTTAGATCTCCGTTGAGCAGTTAATCCGTGAAAACGTAATAAACAAATTCATATTCGTATTTATGATATCAACTAAGATTCCTGTAAACTGTACATAGTATAGAAATTTCTGCAACGAGATATTCTTATAGTTAACTATATACTTATTCTAAACATCTCAATTCAACCTGTAAAAAATATTCCATAAAGCCATTAATGTTCATTTTCACACAACATTGTATATCATATAGGCATACAAATATAAGGTCGTATTATTGTATGTATAAGGTTGAAATTTAATTGGAATAATTTACAAAGACATTCCAAGGCCGTACGATCATGAATTCACCTCTACCACCCCGAGGTTTATGTGACATAACCCACGGCGACGACAAAAAGCACCAATACGTGGACCGTATGGTAATGATAAAACGAGATTAACTGCTTACTATGAGAACTCGATGTCAACTCGAACTCGATTTGAATTACATATCAAAATGTTTAGGGTTGTCTCTAGCTAATAAATATTTCTACTGGTTATACGCCTAGATGCAAAGTTATTTTAAAGGAAATATTTTTTTTGTGATCCCGATTGGTCTTAATTTATTTTCTTTTTAGATCCAAATTGTATGAATAACATCATCATTTAACGAAATTATTAAGCAAAAAAAATGCAGTAAAATTTATTTACAGAACGGTTTTAAAGTCGTATCAATGTTATTAAGAAATAAATTTTAAACGCAATAATTTAAATTAAAACGTATAATTAACATTTAAATATTAGATGGTTGAATAAATTTGTAATAAATATATATTTTATGACCCATTTTGTAAAATTAAGCACATTAAACAATTTATTTTAATGGTGTTCGTATCACGAATCCATATAAAATACAGTTTAAAAAACAAGTCTAGCTGAAATACTATTCGGATGAAAAATCTATTTATAATATTAACATAATTATAACCGAAAGAAAATTAAATTTATTGTGCATATTAATTTGCTATACAAAATTAAAACAGCAAAGTGAACGCTTTACGTGATTTAAAGCCATTAATTTTCCCTAAACTATCATTAGCAAACACATTATTATTGAATGATTTTTGAATTTTTTCGAATAGATAACAACATCTTTTGTATGTAATCAACCGCCTCCAAACGATGACAAGATTTGTAGTTACTAAAAAAAATTATATATAAACTAGGGGGCCCGTCGGACGTTGTCCTGTTCTAAAATTCAACCGCAGCGCTACCTATCGGTTTCCATTGTGAATCTAAACCATTCTCGGATCCACTGTAACACGCACACAAAATTTCATCAAAATCGGTCCAGTACTTTATGAGGAGTTCAGTGACGTACACACGTAAAGAAAAAATTATATAAAGAATTGCTTTTACACGCGTCAAAGTAGATTTGTAATAACACTGTTTAGTTAGTAGGAGACAGTTTGAACGGAATGTCTTGGTTAGCTGCTTTTTTTCATGAGAAAATCTCTCACGGACAGCCATCACGTCGAGCAGCTGACGTTTGGGTTATGTCCGATTCGCACGGATTTAAATCCCATGGTGCCTCCTTATACCTTTTGGCCGGAGGAGCAGGGACTGCCTAATTCGACAGATGTTGTTGCCTCCTATTAGCTCCCACTGCGGCCTGTGTGGTCTACGTGGTAGATATTCTCAGGTGCCTAGTTTTCACGCTGGGTCTTGGTACCTTGGTATCGCTGTGCATAGTTGCGTGATTAAGTGGCCCCCAATAGTGCAGACCGTGGGGTTTAGAGTAAATCAGTAAGTGTCCGACACTAAATACTTCTCTCCCAAGGGAGTGACTGTCCAATGTAGGTTCTCGACTTCGTGATATTTTTTTTATATCATAGGAGGCAAACGAACAGATGGGTTGCCAGCCTGTGTTTGGGAGGAGGGCGGGGGGGACAGGAAGGGAAGGAGGAAGGGGAAGGGTACGTGGGTCTCCGGCTCTCTCACTGACCGAACGAAACGCAACAATGCAAGCACTGTTACTTCACGTCGGTTTTCTGTGAGAGGGTGGTGCTTCCCCGGACGAGCCGACCCATTCGTGCTGAAAACAATAATAGCTTCAGCTTGGCTCTATGATACTCTACTAAAGGATATGATAGAAATGATAGAAATAAAACTTTGGAAGTTGCGTCTTAACGAAATAAATCAGTTAATCTGCGATTCAGCTAGTCAAGATAGACCACTGTCGAATTTTCCGGTAACATACACACCGCAAGCTTATATCAAAATAATTTTCAAAACTGTTCCTACCATCAACAATATTCGATTTTTTTTAATTTACACAATTTTACAACTAAAAATATTAACTATATACAAATTAGGGAACAAAATACTTCAGTACCTTCTCGACTAGTTATAAACATTGCTTTCCATTCCATTATGCACTATTGTGCTATTAAATTGACAACCCTAACATAAAACCGCCGACTAGAATTCCGCGGAATAGCGACGAACGATATTTGAAATGTAGAGGCATTACATTACACTCGCAGAACTATCGTAAAGCATTGTTCTTAACTTAGAATTGAATTACCTTATCAGTTTCAAACTATGCCTTATTCTAACATAAAATTACTATAAAGATGTAGATAAATTATGATAATTAGCAAAATTTATTAAAAAAAAAACTATTTTATTGACAATTTTTGGTACTAAACAATTTCTGACATAAATAGTAAGATCCATACTTCAATATACGTTAACAGTAGGTACATGCTTATGTTAACACTATAACGATATTGTTTGTCGAACACGCTATACTTTGGAATTACTGTTAAATATGAAAATTATCTCTGCTTTTTATAGTTTATTTATTTGTTACATTATAGATTCCTCGACATCATGTCCAGTCTTTAATGGCCGTAGTAATGATCATGTAAAGTCTAAGGCAGAAAATATGCGAAGCGAGGAAGAAGTAAGAAGGGATATGTGACGCAACCCGCGGTATCAGGAGTCGAAAGTTAGTTTGTTGGCCGAGCGGACCCGAGGACGGATTATAAGCGAACTGTGAATGCCTATATAAACCAGATTTAATAAAGTGGTTAACGGTCCTGGTTTATATGTAATTTATTTATTATAACTTATTCTAAATATTAAAAAGAGATCGCGCCTACAGCTTTTAAGTAAAATAATAGTATTGGTAATGACAGAAAAGAGTACATGGTAATAAAATCCATATAAAGATTTTGTCTTGACAAACCGAATAACAAAAAATGTTACTTAGCTGTAGACTAATATATTCATTAGGTTCTTCAATTGATATATTATTTTATTTTATAAAGGGCAGAACGTTGGTTGCAGAGTATTTGTAAAACGCATTCGGTATTCTGCGCGTGCGCCACTTCCAACACGAGCGCATTAACATTCCCAACTCTAGTGTTGGTTCTCATAGCAAGCCGCACGCGTTTCATATAATATGTACTATTTAAATATCTCTTATATCTAATACTTTAATACTAATATTATAAACTGGATAATATTAGAAACTGGAAGGTTTGGTTTTTTTTTATTGTGGCACAGCAGAGTGACAGCGCTGTGCCTGATCGTGAGCACAGTACAATCCAAAAATAATGGCGACCACCGAGAGACACGCTATCCCTCGGCGGTCGCCGCTGTCATGCCGGCCTGCGTAAATGTCTCTTCACGATAAGCTTAAGGTCCCCATGGTAGTCCGGTGAAGCTGTTAAGATCTTGCTAGGTCAATAGCGTAGTCAGTTCGAAAAAAATTAAAGGACCCCATGTTATACGAAGGACAGAACACACTGGCCGGGAGATTCTTCCACAGCTTCACGGTACGGCAAAGATAAGAAGTCGCGAACTTTATAGTTTGTGTCCAGATAGGATTGGTTGTTCGGTTGAACGCGCTAATCTCAGGAACTACTGATACGATTTGAAATTCTTTCAGTGTTAGATAGCTCATCTATCGAAGAAAGCTATAGGCCAGTGATGGGCAAAATACGGCCCGCGAAAGTATTTATTCCGGCCTGCCGAGGGTTCATCCATCCTAAATATTTCAATTCCATGTCTCACACGCCTAACGAGGCGTAGAAGTAAAAGGTATTTTATTTATTAAAAGCTTTAGTACAAAATGCATTTTTTATATAATTCTGGCCCTCCTCTAGAATTTCTTAAACTTTGTGGCCCGCAATTAAAAAAGTTTGCCTGCCACTGCTATATACTATATATATTAACGCTAAGACCAATAGGAGCGGAGCACTAATGATAAATGTTTCATATTCGGGGTATTTTTGCCTTTTTAGAGCTTCCACTAAGTGTTACCGCTAGCACAAAGTAATTATTATTCTACGCAGAAGAAGTCGTGAGGCGAAGCTAGTTTATCTATAAAAATCATTTGTCGAATGCATTTAAGCGCATCCCTTCACCACAGCTCTACCTGTTCGTATAATTATTTTGTAGTTGTATGATTAAGGACAACGCTTGTATAAAAGAAGACGTTTGAAAAATATTCATATACAAAGTGAGTAGATTACGGAGACCTTGAAAAATATTGACAGACCCCCTTTTACTGCTTCCGCGTCTCTTTAATGCCTATATTCGTTGTTCTATGTATCTACTTCAGAGCAGTCAAAAGGTTCAGGTTTCAGACTATAGTTCATTCAGTAATAGTAGTAGTCAAGACTATAGTCATTAATAAAACATCGACTTATTATATCTATACTTTCAAACGAGCAATTCTTGTACATTTTTATATTTTTATATATTCAGGATCTCGGAAACGGCGCGGCGTCAGCGATTTCCGTGAAACTTAGTATGTAGATGGTTTCTGGGACGATAAATCAATCTAGCTAGATTTCATTTATAGAAAACCTTTTTATCTGAGTTTTCAGGCAATGAAAAATATAGCTGGAATACAAAGGTAAATTTCGCCGCCGCTGTCAAACATAAATACCTCAGATGGAAATTGGATATTTCGAAAATCTGCCTAACCCCAGTTCGAATTTTATTAATTTAAAAATGTTTTTAAAGAACCGAGCTAGGCTCGGTCGTCCAAGTACTCTCACTTAAACTATCTTTCACGATTTTCTTTCACACGTTTCAATCAAAAAGAAAACGTCAGTCATCTATTTTTGTAATTTTGATCGTATCGAAGTGGCTGTTGAATTGGACCTTTTTGTCTCTCAATACTAATTTACTTTATGGTGTAAATTCGAAAAACAAATTTTGGGTTATTTTTTTAAATTAAAGATACGATTAGTCAGTTCAAATTCGTTTCAACCTTCGTCCAACAACGATCGTAATTATGATAACACTACATTTAGCTATAAATTACTCGATTACATTCAATTGTTAAAATAAGTATGTAATTAATTAAAATTTTGATTAAATGATGCAGTATCAACGCTTATCAGTAAGTAAATTGTAGCGATTCGATATCTACAGGTAGGTAAGTATGTTAGTCGGAATCTTTTGAGTATTGGTAACTGATATTCCATGCAAGGTAAAATATATGCCCGAAGTCTATATTAAGCGCTTCAGGACCGCGATGTAGGGTTTTTGTTTATTTTTTTATATGATAGAAGGCAAATTAACAAGATGGCTTACCTGATGTTAAGTGATCACCACGGTCCATAGACACTTGTAACACCAGGGATGTCGCAAATGCGTTGCCAGCCTTTGTTGGGAAGGAGAAGGAAGGAGAAGGGGATGGTAGGTGGGTCTCCGGCGCTCTCACTGACCGAACGAAATGCAACAATGCAAGCACTGTTCGTTAACGTCGGTTTTCTGTGAGGGGGTGCTACTCCCCGGTCAAGCCGACCCATTCATGCTAAAACCAGTAATAGCTTCAGCTTGGCTCTACCACCTACGGTACGATCTCTACCTAGGGTTCTAGAAAAATTATATAAAAACCATGGATGATAACATGCGGTCTGTTCATCACCTGTACGGACAACAATCTTCGAGTAAACGTTCGGTCCATACCGAAAATACAACAGCTAAGTAATTCATAACCTTTTACAATAACGATTGTTGCAGAATGTCAACACGCTAACTACTGAGTCGTAATCGCTTCAAAATAATTAAAAGAATTAGCTAGAAGGATTACTTTGTTATCTATCATCTCTAACCATATAATGAATTAACATCAGTAGAGATTATGAATAAGGCTAAACATACTGAGTTAAATACAACAAATTAAATACCCAAAGCAATGAAACCATAGGAAATGTGATTATATGAATAATTCATTTAACTAACGATATAAAACTATTGTTTGTTTCTCAGAAAGTCCTGTTTTAAATCTCGTTTCCCGTGAATGTTTTAGGGCTATATATTCTTTGATTGTTAGTTACGTAAAATTACTATACATTAGTCGACCTAACCTTAATTAAAATAATTGACTTACTGCTTAGTGTTATGCTAAATCAATTAAAATTTACAATTATACTATGTACGGCCGCGACTCTGAAGGCTTTTGTTTCTATAGCCGAGTTCTAATAAAGTTATAACTACGTAAATACTCTCCGTGTTACAATATCTAAAAACATATCAATTTACAGGATTACTTTTTCTAGACCTGACTACGCTATTGACCTAGTAAGGTTTTAACAGCTTCACCGGACTACTCAATTTATATGATGAATTTTACGATATAGAAATTAATGTGTCTCAACGCCATCTAGTAGCGTGGTATGGTAAAATAAAACGCACAAAAACCTCTTTAATAAAACACAGTTGTGGTCACTTTCATGACGATTGTTGAAACGATGTTGGAATTGACTGAATATGATAAAAGTCAGTCCATTCCAAAGTCAGACTGTTACGCTTTCTAAGTTATATACTCAAGTAATCATTACGAAATTTTGCATAATTGTCGTAAAAGGTACAGAGAAGGACATAACTTCTTTCTTTACTTTATAAGTTTTTTCACCTCGAAGATACTTAACTGACGATCATGGAATTTTACGTACACGTTGTCAGAGGCACAGAGAGAGACATAGATTTAATTTTTAAAAGTTTCAGCTTTTAACAATATCATTACGTGACGACGACTAAAATGGTAAACACGCCATACTTAGACGGGAGTGGTTCTCAAATGTAACTGACGGAACACACCAACAGCTGACTGGTAACAGACTTTCAATCTGAAGTTGAAAGTTAACACGGCGGACTTAGGTGCCCTACAACCTTGCTATGCTTTACTTAGGCGAGAGTGGTTCTCAAATGTAACTATCGAAACACACCAACAACTGCTTGGTAAGGGACCAATTTGAAGTTGCGAGTTAACACGGCGGAATTAAAAAAAAGCCCTACCTTTCATCATAATTATTTCGTTTATCGAAAGTTGCAACTCAGTAACCTACATTCGAACCTATGTCCATTGGCGTAGTGACCAAACACGCCATCAAAAAAGCCATTATTGCTTCAAAAGGTTCCTCATCCACAAAAAAAATACACTATTCCTAGGGCTTGGGTCAAATCTATATTAAAGCGAATGAAGCCGCCGACATTTTTAACTATATTTTTAGAAGTCATGAATACATATGTATTTGTTTACTTGAATTATTTCCGGTTCATATCCAGTATCCAAGCAGGCTGGATATCTAACCAGCAGGTTGGCAAGTACCACACACATGGTAACGAATCTGCCATAATGATTTAAGTTAATCGCTTTCAAGATTAAACAACCAATATACAACAGCAGAGAAGCCTCAAGCCGACATGACAGTAACATTATGATTCTTCGTACGTATTAGAATGTCAGCCGGAGTGTCACTGGTAAACACAATTTTAAAGCATTGGCCATCTCTATTACATAAATGTTATAATATGTGTTATTTTACTGACAGCGTATTTCTTACCACAAAAATAATACTAATTGGAACGAGAACTGCGACGCCCTGGGGTTTCTGGCATACAATTCGCATAAATTGACTCGACTGGATCTGTCCAAGGATAGTAATGAAATACTCGCTTCGTATAATTAAGCAATTTTTGAAACGACGTCAGCTCAGCCAATGATATTATAACTAAAAAGTTATATATACGTTACCTACATAATATTTTACGAAACAAATGGTACGAAAACGCACACATGCGTAAAGTAATATTGTAACGCCACGCTGTCTTAGATAAAATGTGGAAGTAAGATAGCATATTCTCAATATCGGTAGAGAAAAAGAAATAGTTATATGTTGCTTAGATACGAGCGGGCTGACCGGCCTGTCGTCAAAAATAAGCTAGTTAGCCAAGTTTTAACAAGACTCTGTTGAAGCGCTTATGACATATCTACAGCTTTTTCATAGAATATCATTGACATCGTGTCGTTGAACGTAGGTTCATATCCCATAACGGGACCGAGTTTTTTGAGTAAAAATAACACTGTATACAATTTTATCTAATACATTTTGCGTTTCGCACTACAAGACCCTTAAGTTAAAAATAAATCGTTTCACTCGAAAATCATTTCAACATCCTAGACCACATCGGCAGTAACATCTATAGAGTATGACAATTGTAATCGAACACAAAACCTGTTACAAAACAAAACTTACTTATCCCTACAGACAACAGACCCTAGGAGGCATGTAACCCTGCTAGTAATAATAACCCCTGGGTATATAAGTATTAATACAGTAAATAACTGATAAAAAGTATAGAACTAACAATTACTTCAGCGGTTAAAGCGGCAGGTCTCACACAAATGGGTGCTCAGATATTATTTTCGTTAAAATGATTTTTATTTATGTAATTATTGAGATATAGATATATTTTTAATAATAATCACTTTACTAGGTTCGAAGCGAATACACAACAACACGACCGTGATCGCGGCAGCCATTAATGTTATTCTTAGACAAAAAAGTACTTTAATTTTATAAATAATAAATACCATTTTTTCCGCTTACATTAATATAATATACGTATGCATTAGTAATACAATTGAATATCATCATTTTGGAATAGATAACACATGTAATCTTATATACAAAAGTCTCGTGTCACAATGTTAGTTACCGGACTCCTCTGAAACGGTTAGACCGATTTTTATTAAATTTTATATGCATATTTATTATACATATATCGTAATAGGTTTATTAAGATTTTTCGCGTCTAAAAATATAACTGAAACATGTTTTAATCGATTTGGTGCAGACGAAGTTGCACGGGTCAGCTACTTAGTATTGTATACTTTTTTAAATTATATTACCCACCTTTATAAGTTTATGATTTTAAATAACTTTTGTTAAATGTTATCATCACTTTAGAAATGTTATGGAAAGTGCAAGAATATGTAGTCTTATAATAAATCTGAAGTGTTTTTTTGTCTGTAAAAGTTAAGTCAAAATTGGTTCAGTGAAGCGGACAAAAAACAGACCGTTCAATTTTATTTGTACATATTCAATAATGGATATACTCAGATATGTATTTTATTATTTAAGTTTTTCAGTAAATACATTTTATCGCTTGCAATGGCTTGTGTTTACAACCCAAAACTTAAATGACTACAGTCGGTGATCTAAGAAATGTTATATTTTTTTAAAAAGACCAGTTTATTCTTGCCTAACTATACTGACCACTCCGGCAGGGTCAAAACTTGTCGCGTTTCATCGCGCGCCATAAAAAAAGTTTGAGAAAGAATTTTTAGAATATACTTTTTGGCATAAAAGAATGGAAGGGTTATAAATAATATTCTTTTTTTATTTGAAACGGTCACCTTCTTTGGAAATGGTTGCTGTGGCGGTAAAATAAGAGTAGAAACTTTTTCGTTTAAATTCTTTGAGACATTTCAATTTACTAGCTGGTGCCGGCGACTTCTTTTTTTTTGGTTGTTTCATGAAAACTGTATTATATATTATTGTTTGGGTGTTTGTAATTCCTGCTTAGACCTCATGTGTGTAATGATATGTGGCTTAGCCAATACCCTTAAAATCTCTGTATCTAACCAGTAAAATCTCGGTAAAATTGATTCTGCCGTTTCGAAACTCTCGAAAAAAAAGAATATCTGAGTCATTACATTTCAGAATGAGTTATATCTTATTTAAATGGTTAATATAACATGTTTCATTTACTAAAGATTTCCAGTTTTGTATACACCGAGAATGAACTTCAAATTTTGCCGTTCATAGGATTTGTTTTATGATGTTCATATTTTGAAAGAAAGAAATATAGATTTTTATTGTCATTAAAAAATACAAGTGTACAAAAAAAAATTTAAACATAAATAAAAGTAAAACTATGGCAACGATGGAAAGATAAAAATAGCAATGAGGTCTAGCGGTAGCATATTACCGGTTTTGAAAACGGCACTGATTTTCAGCCAGGTCTTAAATTTCCGTCTAAAATATAAGCAAGCATTAGTTTTTTCGCGTCCAAGTGCAGACATGAACTTAAAATATATTATTGCTATGTGTATAAATAATTAACATAAATAAAGTAATTAAAGAGAAAAGAAAAAAACCTTAAACATAATCTTGTGATAATGTGAATGCGTCAAATATGTTGATAAAAATAAACGGTCTAATTTTTGTTCCTCAACAGTCTGTTGTTAATTAATGTCATAGATATAAATTTCTTTTTTGTCTGTAATACATGTGCAAAATTTAAAGATCTTGAAAAATAATAATAGGAACTCATAAATATTAGGAACTAATTGTAATTTGATAATAGTAAATAATAGTTTAAAAAATACTCAAATTAAATTTTATACTCATTTTAAATTTTTTTGCGTTTTTATTCACGCCTCTTATTAGCGTATTGTAGTCAGATAACAACGATATATACAGATAAAGCCCATTTAATGAATATTTATTGAGGGGTATGCACTTGTGCTAGATGAAACTTTTTTTACAACACACTATTATTTTTTATTATGGCCATCCCTATACTTTTTAACTAAGCAGGTGCGTTTGCGCACGTTTGAAGACCTATATAGTTATTTATTAGGGTCACCCGGTATAAAAAAATTAAAAATAAACGGCATCACAATAATTATCAACTATGTACCAACAATTGTTATTGTAACTGCGTCGAGAACTTCAATAATTCCACCGGATGGATGTTCACGTTAATTAATAGTTTCAGTTGACTTGGAAAATGAGTTTTTATGATATTCATACCTTTTTCGTAATAAATTATGTACTTGCTTGTAACCTTTTTACATGTTCCGATACTAATCTAAATTTCTAATTAACTTTCGTGTTGTAAATACTTTTTTATTGCATCAAAATCATATGTATACTGATATTGTTTACATAATTCAAATTTATGACTTTATTCTTTTGTAGACAGTTTATGGATTCTTTTTAGGATAATACATAATTTCAAACATTAAATTATGTATTGAACGTATCAAGGTTGGTTTATTTTCCATATTTGTTTTTTTAATATATATTGTTATATATTTTAAGATGTTGATAAAATTTGATTAATTTACCGTAGTATATACCTGGATTGAATATAAACACGGACTTACTCGACAACCATATACAACGCTTTAAAGCGTTGTTTGGTATGAAATATTTAAAAGTTTTTGCTGTGGTTATATGCAGGCCGGAATGGACGAATATAATGCATGGTTATTACGACCAGATGTTATGTAGTCATTTATTCACTCTTATATTTTTTTTTATTAATCGATTCTGTCTCATTCTCCGTAAAAATTATAAATGTTATGAATATTAAAACGGTATTATTATTCTTTTTATTGATACGTTGGGAACGTTCAACGACTGACGCGCGGTAACATGAGATTTTCGAAACTTGACCGCTGTATGCGACGACACGGCGGCCACAAATGGATGCAAAGTTCACCATTCACGGGTCCACACCGGCAGCGATAAAGTATTAATTACTTCGTAAATAATATGACACTCTCATAAGCAAGTGATAACGTTAGCCGACGGCATCCGTTGCTACATATAACAAGATACAACAGACGTAAACGCAGATACGACTCGATTTTAAACGAAACCCGACTGTACACAAGCGTAAATAGCACACCCTCTGCACTTCTGTTTTCGAACGCACGCGAAATCTGTCACCAATTACAAAAATAACGATGGACGGTAGCGAAAATGCAGGCCGGCGACCCCATCGACACTGATGGGCCATAATTAATCGGTTTCCACATACCTAAACACATGCATGGCGCACTCCACGCGCCAACTCCAAAACACGTTCGAATTATGAACACTGTTTGACACAACACGCACGTTACATACTTGTTATCACACACTGTTGTCGATTGTTGCACTCGCGTTGCACGTTTTGTTGTACACTGGTCATTATTTTGTTTATCGCCGGTAGTTTTGTCGGACGCGCACGTAACAGACCGCGGTCTACCGACTAGCGCGACTACACTGCACACAATGGCGCGACGCGCGCGAGAACGGAACGCACACCGCTATAGTGTTCTCACTCGCACAGATACAAAACGGTGTGCACCGACGTGAGCTTATAAAAAACCAACGATCGGTATGCAGACGTTCGGTTTAAGCAGGTCCTCGGCTTGACGCTGTTTTCGTCTGCGGTCCAGGGTTCCCGGAATTATTCCCGGTTCTCCACAAAATTTTGGGGATTTTACAGCGACGAACTTGTTTGTCGTTACTATTATGGTATCTCGCTCTAACTTGTTAGGTAAGTTTCTAATTCGAGGCAACACTTCACATGATTTTTGAATAAGTTTAAGAAAATATTTGGGATATTTCACATAGATAAATTATTTGTCATTGAAAATTTATAAGTAATACATAATATTAGAACTGTTATCTCATAATATATTCGAACTCTATAGTTTTTAGCATATACCTGTATTACTATAAATACATTACTTTAAACTTTGTTACTTATCACATTTGGAATTACCTTTATTTTATTTTTTTTAATAAGAACAACATTATATTTATGAGAGTTAATTACGTATAGTTTACATTAATTTGAATAATTAAAATAACTAAAACTTTGCGATTTATTTTTACGTTACTGGTCTTATGTTAAATAAATATTTATGGTAATTTTATTATTTCCCTAATAAAGATTACACAATTACTTTGTTTAAAAAGGCGTATATATGTTTTTTAAATGTAACTTTTGTAAATAATATGTGTTGTAAGTAAAATAAAAGAGATAAAACTATCAGAATCATTTACATAATTAATAGGAAAAAGTCTTATTGTGGCAACATTAAAAACAAAAGAACGGCAGTCAGCGAACCTTGAGTGGGCAGGCGATACGATTCGAGCCTGCGCCTGAGTCAACGCGCCATGTTGCCGGCGGCGAGAAGGAAACAGCGCTCTATAATATTGGTTACCTCTCACTCACACGCTTGTTAGCGTTATTGCGTGCCGTAACTATACTCGTCAACGAGTGTACCACACACCCACACGCACGCATTGTTATCTTATACAAAATTTATAACGAGTCCGATTTGGTCTGAGTCTCGGACACTCCTAAATTCTTTACGGAAGGATATATTTTTTTATTCCATCCTTAATCGCTTTGAGCGCGATATGAAATTATGATTATAAACTTTTTTCATTTTCCGATATATTATTATTTTGGCAGCACTGATATTTTTTGCGGATGATTGGATGTTGAAGTTAATGAATGAAAAATATATATTTAATTATGAATGGACATTACATTGGTGCAATTAATATATATATATATACGTATTATATACCATAGTATTCAATATCATCTCGATATATACTATAAAATATGATATCAGTTTTTGTCTGTGCGTCTTTAGTTTTATGACACTTCGATTTTTATGTAGTTGTTAATGAATTAGAAAATGTTTCCGTATATAACGTATTTATATTTTATTTATAGAAAGTAAAGAAAAGTAAATTTATCATAAACATTCTAAAACAAATTGGTTGTCTGTAAAGTCTGTTTTGAACGATAATCTTACGTGATAACGTCCTAAGAAAACATTGATGAAAAAATTGCATACTTTTATGATTTTAATTATTCTATGTATAGATTGATAAGTCATAAGCCGAATGCTTATGCCGATCGCGCCTCTCTATCTCTTGTTCGGCGCTCACGTTTGCACGCTCGGCTCAGACGGAATGTGACAATTAGGTAATTAAGCTTTTTCGAGCGTGTAATGTTAAGTCAGTTTCTTGCTAAAATAAATAAAATGTTGTATTTAAGATCTTTTCTCCTTATACTATATGTTGTAATGTCATACCTTGGAGTGTAGAGTAGAGGGTAATCTCAGGAACTACTAGCCCGATTTGATAAGTTCTTTCAGTGTTAGAGAGCTTATTTATCGAGGAAGGTTATAGGATACATCATCACGCTAAGTCCAATAGGAGCGGAGCAACAATGAAAAATGTTTCAAAATCGTGTGTTTTTTTCTTTTTGAGAGCTTTCGCTGCGTGTTAGCTTAGCCCAAAGTAATTATTCCACACGGACGAAGTGTAGAAGAAGCCAGTGACAAATAGCAATGATTCGTGAAATATTTCTTGCAGCGAAAGTAATTTACATAAACCACGATAAGATTATAAAATATAAATAAGCAGTAGAAGGATCATGATTACCCTTATCCCACCTAATCACGTTACGCTTGAAGGACTCCATATTATACGACGGAGAGAGCACACATTGGCCGGGAGATTGTTCCACAGCTTCACGGTACGGCAAAGATAAGATTTTTTTTTTTGCCAAAAGGCAGCAGTCAGGCATACGGTCCATCTGATGTTAAATGGTTACTGTCGCCTATGGATAACTGCAACACCAGGGGTATCGCTGTTATGTTGCCGACCTTGGAGAGCGTGTTTTAATCCCTTTTTGAAGAGCCCCATGTCATAACCCTGGGGGAACACAGTACCAAGTAACTCATTCCATAACGCCAAAGTGCGCATAACAATGCTTTTAGAATACCTTACGGTTGTTGCCATTTTACTGGGCTTTAGCGTATGTGGATGAGCAGCCAGCCAGCGGCGGGTGGTGCGAGTTTGGAAAAGGGATGAAGGCACCATATGAAAAAGTTCTTCAGAACACTCTCCGCTGTACACGCGATATAGAACACACTGAGACCCAGTGTCTCTGCGAAATTCTAATGAGTCTAGACCGCATAGAATTGCGAACTTTTTAGTTTGTGCCCAGATAGGATTAGTTGATTGGTTGAACGCGCTTATCTCAGGAACTACTAGTCCGATTTGAAATTCTTTCAGTATTACATAGTTCATTTATCGAAGAAAACTATAGCCTATATATCATCACGCTAAGGCCAATAGCAGCGGAGCATAAATGAAGAATGTTTCAAAATCGGGAATTTTTCCTTTAGAGAGCTTCCGCTGCGTGTTAGCGTTAGTCCAAAGTAACTATTCTACGCGAACGACGTCGCAGACAACGGCTAGTATGTCATAAATAGAAACCTATTTCATACCATAAGATATTCATCGACATACTTATAAAATACTAGCTGATAAGCACGACTTCGTCTATGTCATCTCTTATCTTAACAATATATTTTATGAAAATAAGAAAACAGCTGCTTCACACGTCGTTGAACGCCTACTGCCCATAAAATTGTAGTTTCTTAAAACTTTAATAAATGCACATTGAATTAAGTTATAGTAATACTTTTTAGATAAGAACCAAGTGTTTAAAAAATTATTAAATTAGATGGGGTCGTTCCTCTTCAAAATAAACTAAATCCAATTTTAATCGCAGTCCGGTGAAGCTGTTAAGACCTTGCTAGATCAATAACTTAGACAGTTCGAGAAAAAAACACCAATTTTAATCATTTACATAACATCTTTATTTTTTTTTAGATTTCCATACATCGTGAACGAAATTTTTATGTCCATAAATAAAGTTTTTAGTTATTTTTTAAGATCTTCATATTTTACATGTAAGAAATTTAAAGATTTTGAAATATTAGTAATGTCTAAAATTAGATTTAACTCTTTTTGAAATACTTATAATTTTTGAATGAAATACGCACACTTTTAAAAGTCCAAACTGATTTTACGGAAGGAGTAGCTAAATGTTACTTGAAGGTATGTTTTATGATTATCTTAGAGAGGTTTTATCATAGACATTGTACTTTAGCAGTGATTCGTGGACTAAGAAACGCACAGACAGAATTTTATAAAAACGATTTAAATGTTTAAAAAATAAAATATATATTTTTAAATTTTTAATTACGTGCAATATTTTTTTTAATAAAAATCCGGAGAGTGCAGATACGCATAATGTATATTCTAATTACATGTACCCGGGCCTTTTTGTTGCTTCTTTTTTGGGGACACGCTAATTTTCGAAAATTGAAAGTTTATAATTGTTTTTACGACCTCTACTACAAAGACAACCACTATACGGAGCGGTATCTGTTCAAGAGTGATAGATTAGATTTTGTAACCCTTATTTTTTTCATTTTATGTGGCAATTTTTCTATATTTTCGAAATTCCCTTTAATGACACTGTGTGCCTCCGCGTCTCCCCGAAAAGTCTGCATGTACCGATGTCGCATTATTTTTAAGTAGTCATGATTTATTTAACAAAGCGTAGTCGAGATGACGCTTCCAACTTAATAACTTGAGTTAGTCGCCACCTTATACCATTAACTTTGTAACGCCAACGCCTGTACGTACTTTAGTTGTACTTAGTGCCGCCGCCGCCCTAGCTTGCTGGGTCAATAGCGTAGTCATATAAAAAAAGAAAAACCGCCCTAGCAATTCGCGGCCCGAGCGCCGCGAAGTGGGGCTCGAACCTCCAGCGCCCGTCCAGGGTGAGGCCTATATACTTCATTTGTGCGCCCACCCTGACCCGGGGCCCACCACCATAATGTGGGCCCCAGGTGGTGGCCCCCGCCGAGGCCCATGAAAGAGTATGGCCTCAGTCTTCTCGAGGGCCACCCTGAGGCCTAACCTCTTTATGCGCCTGACCACGAGGGTTGTGGCCATCGTGGCCAGGCGCTCCACCTCCCTCCATGCCCCCTTACCCCGGGCCACGACTAGGGTGTCGTCCGCGGACCAGTAATTCCTGGGATTACCCCCTACAACGTCACAATGTCACATACTTTACCTCTTTATAATATTAGTATAAAATTATATATTAACAAAATGAATAAGGACTTTTATTACATGTTCAAATTACTGCTTATAGTAGTATAGTCTACAGTAGCCAAGATTCCCACTACCGAATACCTGCAGTCGCTTGATGAGAACGTGTAACGTATAATAAAGTAGACCAATCTACAAAATTAAGTTTTTGTAACTACGGCCATTCTACGATGATTCTTCACTGAAAGCTTTGTCTTGTCTGCAAGGTTTTGAACCTATGCAATCTACTGAAGCACAATCGCTTCAAATCAAATTCTTCTGATGTGATAATATTATAAGTCGATGAACGCTGGCTGCACGCTCGCATGACTGATTGTCACGTTCCGCCTGAGCCGAGCGTGCAAGCGAGAGCGCGTAACAAGCGATAGAGAGGCGCGAGCCGGCCTAAGCGTTCGGTTTGTGACGCAACTATCTAATCTATACTAATACTAATATATAAAGCTGAAGAGTTTGTTTGTTTGTATGGTTGAACATGCTAATTTCAAGAACTATCGGTCCGATTAGAAAAATTATTTTATTGTTATATAGCTCATTTTTCGAGGATGGTTATAGGCTATATAGCATCACACTAGACCAACAGGAGCGGAGCACCAATGAAATATGTTTCAAAATCTGTTTTTTTTTTTCCTTTTGCGAGCTTCCGCAACGTGTTAGCGTTAGCCCAAAGTAATTATTCCGCGCGAACAAAGTCGCGTCCAGAGGCTAGCATACAGAATAATTCTATTCAATTCATAAAGAATGCAATGTTTCATTAGTCAAATTAAATCAAAAATTATCGTCCACAAACCGACTGTACAGACAAATATTTTTTTTTATTTAAAAATCGAATATAATACAAAACAAATCACTACACAATTTGTCACAATCAGTTATAAAGAGAATACTTAACATAAACATCAACAAGTATTTTATCGCGCGTCGACTGCAAATAAATTAAAAAAAAAAAAAAACAATTTCTCAACCCTTTAACTGGATTTCACAGTAAAATATTCATGAAGACAGACAGATAGCGACGTAACGATGAATGAGATGACTTCTGACTGGGTAATTGGCTGTCGCTGCCAAAACATGTCCGATGGTGTTATCGAGTCCTTATTACGTTTCCATAAATGTTAATTCGAATATTTGCTTGTAGAAAAGTTACAAATAATTAATGTTTTATTCTCCAATCCATATCTATTACATGGTTAATAAAAATATTTAGGAAAACAGTATTGTATACAAAAAAAATCGATCCTAATGTAATTTTTTTTTTAAAACAGTAATTTTTGTCTATATCCCGCTAATGCGTCCTACTTTGTTTTTATGTTAACAATATCTGTTATACAATAAAAAAAAAAACATTAAAAAAATGAAAGCAAAACGATGGCTTGCTTAAAAAATTCTTTGTAAACAATGTTATTGATTAACTTCCTCTCGCCTGCGCTTGCGCATCACACCGCTTGCTTAATTTTTCACGATAAGAAAACCCATCACTGAAAGTGTAGTGCTTATAAAAAACTTATCTTAAAACTTTAATAAATCTGTATTCCGTGAAGATTTGGAATAATTTGATTGAAATCTATTCAGTAGTTTTGACATGATGTGTACACCACGGCAGATCTCTATCATTCTATTTATACAAATTATATATCATAGATGATCTAGAGATCAGCTTCGATGTCTCATGCGATCCATTTTTTAGCATTTCAACGCAAACCGTGTAACCGTCACACGCAATTGAAATAACAACTTTTTTTTGTGTACTTTTCTATATTTTAATTATTTAATAACAAAGATAATGTTATGCTTAGAATGTCTCCTGTGTTATTTAAATTCCGAATTAGCTGATAGATGTCACTACAGATAATGAAGCTTTGATTTTATTTGTTACTTACATTGAAACCAGATTGAAGCACGGTCGTGCGCCCATATACACATAATTAATTATATTGTATGATTGATTTGTCTATAAACTATTCATCAACAAAATCAATTATATGTAAAAATCAGATGGTACAGAAACGTGACGCCATATTGGCGTAACGAACTTCCGTTACATTGTCGTCCAATTATTTCCTAATCGCGCCTAAAGAAGTTTTACTTCAAAAACTCGTATAAATCGTAGTCTTTCGAGCCTAGAATGATTGTACATTAAAAGTACATGTGATATTTTTTGAGATAAGTACCAAATATCTGTAAAACAAAATGAAAAAAGTTGATCGAAATCTATAGTTTTTTTTTTCAGAAACTGACTACGCTATTGACCCAGCAAGGTCTTCACCGAACTACCCAGAATATTAGCGTGATGCATAAAGGCAGATGTAGATAATTTTATTTATATATACAAGATTTTGTTTGCAACAAAGGTGAATATCAACAAATGTGTAGTGACATCGTATGGTAGAATTCCTCTCTTTATATTAAACCCTACACTTGACAGTGACTTGGGAAAATAATTAAATAAAAAATATGTATACATTACTTTTTTGTATTGTAATAGAAACTACGAAGGGACTGTAACTATAGAATTCAATCTACTATAGCGCGTGGAAGTTAATGTAACAACTTCGAAGAATTGTCATGTCCCGGGCTATGATAGAGGTGGATACGAACCGATTTACCATGACTGATGGGATTTCATGCGTTGAGAATCGCACGGTACGTTTGTTTATAAGAAGCGATCACAATTACTACGGTTTATTACATTTCGTTTAAAATCTATCATCAAGCTTATTAATCTATATGGGGTACAGATTGAAGGTAGAATTTTAATAATTCGTTTAAATTTTTATAAATAACACCTTTTATAAAATTCGTTACACAAAATTTTACCTATTTAGACACTCCTTATCAATACTGCGTCATGACATTTTTGGTGGGATTTTAGTCTGTCATGTAGTGGATTTTATATTTTATTCATAATCTTGTCTTATTTAATTATACATTTTGTAAACGTGATCGTATTTTAAGCAATATAGTTAGTGTATTGTGCATAAGTGAAATGAATGGAAAATAATACCACGGAGCATGAGATTCTGAGATGCCACAAGAACTCCCTGGAAGGTTCTAACAAGGGAGCCACCATTTTGTTAGGATATTGAAATTAACATACAGCGCTTATAATATTATTAACTACACGAGAATGGCAGTAATAATCTGAAAGATTGGTTGCCAAAAATAAAGTTAAAAAAAATACTGCATCACAAATGATAAGGTCCACTCATACGTATTACAAATGTATACGTAGAAATATTAATATACTAAAAGACCGGGTGATGTTATTCCGCCCCGATGAAAAAAAAACAAATTATATACCGAAATCTTCCTCATGAATCACTTTATCTACTGGTGAAAACCGCATGAAAATCCGTTCAGTAGTTTTTGAGTTTATCGAGAACATACAGACAGCCATGGCAGAGAATTTTGTTCTATAATATAACTAGCGGGCCCTGTGGACATTGTCAATTCGACCGCAGCGGTACCCACCAGGTCCAGTTGTGAATCTAAACCATTCTTGGATCCACTGAAACACGCACATAAGATGTCATCAAAATCTGCCAGCCGTTTAGGAGGAGTTCAGTGACATACACACGTACAGAAAAAATTTATATATAAAGAAGATATAGTGATTTACAAATATGAGACGAGAGTTTTTGGCGGGATCTTAGCCTGTTATATAGTGATTTTTTTTTATTTTATTGATAATATTGTGTTTTTTATGTGAAACATCTATAGGCGTAGGTAAACCTGATTGTTGGCGTGGCGAATGTGTAAGACGTGGCGACACGATACCATGCGCAATCTCTCTTGTCGCACTGATCTCGCACTCCTATAGTGTAATTTGAGAATTCGAGAATTTCAGTTTCGTTCGATTCGAACAATTTCGATGTTTCACATCGCAGGGGTATACAACACAAACTAGACAATCGCCAAATTTAGCACAAGAGAGACACTTCTTAGCATTGCATGGGATCACCGTGCGGGTGCCGGATCTATCGTATGGCAGCAAGAGAAACTCCGAGTAGACCGTCGACGAAAAGTGGCTTGTCTCTCAGTGTTTTATAGGTTACACTTTGGAGAATGTACACAGGAATTACATTGTAATTCCACCGTCCCCATTCCAACTGAGGACGACTAGACACCGTGAGGGTTTCCAACCTTGGTTGATATTCCCGTAATTCGTAAGAAGCGATTTGCTTCCACATTCATTATAGGTACAGTTAAGGAGTGGAACTCATTCTCGGTGTCTGTTTTCCCGACATCTTATAACTTGGGAGTCTTCAAGAGTAGAATGAATTTTGTAGGTGGTAGAGCCCCACTGAAGCTATTTTTGGTTTCAGCATGAATGGGTCGGCTCCTCCGGGGTAGTACCACCCCTCTCACAGATAACCGACGTGAAATGACAGTGCTTGCATTGTTGTGTTTCGTTCGGTCAGTGAGAGAGCCGGAGGCCCACGTCCCTCTTTCCTTCTTTCCCTTTCCTTCCCCTCCCCCTTCTTCCATATACAGGCTGGCAATGCACTTGCGACGTCCCTGATGTCGCTAGTGTCTATGGGCGGTGGTGATCACTTAACATCACGTGAGCCACCAGTTCGTTTGCCTCCTTTGATATAAAAAAAAAAATGAACAGGCACCTAGTGAGTTAGCGTGATACATAGTCGGCCTCATCGTCACTTACTCTCAGGTGAGATTGTGGCCAAACGCGTACTTGTCGAATATAAAAAAAGAGTAGTTCCCGAGGCTTGTGACACGGGTGTAGGCTTGGGTCCCTTTCCGACGTACGTCAAAACTTAACTTACTTAACTGCTGGTGTTTCTCTCCTTGCCCATATAATTATCGTATGAACCTACTATTGCAGCTTTAGATGCTAGTTCTAGTATAGAACTTGCTGCAGTTCTGGACAAACCACGATCTTTCAACAGGTTGGAGAGAGATTTTGCTGATATACCTCTTGCTCCCATTTCAAGAAGAATGTAAGAGAGGCGTATTTCCCGCCTAAACAATCCGATTTTCTTAATGGACTGGTTTTAATGTAAATTCATCAAAACATTACTTCAATTATGAACTTTGAAGATATACCAAATATATTTAGCAGGAAACATTAAAAAATCGTCACTAATTAGCATATAAGTTTTTTTTTATATCATAGGAGGCAAACGAACAGATGGGTCACCTGATGTTAAGTGATCACCACCGTCCATAGATACTTGCAACACCAGGGGAGTCGCAAGTGCGTTGCCAACCTGTATTTGAGAGGAGGGTGGAGGAGGGGCAGGAAGGAAAGGAGGAAGGGGAAAGAGAGGGTAGTGGGTCTTCGGCTCTCTCACTGACCGAACGAAACACAACAATGCAAGCACTGTCACTTCACGTCGGTTTTCTGTGAGAGGGTGGTGCTTCCCCGGACGAGCCGACCCTTTCGTGCTGAAAACAATAATAGCTTCAGCTTGGCTCTACTACTTGTTTCATTAACTTTTTGCTACAAGACTAGCTTTTCCCCGCGGCCTCGTTCGTGTTAATGTATATTTGTCATATAAAATAATACATATTTTCTAGAATACTGTGTATCCTTTTTTGTAATCCTGACATGTATGCAAAATTTGATTGGGTAGTTGAGCAGTAAAGTCGTGAAATCGTAACAAACAAACTTTCGCATTTATAATATAAGGTCTTTACCTATGAAATTGCCGTTTCGTATGAAAAAATTTAAACGAAGATTTTTTCATGTATTTTTTATTTGTATTAATCGAAGTAATCACCCATGCAATCAATGCATCTTTGCCAACGCATTGGCAGTTTATATATGCCCTTCTTAAAGAAATCAGCTGGACGGGAGGCCACAAATTCTTCAAAGGCATTTTTGCACTGCCATTTTTTTTTTTAATCAAAGCACGACATAGTGACTGCACTATGCCTGATGTTAAGCATAGTACAATCCAAAAACATCGGCAACCACCGAGAGACAGATTATCCATCGCCAGTTGCCGCTGTCATGCCGGCCATAATGACGAAAGTCACCCGGTACTAGATATGCACAGGCTGATCCCGAAACGCGATGCGCAAAAGCGAGTCACTATGACGGGCTTTTTCGCCATATGCATGGTGGTTGCGAGCCAGTCGGGCTGTAAAACCCTACCACCTCTCGGGTATTTAATTTTTTTCCCACCAAGGAGTTATTCAAATTCTGGAAAAAGTAGTAGTCTGTAGGCGCAAGGTCTGGTAAATAGGGCGGATAACGGAGAACTTCCAACCCCAGTTCTTGCAACTTGGAGACCGTTTGCTGTGCAGTATGAGGTCGCACGTTGTCGTGCAGGAGCAGCGGAGACGAGCCATTGACCAATGCTGGTTGGAGATGTGCCAGCATCTCCATCATTGTGTTCAGTTCTTCACAGTACATATCTGCAGTAATGCTCACCCCGTTTGATAAGAATCTGTGATGAATCACACCGGGGCTAGACCACCAAACAGTGATCATCACTTTTCTAGAGGTAACTTTTCGTTTAGGGCATTGTTTAGGTGCTGAACCAGGATCCAACCAATTTGCTGAGCGCTTGCGGTTATCAAACAGAATCCATTTTTCATCAAAATTCAAAATTCCTTCATTTGTGTGTCTGTTGAGCAGTGCAAGGCACGTCTCGACGCGTACTTCGCGCTGGCGATCATTGACTTCGTGGGGCACCCATTTGTCAAGCTTTTTACCTTGCTAATTTGACGCAAATGGACCAATATTGTTTTGACGCTAAAGTCGAAATCTGCTGCTTATTCAGTCGTAGATTATGTATCATCAGCTTCCACAATCGCCTTTATTTCGTCATTGTCGAAGTCTTCGGTCGACCGCGAGGTTCATTTTTCAGGTCGAAATTCCCAGAACGGAAGTTTTTTTTTTTCGAACTGATTACGCTATTGACCTAGCAAGGTTTTAACAGCTTCACCGAACTACTAAGGCGAGCGCTTAAGGCACTCAGCCGATTTTATTTGGGCAACTATCTCAAGGGTGCACGGCACACCTCGGCTTCGCTGTTGCCTGTTACATATAAACTCGCGACCTATCTTAGCTAACCTAGCTAACTATTCATATATGTTTGAGTTGTTGAGACGCATATGTGTACCAAGCATACACGCATCAACAACCCCTCCATATATTTTTTTATCGGAAAATTAGAGCTTTTTCAGTTCGATAAGGGAAAAAAATAAAACCCTTTCACTTCCATGTGTAAGCGTGTAGGCGTGCACGTGTGTGGCGGTGATCGTGTAGCGTTGTAGCAGTGATGTAAATTTTTGTGTCACTGTATCGCGCAAGTAACGCACTCAAGGGCTCCCTGCCGAGGGATCGAACCTAGACTTGAGCCGTTGCCGAGGGGTGCCTAATCTGCGTGTGCGGGAGCGAAATTTACCCCCAGACTACGGTGGCGTGATCTGTGGTTACGCGGGCGTGAGCGTGAACACGCTCTGTTTGGAGAGACAGGTTGGTACTGATCGTTCACTGCCGTTATTTCATCAGGAGGGTCGATTAAAATATG